>JAOWBP010000001.1:26007027-26032650 GCA_028571105.1 Tragopan temminckii | reverse complement strand
TTGTAGATGGAAGTCACATCGGCAAGCCTCCAATCCTCTGGGACCTCTCCAGATAACCAGGAGCGCTGGTAGATGGCTGCGAGCGGCTCGGCAATCACCCCCGCCAGCTCCCTTAGCACCCTAGGATGAAGCCCATCCAGTCTGCTGGACTTGTGACAGTCCAGATGGAGGAGGAGCACTCTGTCTCCACCTGAATCATCGGGGGTGTATTCTGCATAACATCTCAGATTTCCAGATCAGGGCGTAAAATGCCCTGTGGATAACTGATCTGCCTATTAAAGGCACATATAAAGAAGACATTGAGAACCTCAGCCTTCTCCGTATCCTCAGTGGTCACATTTCCCGCTGCATCAAGTAAAGGATGGAAATTCTCCCTGGTTCTTCTCTTACCATCTCTTACATCCTCAGGTACACCTGGTCAGCAGCAGCAGACCTACCTCTCTTCCCACTGAGAGCTGAATTTGGCTCAGTGCACTTGAGGGTGAAGATAAAATTGTGTTTTATTAAGCATTTGAAATATTTTCTGTGCTTTATTGCATTCCAGCATCTTTGCATTGATGCATTTCACTAGTTTTTCTGAACAATCAATCAATGCAAGGTCAACTGCAGCCATTTTTTGCACGGTGTGAATCAAGACAGACACATGGACATTAATCGCAATACAGAAAAGCACAGATTTCACTGTAACGAAGATGCTTTTCATGTACAAAACAAAATAGACAAACTGGTTTCAAGTGAATTAGGTAATAAATTTTCTCTCTGAGTTTAGCAAGATCAAGATCAGAGGAAAACATAAATGTGAATTTACAGTGTATTTGCTAAATGCTGTACCTGAAAATCCTGAGAACGCAGCCACTGAACAGAGCACATATAGATCAATCATTAAGGGAAAACTTTAGGATGAAGAAGTGTTGAGGGATTTCTGGCTCTGTGCTTTAAGCACATGGCATGGCTGATGGAGCACACCTGAGCATGGGGCCAGCTGTGATGGAGGAGCAGCTGATGGATGCTGTCACCTCCTCTCAGCTGTGATGTAAATGAATCCCAGGAAAGTCAGCAGAGATTTTCCCTCGTGGTAGGACCCAGGCCCTAAAATATTTATGTGCATGCTAAATGAAGGATTCCTATTAACCTTAGATAAGCCCATGCTGTTTGTTTGTTTCTTTGTTTGTTTTGTAGGGCCTTTGAGCCCTTACACATCATATCTGGCATGGTTCAAACACAGTCTTCCTCCCATCCCTTTCTCCCCAGGGATGATGTTCAAAGAAGCTAAAAATATACACAAACTGAAAGTGACACTGACTATAGTTGGTCTATTTTGTTTGTCTGAGGCACAAAGAATAAAGCCAAATCTATTTTGAAGCTATTTTGGTCCTGTGAGGGAGCTGGGTGTCGGTAGCTTCAAGAATGCTCTAGCTGTGTCCCTTTAGGTGTCGCAGATGAAAGGATCCATTTGATACAGTGCAGCCCCTCAAAGACTGCACGGTTAGGGGCAGCCATGCACAAAATTACGCACACAAAGAAACAGAATGACTTGCATATACGTGACTGTAGCACTGCCTCTGTGAAAAGAGAGGTCTGTTCCGCCTCATTGTGTGCATGGTGCCCCCAATTACGTGTGCAACCTGGTTGCCTATCTTCAATGGCTGAGCAAGAAGATTACTTTCACAGCAGCTCCCTGATAAATGTCTGCTCGCTCATTAACATTGCTGACATTTCCTACGTCTGCTCAGATTTGTAGCCTGAGCTAATCCGTATCTTATTTAGTTCATAGGCTAAAGTTCACATGGAACAAATTTTGATCCTATTTGTATGACTGTGTATAATTTCCCTCCCTTCTTTCTGGTCACAATAATAGCTTCAAGTCCAGAAAAAAGAAAAAAAGAAAAAAACCACAAAGAACAACACCTCAACTCTGAAGCAGTGGAAAGCTCATTTATAATAATTCTGCGACAAAACTACCTTTTAACTCTGAATATGTATAAATAATTTTGTCAATCACTTTTACCTTTACTTCTGCACAGTAACAATTATTCAAATCTGTATTTCTTTCATAATTGACCTATGTTACAGTGTTATATATATATTCCCATTAAAGCACTAAATATTTTTTTCAATGTATTTAATGAAAATACGTATAGAAGATTTTTGAATAATGTGTGTTCTTATAACTGGCAACACTTTTTTACGTGGGATGGTGACATTGTAAGTCAAACCAAAGGCTGTGCTTAAATAATGTTATTTGTCGTGGCCTGAATCCACAAAGTAGGTGTCAGAAAATGTTCAACTGGAAAAAAAATGGAACAGAACTTGGGAATTTTTTTTGCTGAAATATTTTCTTCAACGTTGTAATTATCCAGAGAACTGGAATAAATGATGTAAAAGCTTTATTTCAAAGGTTTCTTAGGACAAGGTGGAATAACTTGCCTAAATAAAAGCCATACTCAGCCAAGCTGTATCACAGTGGCATATTTCAGTGTCCTTCTAGGTGACCCTGAAGTGTAAGTCCTGTCTCTGCTCCCCCTGGGTTTGAGATTGGCTCTTTCTTTCCATCACTGTGAGAAGAAGTGGTGAATGTCAATTCCACCCCACTGCTACAGCAGTGAAATGCCTGGCAGAGCTCAGGATGTCTCTTCCTCAGCCTGGTCACCACCACTGCCCCACCACCAAACCAACCATCTGCCTCAAGGTGCCATAGCCTTGAGCATGTACATGTCAGTCTCTTTTTGCCCAGGATTCATGCATTCCTGGGCATCCAGTGGCTTTGAGATATGAGATGGGTGGGAGGAAGTGTCCCCCGAGCCCTGTGGTTTGGGTGTTCACATCCTGCTTGGTCAGGGGCTTAGAAAGCTGAGCACTACAGACCAAGGGCCCAATGACAAGACGCTGTCAGCACTGCTCACGCAGATTTATAGATAATCAAACTACAGAATGATGATTGATCATGAACTTATCCAGTTCATTTATGGACCACTTAATCTTTTTGAAAATATTGCTTTGCAGGAAATAACAAGCACTTAATGAACGACTTTAATAATAATAAAAAAGATCCACATGGGATGCAATTTCAGTGTCATTTTTAATGCAGTAAATAGCTTTTATTCACTGGAGTGCACAGTCTTTTGTTAACATCCATGAGAACTCAAAAATGTCATATTAGTCACTGGAGAACTCTCATTTTATTCCCCATCTACTCTAGAAGCAAATATAGAACTACAAGGGAAGCATTAATAAAAAATTGAGTGTAAGGGCTGCAAGGACTGATACAAAGTGCATTTGATAGTATGCATCAAGATGTAGCGGGACAAAAAATTCCAGACAATTCATGCTTAATGCACTGTGTTGGGTTTTTTTGTTTTTTTTGTTTGTTTGTTTTTTGTTTGTTTTATTTTGTTTTGTTTTGTTTTCTCCCCCAAAAGAACAATGTATTTTAAACTAGAGCTAAATTTGTCTCCATAAATAATAAAGTAGTGGAAAGTATTACATCAGCACAGATGTTCAGAACCGGTGGCATCCTAGTGGCTTGATTACCTCAGTAGATTCCTTCCCAGATTTAGTTGACAGCAGATTTAGATGACAGGTGACAAGTAAGGAAGTTGACCCTTCCTTTCTGACCACAACTAATTTTCAGTAACGTGGAAGAATTAGAACGAGTGAACCCCACAGACAGCATGAATTCACCCAGACAGTTCTAGTGACCAAGAATAGAGCCAGAGGAACTTTGTCTACTTCAGTGGTAGTGATCAAATTCAGTGTAAAGAGATCTTTGTCTCTCTTTAAGGGTCACTAGTGGAACAGAAATTGAACCAAAAGCTCAGCCTGGGCATTTTTCCTATTCCTTTTTCCTTTTCCCTGCTCCTTCTTTGTGTATTCCTGGGAGGTTTCCGGCACTGTATACACAATGATTTCACTCGTGCTTGTGTTGCTGTCATATTCTCTGACCACTAAAACCAAACGAAACCAAACAAGACATCAAGGAATATCCAGCAGTGTGGAAAAGCCAGTAGGATTGTTAAAAGATGAATAAACAGGTTAGACATTGCATGCACAAGAGGCAATTTATACTATCGTGTCTTCATAAGCAAAAGTGGCTGGTTTTCCATGTAGTGGCATGCTTTTGAGCCTCTTTCTTGTCTCCCAATTATATGCTTGTCAAAGTTAGAGCCAGAAGGTCATAACCGCTTTGCTCTCTTCACTATATAAATCAGCCAGCCAAAACTACCATTTCTTAGTGCGTTTCAATTATTTATGACCCCAAACCTAGTTGAACAAATATGCTCCTAGGCTAGAATCTAAAGGCTAAAAGAAGAAAAAAGTCGGCATCACAAATCAGTAGCAGCAGGCAACATCAGACAGGGGAATACAAGCTCCCTAAATAGCGAGAACTCTTCCTGGCATGCCCTCATTGGGTCAAAGGTTATGGGAGCTGCAAGGCATTAGGGTTTCTCTCCACTGTTTGAAGTGTTCATTTGATACCACACTGTCCTGATAAGTTTTTTAATATACTGCTTGGATATGCAGCTGAGACACACACACAAACATATGATCACATCTGAAAGAAACAGACTGGATCCCTCATCCCAGCCAAATCCAGAATTCCGCCCCTACACATGAACGCAGGCCAGACAGCCCTGCACCCAGGGACATAACTGGAAGTGGAGTTTGGTGAGAAGCTGGGACGGGCAGTGCTCATCAGTTGCGGGCATGACTGCACAGGTTTTGGCTATGCCAAGCAGCTCATTTCCTCCAGCTGTGGTGTTCTGTGTATGTGTGTGGGGACTGTCTTTGTCAAGTAATCTAATACCCCTTACCATCTCCACACTGGCACTGACATGAACTAGATCATGTTCTGGTGACTATTGGCTTAGAGGGAGGTTCAGTCTGATCTCATACGGTTACGGTGGCTACCTGCCATGGGAGTCTGGAGCAAAGAGCTCTCATTAGATTTCAGATGTAATAAACTGTATTGACAAGGAACAGCACTGAAAATCAGCCCGAATTTCATATTGATAAAATGAATATTTGAAGCAAAATGGAAATGTTTCAGAAGGGCAAAGACACCGCTAATCTTCTACTAAGTTTTCCAGGACAGAACAGGTTGTAGCTAAACATTTGTACTCTCCTGAACAGAAAGACATAGTGGAAGGAGTATTTACAGATATAGACCCTGTATTTTGGGTAAAAAATGGAGCAGCTTTATCACCTTTATCCTGGGAAAGCCCTGACTCCTCCTTGACTCAGCAGGAGGAGTTGCCTCCATAAAAGAGAAAATCCAGTCCTGAAGTCCAGCAAAGGAGGGGCCCCTAAGCTCCAGTGCACCCGTGAATTGTTGCTGGGTTGGGTGGAAATCTGGGCATGGGGAGTCTTTTGTACCATTATGGGTCATGGACCAAAGCTGTAGTGTCCAACACCAAAAGGCACAGATCGACAAAGACCCCAGTACTGAGTTGTAAGTTAGGGTCCTGGTCCTTTCCCCTGTGAGATGCCTCAATACACAGACCTCAGCCCATCTGAAAATAAGACTGATCTATGAGGGTGCCAAAGGAGCGGTTCTCACATTTGAATTCTTGCTTTGAAAGATCCAAGGAGATGCTTGTGAGCAACACAACCACATTTTCTTCAGCATTCCTAACAAAGCTTTTCACAGCCTGCAGGGCTGGGGTGGGCAGCTTCACCTGGGCTTGCACCCTCTCCTGTGGGTAGTGCTTCTGGTGCATTGACCATCTCACTGCTAGTGCTACCCACAGTTGAAACAGGACAGTTTATACACTTAGTTATTTAAATGAAGAGAAGCTGAGAGGCTATTTGAAGTAACATTGGTCAGCAGAACAGATGCTTGCAACACAAGGGCTGGTCCCTCATTGGAAGACCTCCTAGTGGACACCACCGCTCTCTGGGGCTCTTTGATTTAGTAAGAAAATCTTGAACTACTATGTCTCTCTAGCAGGGACAAAATAATGCAAACTTTTTACTGAGGCCAAATACTGTAGGCATGTTACGGCTTTCTCATTCCCACTGATGTTTCTAAATCTTCAGACTTCTTTTCTTTGACTCATGTAGACTTTGAGTGGAAAGAATTAGAGATCTTATGTTGTATCCCGCATTTTTCATTTCTCACAAGTACTTACCTGTACTCTTGACTTTATCTTCTAATTTCTTAATTAGAATTTTTCCATCAAGATTTCCATTTCTGTACAATTTCCTAGATAAGAGATCATTCTGGGTTCTTAGATTGATAATTTCAAGTATACTAGATGAATACGGATGCAGTACATTTCCTTGAAAAGAGTGATAAACATTGTTCTAATTTAATAGAGTGATTCTGAAAAAATTGCAAATCCAGAGCTTATTTTTAAAAAGAAATTATTTCCTTTCACTGAACATATTTGTAACATGGAAAACTACAGTACGTAAGCCAGTTCCTAGCTGTGTTGGTTCCCACCAGAAGCAACTCTAGCAGTCATTGTTCTATATTTCTTCGGTCAATAACAGAATTAGGTTGTATTTGGTAAATAGAAAGATACGTGATAGTGAAAGTTTTCCAACATCTTTACTTCGAGCATAATAAACAGTGTTGCTTGCTAGCTTTGTGGCTTCTCAAAGTTTCTGATTGTGTGCTATAAGAAAAATCAATATCTTATTTCTCACATCAGCCAGATAGATAGGCCAGTTGAAGGCTTCAGCCACAGCTTTGTGCCATTCTGACAGGGAAAAAACATGTTTTCCCTACTTCAAGTTCTACTGTTTACAAGCAGCTATTGACAGCTTTGCAGTACTTTCTGTGGGTAAGATCTATCACAGTAAAGCTTTAAACTCATGCTGGCTCTGCTGCATTTCTTACAGTCCTCCTTCTCCAAACCTGCCAAGTAGAGTTATAAATTCTTAAAGTGGTTCTTACTTTTGATTGTGCTCACTAAATGTGGAGAATAGCCAGGGAATAAAGGAATTCTAAATTTACAGTCAGTCTGACTTATGCTGATCCCCACAAAAAAGGTGTTTGGCTTACAGAAACCTGGCAACTACACTTTCACCCTTTGAAGAAATTAGTTTTCCTGCATGGCTGTATGGCACAGCTCTTTATAAGTGTTGCAGAGCAAGTTGGTTGAAAATCAACTGATAGTAGAAATTGCAATTTTTTTCCAGCTCTGTGAATACCCTGGAAGATGTTAAAATAACAGATAATTTTTAATACCAGTATTGGTATAAATAAAATAACTTCAAAGTTACAAGAGAGATGAAAAAAAGTTACTTTTTGCAATTCACTCACTAATAAAAGTAAAAACATTATTAGTGAAAGCATTGATTGCCTATTTATATGCACAATATGTCACAATCACATCCAGAAAAAAAGATTATTAAAACATAATTAAAACTTGTGATTGCCAAGTGAATCATTCATTATATGGGAATGCCAAATAAGAATTATCCATTTAGCTCTGGTTGGCCATCCCACTGACAATGTTTATTGCACATTATTTTTTTCCCAGAGAGAGACACCTCTTGGCGAAAAGATGCTGAATTAATTTGCCTGATTCATGCTTTCTAGTAAAACCTCTGTATTAAAAGGGCTGAGTTTATAAAGAGTCATTTTTATAGCTATATCACTGCCTATAACGTGGTGGTGAAGTTGGCTTCAAGAAAGCTAGCAATAGCATTTAGTGCATCAGAGTACTTGGCTTTCAGTAGGGCCTATTTCCCCAGTAATACAAGAAATTTAAAATTAAAATGCAGATATTCCATTTTCCACATGTCACCATGAGGAGAGCTAGAGGCAGCTCAACTCACAAAGGGAATTTGTGCGCAAATGTAGGCCCTTCATATGCAGGTAGAGAGCAGTAGAATACTAACAAGATACGTGCTACGCTTTTGTATTTAATCCTTTTAAAGTTCAAGCCAGTCCTAGTTCAATGATGAACCCTAAAGCTTAACCTTGGTCTCCTTTTTGCTTTGTCACATCAAATTCCTTCAGGCCTCAGGGTCTCTGGGGAACCAGAGTGACAGTGGGCCAGGAATGTCCCTTCAGAGATGGGGCATCCACTTCTTTGTGCAGCCTGTGCCAGTGCCTCACCACTCTGAGTAAAATACTTCCTCCTAACGTATAATCAAAATCTCCCCTTTTTTACGTATGCCATTCCGAAAGTAATGCCTTCTATTCATTCCCATGGAAACTAAAACAGATATAAAGAGCACAGTAATACTATTTGATAGAGAAAATTCTCAGCTACAAAGCTCTATTTTTCAGTCATGACCATTAGCTGTGCATTTTGGCCAGTGATGAACATGTCTTGTGTTTCACATTGCTGTCTCCACTGCAGGAACACACCACCCACCTCCTCACTGTGCTCACATCCACAAGTAGGTCTCTGTAAACATTCAGGAATTGTTGATGAATGTCAGTGAGTGCCATTTTTTCCACATGGAGGAATTCACTGACACACCTTTGCTTCATCCGCACTTCCATGTCAGACTCCATTCTGTCAGACTGCCCCTCTGCTACCATCTGTCATATGGCAACAACATGGAATGGAATATTGGTGGGAAGGTTCAACCTCTACTTCCATATCACCAGCATCTGGTGGTGTAGGATGATATAATAAAATAGGAGGCATTATTTTCAGAGCAGTCCTCATAATTTAAAACCATTTCCTGTTGTCCTACCACTATCAGACTGTGCAAAAAATAGGTCTCCCTCCTATTTATAAGCTCTCTTTAAGTACTGGAAGGCTGCAATGAGGTCTCCCCGGAGCCTTCTCTTCCCCAGGCTGAACAAGCCCAGTGCCCTCAACTATTCTTTATATGAGAAATGCAAGTCCTTATCAATGATTTCTCTCAGTCTGTACACATATCTGGCATTGCCCTGACACAAGCACAGTCTCGTTAGGTTCACAAATCCAACACTAAAAGCTCAAGGACTTGGTCCTCCATAAAACCAGGAGGTAGCTCAAACTTATGGTACATCCATGTGAATCTCAGAGAAACAAAATCAGGAGGAAATAATGACACAGTTCTCCCTGAAGTCTGTGTAAACATATGAAGGATAATAGATCTGCAGAAAGTTTGTTAAATGAATGAAAGGAAGCTGCGGCTTCAGTTTGAAAAATTAAATGTATTGAGGCATTGATATATTTTTCCTTTCCATTTGTGATTTTTGAAGTGCAGCAGATTCAGACAAAAGATTCTATTTTGGCTGATACCAGTTGAAAGCTCAAAATCAATGACACCACGCATCAACATAAGCTGAGAGAATATAATGTTCTCTATTGTACCTGTTGAAGTTTGCATTTGTTAAAGGTGCTTTTGTTAAAAAAACTATGCTGTTCTTCTGGAAAGGGAATTTAAAGATCATTTTGTCAGAGAGGTCACTCGATGTGAAGAAACAACATTTACACAACTTTTAGCTGGTCTTACTTCAAGACAGAAAATAGAGTTAAGGAAGGAGAACAAACTGTGACTTAAAACAGTTCTTCCTCCTTTACTGACTGATAGCAGGCTCAGATTGTATTTAAAATTCTCAGGGGATATACAGATTGAGATGAAATATTGGTTTGGTATAATGGTAGTATGGAGATCATAGCTATAAGCTATTTTTGTAATGCATAAATCAGTGCCTGAGCACCAAACCATGGAAGTTTAGCATTTGATTCATAAATTATAATGGATAATAATTTTTTACTTGATGATATATCTTGACTCATGCAAGTAGCTGTAAGTTATTTTTTCCACCTATAACCATGCAGCTTGTCCATGATGCGTGACTGCTGAAAATTACCAAGTGTTAGCAAGAAAAAAGGATATTTATGTTATTGGTAATTCTGTACCCCATTGAAAAACTGTTCCTTCTCACTACAACCCAGGGTACTGAACAATTCCTCTCCCAAAGAGTTTATTTTTTAACAGAGCAATACAAGGAGAAACAAGGAGAACAAGATGCAGCAGCCAAGAACTGAGAACAACAGTCTGCAGTCAGCATGTAAATTCAATACCTTTTCCTTAAAAAAAAGAAAACAGGAAAGCAACAACAAAAACAAAAATGAAAACACTGCAAGAAAGAGGTACAGGGGCTATGAAAGAGAATCCTGACTGCACTGGAGCAAGTGAGTAGTTAGCATGTAGGAGGAAAGGATTAAAGTTCAAAGTTCTGCTGTGGCTTGTTTCCTAAACTGTTTGCTGTCTTGATCAGCTAATACTCAGTATTTCTCATTGTGTGCCCAGATCCTCAGCTTGCAGCTGAGAACACTGCCCCTGGAATCAGGTTCTGCGGAGCAGGTGCCAATGCTTTCTCTTGGCTCACAGCTTGTTGGTGGCTCAGACATCTGTCTGCTGGCATCAGCAGTGGAAGTGATCCCCGCTGCAGCCCTTGCTCTGGTTGTGTTCATTCCTGCTCCCCTGGCTGAAGAACCCTCCAATCTCCCATGCTGCATTCTTTTTTTCCTTCCCCAAATCAATGCAGACCAGAGTATTCTGCACTCATTTGTTCCAAGTGTCCAACAGAACCTGGGGACTACACTAGTCAGCCAGACAGTGTTTTATGATGTTGTTATTGTTATTTTTTGTTGATGATGTTTTTGCAGGGAATGTGTTGGCAGCAGCTCCAGTTGCCTGGAATTACTCTCATGTGACAAACAGATTTTCAGGATTGAGCTTCACCTCAATCCCTCGCCTTTAGCCATACTCACCAAGGGCTCCTACACTACAATAAGAACTTACCAAGCATCCTGTTTAGGTGAACAAGTGTTGTTCGCCTCAGCCAAACTGCTCAGAAGGATGGTGTAGTGGATGCTCATCTGTTCTGCTGTCTTCAGATCTCACTGGTAATTGCTGTAGTCCTCTGGCCACCACTTACGTTTGCAATATCAATCTTGAATTACAGTTTATCTACTGTATCACCAATACTGATCCTAAATGTATAATTGGCTGTTTGCCAGTTAGGGTGGTACTGCTAATAAATGGACGTCAGTCAAATTCCCTTCAGTTTGGCGTAGCCTGGGCAGCCGAGCTCTCTGCTGCTAGGATCCCAGCATCCATTCCTTCTGCTACGACCTCACAAACCCCAGCACTGCAGGGAATGTTGGGTGAGATGATCTCCCTTATGGTCCTGACAGCACAGATTCTCATTTTTTCCCATATGACAGCAGTGAAAGCAATTAACCTTGTGCTGCCTGAGATCAAGGTGTATTCAGCTGGCTCCAGCATATTTGGCCAACTGGTTCTGAACCTCAGCAGTACCCTTGTGGACCCTGTTGTGAAAATGGAGCTCGTGGGAAGAGGCTACCTGAGCTGGCATCAGGAGGGTAATCCAGAACTGGACTATGAAGAGACCATAGTCTGCACCAACAAAGCTGTCTTCATCTCCAAAACAAAGAAGTTCCACATAGCAGATAAGATGCTGGAATGAGGTGCCACTGCAACAGCAACCTAGTGCTGGGCTAGTGCACTTCCTCGGCCTGTGGAAGGAATCTTGCTTTTGCCAATAGTTCTGCCAAGTGTTTTGTTTCTATCCCATGGCATTCTCCTTTTCACTATGTCATATGGCAACTGGTGCTGAGAAATGAACAGAAGTATTCTAGTATGGAAAGTAGCATCTGAGAGTGTCAGAAGTGCCCTCAGCACACTTCTGGTAACTGTATTTGTGAACATCTGTTGCACAGACAGCCATTGCACGCTGTCTAGCTGCAGGTATGAAATCTTTAGTCACAAGTACATCACTGAAGCACTCTTTGCTCATCTGAAATGCTTACTTTTCATGTGCCAGAATGTGCAAATTGAGTATAAGAGTGTTATATTTGCAACTGTAGGGAAGGCATTTTTAGTGTTACTGCTGTATCCTTACTGAGAAGCAAGAAAAAAACAGAGACATACACTGAAAACACTGCACAAGTGTGAATTACCGAATGGCTTCGGTTGGAAGGGATCTATGGAGGTCCTGTCCAGCTCTCCTGCTCCAAGAGGCATGCCCAGAGCAGGGCACCCCTGAGGTATCATACACTCTAACATGCACACATGTAAATGCAGAGCTAATGATTAAACTGTACATGTTTATTAAATAGAGTTAAGTCAGTGGGATGTAATGACCACCAATAGACAGTCTTCTCTGCAAACAAGTGTGTTACTTCAGGAGACATCTACAGTAAATGGAAACCTCCTAGGAGGAGCATTTCCTCTTCTCAGCCTCTCTTTCTTCAGGTCTATTGGGAGTCCTGAGGATTTAGTCAACAGATAATTGGCTAAAGTTCATTGCACTAGAATAGTTTAGAAATGAAGTTAGACTGCACCTACACTCTGAAGCTGTTTATTTGAGCTATGACCTGCAGTGATCAGGCTTCATTTCCTTTCAGACCTGAAGGCTCTACTTCATACTAAAGATCATTTTCCCCTTACACATGCCTTTGACTCTTAGCCTTGACCTCCTGCAGTGTGCTGGCTCTTCCTATGGGCTACCAGATGTTACAGCCCTGACAGGAAAGACAGAAAGTGACTATGTGTAGAAAAAATCATTTTTGCTATTAGAAGAACAAGTACCTGTAATGCGTCTCAGTTCTGTATCTCCTCAGCTGAAGCTGAAATAAGGCTTGCTTAAATATACTCTTAAATCCACATTTTGTCACCTGTATGTGTGTTCCTTTTATCAGAAGAGCTGAGCACTCACATCCACCATAACTTGCCAAAGCAGTACAGTTTAATAACAGATTATTCGTACTGTAGCTGAGTCTTTCTGCTCCTTTTCCCAGCACTGACTGCATCTCTACAGAAGTGCTCTAACAAGTCCAAGAAAGCCATCTGAAAACATGAAAGAAGATACCGACCTGACCCTTCTTATGCTGAATACTCTGTGCCCCCCACTGATGTTGGCATAGGAGGAATGTATGTTTGAACAGATTGCTGCCTGTGTCAGCTTTTGACACTCAGCTGCTAATATGATCTTATAGCATGTTACTGCCTGGTGTTTGATCTTACCGCATATTCAACTTGGGTCACAGCTGATGTCTGTGTAAGAATTGCATGTACATGGCTTCTGCTGCCTACTGACATATTTCCTTTTAACCTTGGTAAACCTCGTCACCATTTCGTGGAACTCAGTATAGTCTTGTTGTGAGATAATGACTGCTCAAGAACTGAGTACTGGTGATTGTCAAATCTGACTGATAACAGTGCTAGGATAATTAGATCCAGAAAAGAAAAAGATGTTTTGGTGCTACCAAGGCTCAGCACCAACAGAATCCCTGAGTCAGAGCAAACAGGAGCCAGGAGCTCAGCAAACAGTTTGAAGCTCTTTAAGCACTGCTGTACATGGTCTTACCTCAGGAAATCTCTTCTGCCCTTCATAGGAAAGTCATACCTCTGGTCATTCCTATCAGTAGCACACTCACACTTATCCCAAAGCCACAACCATTGTCTTCTTGCCAGTAAACACAGTCACAGCGTGACTGAAATTTCCAGGTTTTGCTGAAGATGAAGATACATAATGTCTCTGGGTGCTTCCAGGAGTCAGCTCTTGGGAGCCCTTCCCATCTCTACAGCTGCCAGGAAAGCTGCAGCACTCATGTGGTTTCAGAGGATTAAGTTTTGGAGCCCACATGAATGGCAGTTTCTCCTGTGCAATGGGGTTCATTCCTACCAGACATGGGTAGCTTGGGGAAGGGGAGCGTACCTTTACTTCCCAGGGGAATTCGGGAACATTGGAATATCAGGTTTCTACAAACTATCAGGAGTTTCTTATATTGCATCTATCTAAGAGGTTGATGAATTTCAGTTTCCTCCATTTCAGATTGTTTTTAGGCATTTTTTTTTCCTTTTGAGTTACAACACTGATCGATTGAAAGTGCTGTTATGCCATGTGGCAAAAAAAACCCTGCTGTGAGGAAACAATACCCAGCAAGAATATCCAGTTGAGATTATTAAAAGGTAAGGCATTGTTGAATTCATTGCAAAAGGATGCAGACAACAGGACAAAACTCTAGCAGTCTCCCATTCCCTACTACTATTGTTGAAAGTGAAGTTTTGGCACAAGCTGTTAGGAAGAACAAAAGTGTTCATCTGGACAATAAAACTGAGAGTACCTATGCATGTTAAAGTGAAGTTTTGGATGAAGCAAAGAGTCAAGAGCTGCTCTTATCAGGTCAAAAGGGGCTAAACATACGCTTACATAGGTGGGACTGTCTTGTCTTAAAGTCAGTGGGACTCCACCTATACAAAGCTGAATTTCATTAAGATGGAGTGGCACAGATGCAAAGACTTTAGAAGGAATGGATTGTAATATTCCTGTCTCACAGTTGGGCAAGGAAGGTGTCCAATATTATTTCTATTGTGAGTGAGCCTTTCACAAAGGTGAAACACAAGCTTCAGATCACATTCCCATGTGCTGCAGACAAAAATAAAAGAAAAATGGGGGTTAAGACATTTATTTCAGTCTCTAGAAGGCCATTTTTGCAGTTAAAAGTCCACGTCAGTCTATTTTGATTCTAAACGATTAGCTAGAAGTTGCAGGTTCATGACTGTGAGTCAGGATGGGACAGATACGCAGTTCTCAAGTCAGCTTTGCCCATACATCCAGCAGCTGACCTGCAGAGGCAGTGCACAGTTCACTCATAAAATTTTGTGTGAAATACCAGCTGGTAAGGTAAGGTAAGGTAACATCACCTTTATTTCTGGAAGAAATGTCAAGGTTTCTGGAAGGTACAAACATCCTAAATGTTTAAGAGGTTTCTGAGAAGAGCATGTTGCTTGGCTTTCAGACAGCTGCCTGGATTCTGGGATCCACACCTTTCATTTCCACTTCAGCTTTCCTCCAGAGGTTCCCTCCACATTCAAAAAAGTTAGCTGCATCTCCTATTTCATGCAAGGGATTTGCTGCAGCCACAGTACTGTCTTAGCTAAAGAGTGGAGATGTTTACTGTTGCAAGGAATCAGTGGTGAGCACATGGGACCTGCAAAAGACAAGGTAAGGGGAATCAGCTATCTGAGCTGGGGACTGTTCTGATCCTGTGCTTTAAATGCCCACTACTGAGTGTTCACTAACTTTCAGCACTCCGTTTTCCCTCTTTTAACATTAAAACAACACCTTTAATATGTTTTGCCATTGTCCTGGGGCTTTGGCCCATATACAAAGATGTTTTTACATAGTGTACAAAGAGCATTGTAAAAGCTCAAGAATGATACGCAAGGAGCACTTTGAGATCCAGAATGGGATTTATTTTCTTGCTTTAAAGTCTAAGTTTTGGGCAATCTTCATGAAATAGGAGGTCCTATTTATTTATTTATTTATTTATTTTAACCAAGGTCTGCCTAAACAGGGATGATCAGTCAAAGATCATCAGGACAAGTAGAACAAGTAAAACATGGTCATTCAAAATATTTTGTTTTGGCTTTTCTCTAAATTTGGGTGTAAATACAGGTGAAAATGTGTACATGTACATGGGCACATTCTTTCGACAGATGCTCAAGAACACTGTGATAACTCAGCCATGCCACTTGTGGTGTAGTGAGGAAGAGTGTCCTCTGGGTTAAAGGCAGGGCCTGGTGGTGGTTTGAGCAGCTTCAGATGTTCCTTCACAAGTTTGGACATGCGGTTTTTGGAGCACACCCTGTGTCCAGCAGCAGTAGTTCACTGTGCTTTGCCTTTCCACTCTTTCCCCCCATGCAGGCTCTGTTGGTAGTAGAAGCTAGGATCAATGTCGTTTACCTCTGCTGCTTCATCCAAGGCTCTGTGATCCTTTGGATCTCCCTGAAGAAAAACGTATTTTCCCTGGTGAAACCATTGTCTTCACAACAGATATTGCCAACAGGACATGCAATTACATTACAAAGGTAGTTTTTGCTGTATGCTGCGTTGTCCTGTACAGGGGCTTCAGCAACAGTGGAGGTCAGTATTCCTTGGGAGATCAAAATGAAGTGACAAGGCTGGAGTGCCGGCCAGGCACAGTCCCCTTTGATACCATGAGAGTCACCAGTGCACTGGTTCTTCCAAAACCATTACCTGTCACCAGTGCCCTGAGAGGAAATAACATCATGGCATTCAAGTATGAGCTGGTAGGAACCTCTAACCTTTCCTGTGCCGTGCCCACCATCGTGGGCAAGGTGCCTATCATTGTAGCAGCCATACCAGAGCATTTGTGGAGCAGAGCACCATGACTCTGAATGAAAATCAAGGTTAGCCTTCACAGATACATTTATGAGAATGATCTAGGAGCAATTTGATCCAAGGAATAAAGGATTTTTTTTGTTCTTCAAGATCCATACACATTATCTCTCTTCTTTCACAGGCGGAGACTGTGGTTGCAGAGGTTCTCAGGTGATTTCCAAAACAAGAGGGGTAAAACTATCCAAAACTCAAGATCAGGAAGGCACACGAAGGGAGCCTGTGGTCCTGCTGAAGTCAGATCTGATTGGCTAAGGAAGAGCAGGAGACTCAACAGTGCCCTAGATACTTTGCAGGTTCAGAAGGTGGCCATGCTCCAGTCCATGAGATAAAAGCCCACCCTAGTCTTATCTAGAGATATGGTGAGAGTGGAGAACAAGCTGTTTGAAAATCAGCTTTGAGATAAGCCAGATGCTGGGCAGAGACAAGGAGCAGGCAGACTGCTTGTCACAGAGGGACCTGTGGGAGATACCTTCAGCTGCCAGCATGGCTGGGTGGGCAGTTGGGTGTTCCCTGGGGACAAGGGAGAAGCCGGGCAGCAAGGAGCATGTGAGACATAGGGCTGCTGAAGGCAGGGCAAGGGCGGTACCTGTTCAACTAGGAAAGCCTCTTCCAAGATTTCATGAGGCAACAAAGCTGGTCAGGAGGGAGGGACTGAAACTCAGTATGTGATTGGATAATCATTATAGAAAGACCTAAGTCCTTCATAGACTGTTGCCTTAGGGCTTTCTTCATGCAGTGAATAGTGAGGGAAGGTTACGGGTACATAGGGCAAGATAGAACGCATGGCAAGTATGAGAGTGTCATGCCTCCTACTGCCCCTTTTGCCTTAGTCTGCTCTGGGACCCATCACCCACCACAGCAGGATCAGCACAAGCTCAACCCCACATCCACTCAGTGTGTGACCCTGGGCATGGATGCTGCTGGAAGGATGTTCCTCCATCAGCTTCAGGTGACACCATGGACCAGTGGTCATGCTGCCACGCAGGGGGACCTGCACAGGCTGCAGAAACAGGCATTCCCAGGGGCATGGTGTGTGTAGTCCATGCTAAAACTGTGTGTGTATGTGTCTGTGTGGGTGAAAGGGTTTGGGGATTAGAAGGGTGCTTAGGCATTTGTTGGTGTTTGTTGGCATTTGTATCTAGTGCCTAGCATTGTGGTTTATCTGCTGTATTGCTGATATCGAGCCTGAATGTATAGTTCGCTGATTGCTGGTTAATTAGGTGTTGCTAATTGAATAAATCACCCTGATTCTGATGTGATTTACACAATATGAACTGAGAACTGCTTCTTCAGAGCATGCTGATGCCATATCTTGCCCCAGCAGTTGCCCTGCAGGCTCCCAATATGTCCCCAGGCTCTCAAGAAGGCGGGCTCGGGGTTCCAGTGTCCTCTGGCAAAACCTCATTCCCACAGCAGGCCTCCTGCGGCAGCCTCCTGCCAGGACTCACCCATCTTTAGCCAGAGCCCAGAACCTTTCCTGGTCTCCAAACCAAACCAGCATTTCACACTCCACCTGCCTTCCGTCATTCCCCTTATGCTCTCAGATCAACTTTGGATGACAAAACTTCCCAGCCTGGGTGTGAGACATTGCATGGCATTGTCACGTTCTGCTGCTCACACAGGGCTAACATTTCTCCTCATCTTGTCCCTAAAAATGGTATTTATCATTCTGGCACAGAAAGGCCCCTTCCACATCTCAGTCGAGACCATATATCAGGATGCTATGTGAAGAATCCCATTACAAATAGATTGTTGTTTTACAGGTCTCCCTGTTTTCATCATTCAGGCAAAAATTAAGGTGCTCACAATGTACATGGCAGAGATATGTTAAAAGAACATCTTTCACTGCTTGTCTTTTGAACTTCCAGCTTTGTTTCTTAGTGACACATGACACAGCTGAAAGAAAACCACCACCAGGTATCAATTCTGAAGTTGCCATCACATAAGCAGTGACAGTCCTCGCAAATAATATGGAAAAGAATTTAACAACTTCCTTTTTACAAAATATAGTTTGCAAAGAAACAATAGGATATCAGCACTTGGAGAAATAAAAGGCAGCTTTGTAATTTCTTTGCATGCTACTTGCTGTGATTTGAAGCACTGTGGAAGTCTATTTTGGCTCAGATGTCTGAAGCCAGACTGAGATCAGCAGACTCGGGAAGGCAGTTGAGGAAGAAACGAGGTATTCCCACACCTCACTATGGTCACCCTGCTGGCATCCTGATGGCACAAGGCAACTGGTATCTGATGCTAGTAAAACTGCCTTCTGGTTTCAAAAACTGCATTTCTCAAGATGGAATATATAGTGGGGTAAAATATGCATAAACCTGTTCCTGGGATGTTTTATGCAGTGTCTGTTTGAACAAGAAGCAAAATAAAATGGTTGACATCAACAAGCCAGAAAGGTCAAGGTCCTAACAAAGTAGGTATAATATAACAGACACACATACCTGTGGGATACCTGACTTCTGGCAACGTAGGCAAGTGATTTCACAATTCTTTGTTTTAATTTTCTTTTCTGCCTTTTGTGTGTTGTCTGTATTGCAAATTCTTCAAGCAGTTCCTTTCCTGTCTTTGTAGTTTCATTTCTCTAAGGCACTTTCATGCTACTCTGATATAAATAGTAACAAGAACAATATCACATCTGGGTAATTTCAGTCAAGTACTTTTTTCCAGCACACTGCAGAAAACAGCATAAAGAGATCTGTAGGAAAGGTCTCATCAAATATTTGGTTCACTTTTACAAAGAGATGGTGAAGATTTCTGTGTAGCAACTTTGGAGACATAAAAACACCAGAAGCCACATTTGGGCTACCAGTGTTTATTCCTTTGTACACCTTTTGCAAAGCACTGAAACACACCCAGATGAACCTCATGCCTTTACAGTTCAGTTAGACCAATATTATACTGTGTCTTTCCTAAGACTCTTCAGAGCAGGAACAGTAACCATTCAGGTGCAGTGACCAAAAATAGCCATTTATCTAATGGAGGCACTGTACCATAAAACAATCTTCCATGAATTTCAAGAACCACTTACTAACAAAGGAGCCACCACCACCCTTTCTTTTTTGACAGAGGTATCAATCATCTGGGCTTGAAAACTTAGAAACCAAAACACTTAGATGCAATACCACACATTTCAGTGGAGGTTTCATTAAATACTGCACACTGAGCCTACTCGTACTTGACAGTTTCAACAAATATTGGTCCTTGTAGGGTGAGTTATTGTGAAAATGGAGCAGGAGGTTACTGCTGACTTCTGCCTCATATGCTTTAGCTGTATTTATATAAATGCTGAGCTCTTTAGTCCTTGGAATCAATATTTTTTTTATTTCTTTTTGAATGAGCCATGCCTGCAGTCTCTCCAGAACCCCACACAGAGGAGTCAGATCTCTGCATCCTTTGGGACTATTTCTGAGAAGTAGCCTTATTGTGAAACTGGTGGGATTTGTGCAGGTCAGAGGGGATGGGAAAGTGTATAAAAAGATGAGACACATGGATGGCTACTTTGTCTGCTTATTTTTTAATGTTAACCTTGCACAGATTGTGGAGAATGCTCCGTTTTTGTTTGTTTGTTTGTTTTTAATAATTTCATGAAGCAAAACCAGAGATTTTTCGCTTTCCAGTAACCATAGAAACATAGAAACAATGATTACTGGAAACAGTTACACTTCATCTGTACTTATGGGAGCAGGTTTGTGTTACTGCTGGAGGATGCAGAAGTTAAGCCACATCTGCATCCTTGGCAATGTTACCTGGCAAGGCTGCCATAGTCAGCAGGGAATGAATGAATCTTACAAAGGTCTTCAAACATCTGGAATAGCTGGAACACCTACAATTCTGGAACATTTTTACTCGAGCTGCTTTTACCTGTTTTCAGTAAATGATTTTATGATTGATTCAATAGCAAAACTGTGTCCGTGTTTGAGTATGTATTTCATTATCCAAAGGACTTAGTAGCCACCAGAGCGTTGGCTCTTTTCATATACTTTTAGACCTCTCAAAGAAGGGCCAATGAGACATGCAGTTTCTCAAGAGCAGTCACTATCAACATCTATCTCTATTTAAAGGGGAGGAGAGAACATCCATACTTTTTAAAAAGCTTTTTGAATAAGATAGTTTCCTATTACCCAGCTCCTTTCCCTTTGTCTCTTTATCCTTTAAAATTACACAGGCTCTTCAGATAAGCTACTGCTGTAAGACACAAATGTGGATTAAATCATATTGATTTGTTTGATCTTGATCTACCTCCATCCTTTCCTTTCCTGATTAAAACTTCCGCTTTTCCACAAAGTTCTCTGTGTCCCTTTCACATTCTTGTAAGCAATATGCCACCTTCCCCAACAAAAGCCTGAATGGGACCAGCTTTCTTCTGATTGCCTCTGTTAGACTTCTGGAGAAGGTAGGGCTCCTTTGTCATACTAGACAGATCTTAATTAAAACCACACCCAACCTGACTAGGCTTCATCCACATAACTTGTAAGTAGTGGTTTCTAATCTGTTTTTCCTTTTAAAGACCAATTCTAATGCTCTTGTGTGTTTAGACATACACAAGGTCAGTAATGGAAAGTCAATATAAATGGAGATCTGAAAAGAAAGAATTCTTTTTTTTTTCTTTCCAGTTAATCTAAATGATTCTGCAGCTAATACTGATTGCAGTCAGTCTGTATAGATACATGACTTAGGCAGCGCCTAAGTTCAGCTATCCAATGTTTCCTACTGACCACTCCAAATAGGTTTTCCAAAAATGTAATAGCTCATTCTATTAGTGGGAGCTATTGGTTCTTCGAAAAAAAATAGAACAAAGTACAACTTTTTCATCAGCAATTTTAAACATTCACACAGGTTAATTGATTACATGAGCCAAGGGTTGCAAACTGAAGAGGAAATTGACTTCTTCAATATGCAAATAAATTACCAGGTAATAAACTGATACCAGTTATATCAGTAAGAAATATAATTACAATTAACTTCAGCATGACAAAGAAACTCGCTTAATTTTTTCCATGCTTGCATTCAATTTTCTGCTTTCAGTAATGCCTGTGCAGTTCATAGTGAGGGATAGATGTGGATTAATTCCCACAGAGCAGAGGATACCTGAACACAGCCATGCTCACTTCTTAACAGTTTTGGCTATGCACCATGTCACTTGTCATGTTTTATACACAGTTTGTTCATCCACACTTACTGTTACTATGGTTCTCTTCTTTTCACCAGTGGCAACAAATATATAGTAATACTGAAAGGGGTTTGAAATGATCTGCAGAGGGAGGTTGTGCTGCATCCTTGGATGTTTTCAAGACTTGCAAAGATAAAGCCCTGAGCAATCGGGTTTGAGCTCTGAGCTGACCCTGTTTTGTGCAAGAGCTTGCCTAGAGTCACCTTCCAACCTGAATTATTTTGTGAACCTACAAAAGTGAAGAGAAGGTAAGCAGAGAGGAAAGGAAGACTCTGAATGTAAACTACAGATTGTTTTGAGGATACTGACAATTAAAGAGATTTCCTGTAGGGGGTGGAGGGGGGAAGAATAGAAAAATGACAGCTGAGGAAATAAGAATGTATAGATCCTTTTCAAACTGCCTATGTGAAAGGTAGCAAAAAGGAAGGAGCAAAGAAGCAGTCATACTGACATTTTAAAAACAAATAATGCATTTCACTTTTGACTATTATGAGTCCTTTCTGCTTGTATTTCTCATTTCCCTGACAATAGGTTGGAGTTCCACCACAGGTATCTGCAGCAACAGTACTTGTCTATTTGAAAAGAAAGAAGCCCGCTCTTTCTTCAGATCCCCATCCTTGAAGCCTGACACATTGGGGCTTTATGCACAAGCAGGCTGAAAGCTTCTGGGAACTGAAGAGCTATGAGGAAGGCAGGCTGGAAGAAAACACCTGTTACGTTCAGGTGGCTCATGTCTCCTTTAAATGTAGCATAGAAAAAGGCAAGCTACTTGCAATAGAAGAGACAGGGCTTTTGTTGTTTTAAAGAAATTATGTGGTTATGCAACTTCTTGAACAAAAGTATCCAGTCATAAAGATACTGTCTGCAAATATTCCTTGGTAACAATCCATGGAGGGACCTGTTTAGACAGAACAAACAACTTTCTGTACACAGCGTACAGTATTGCAATGTATCATTTTCATGTTACGTCTGTCCCTAGACTGGGAGAAAGCTTTAGGAAAGGTACCTGTTGCTCCTTTGGCTCAATTTTGTTGGCTGGGCAGAGCCTGTGTACAGATGGTATTATATCAGTAACAGCAATTATGAGCCTTTGGTGGGTGATTTGTGGTTTAGGTCACCAACAATAAAAAAATAGCTTTGAAATAAAAACAGAGGCATGAGATTTGAGAGGAAAAAAAAAGAAAGAAAAGGAAGAAGAGAAGGAATTCAAAATGCAGAGAAGTGCTCCATATGTCACAAAGCAGCATGAGAACCAGGTCTATAACCTGCCTGCAGGAATCAGATAAGCTGCCCTTCTGCAGACCCCAATTGCCAGAGATCAAAGGAAAAGCAGAGATTAGAAGTATCTTTGTGACTGTGCAGTGGCTGTAACATACATTTCTGAAAGGATTTGATGCTACTAGATTCCTCTTTGCAAAAGCAGCTGGGTACATGCTTTTCCTCACTCCAGTACAGAGTTTGCTATGGAAACTGTGAGCGTCATGGAGTTTCTCCTTTGTAAGCTTCTTCCCTAATTCTTCAGAAAGCTATCCCTTCCCCCAAACAGTGAGAAGGTGCTGGCATCCCCCGTGCAGAGGAAGTGTTAAAAGAGAATAAGACGGTGTTAAAACCTAGTCACTCAGAAGTCATCTGGAAGCTGAGAGCTGTTTGTGAACATTTGGGAAGAGACTGGCTCTTCAGTTTGAGTATGTGAAGGGGATGGATAGGGTTTATAATGATTTGCTGACTCCATTTGTCTCCAGTGTTCCTATGAAACAGATTTTCTGTTTTTACCAATTTACCCCTGAAATGGTCACATAATGTATTCTTCCTTGCCTCAGTGTTGTGCAGCTCACAGACCAGACTTTTGCCTATTGCTTGTCCTTGACTGTCCTACTTGAGTCTGTGCATTTGGCATCCCAATGGTGTGCCACATTGTGGACAGGGAGCCCAGGCTCCCCACAGGACAGTTTGGAGTGTAGAGAGAAATGAAGACAAAAAATCCCTTTGTCGTTTGAGGCTTAGAACAGATGGACAGGAGAGGGACTGGCAGTAGAAGAGCTGGGGTGTCCGGGTGTGCAGCAGCATCTTGGTCAATAAAGGAACTGCAACTGTTCATTAACAAATGCAGTTTGAAGCTCTGCATGTCACTGTCTATAATCTCATGCACAAGGTCACTCTAACATCTAATAAGTATGTGCTTTGTCTATATCCTCCATCAGGCAGCTACAAGTCAATCAGCTTTATGGTCATATGCACAGTTTGGTATGTCTAATTTTTATGATTCTTGCAATCTGCTGAAAGCTGAAGCTGGTTACTTTTAAATGCAACCTAAAAAGCTGAAGTGCTCTGCTTGCAGGACCTTAAGCACTTCAACTTTATGGCCTCAGATATAAAGTTCTCCCCCACTAAGCCCCTCCTAGAAGGTTGTTAAAATTAAGGGCGATATATTAAAAATCTGTTACGTCTTTTATTAGTGAGTCATAACTTGTGCACTTCTGGGAAAATGAGCTTGCCAGTCTAGTAGGTATCTGAATTGCTGTCTTTCCAGTCTGTGAGAGGTGTCTGTTCTTTGTTTCCAGGTGGCTGTTGTGAAGGAAGCTATTCACTGCAGAAAAAGCAATGCTCAGTACATACCGTACAATTGTGTAGTAGCCCAGAGTATGATGGTACTAGCTGAAGAGGACAGAAATCTTTTAAACAGAATAAACTTACTTTTTTGTACACATTAGACAAAAATATAATTTGGGAAGGCAGATGGTGAAATTAAATGTTCCTTTTTGGTTTCTAGGCAATAGAAGTGGAGGTAGAAGAGATGAAACAACCTGGAGTAAGTAACGTTAATAGAGTAACATAGAATAAAGAGGGAAGTAGTGAATGGCCTGCTTGAGAGAATCAGCAGTTTCCCCAAGACAGTCAGCTAATCCCTAGACTCCAAATGTATATACACACATACATCTTATACAACTGGATTTTAGACACGTAAATTCCTTCATACACATGATGGCAATATTTAGGGTGATTTCTACAAATATTCTTACCTTCTGTTGGATCCCCGTGATTTCCATCTCATCACGGGTAATTGTTGAGGATGCTGAGGTAATTTGTAGGCATCTGTGGGCTCATAAATCTTATGTGCTTAGCCCAGAGATGTCTCTTCTACACATGCTCCATAAGCTGTATCTATCATCCACTACTGTACAGAGTATCTGTGTTAAAAAAAAAAAAAAAAGCTAAAAAAAAAGGTAAAAGAGCTATTGCCCCAAGTCCAGCCCTATATTAAAGGCTTATCACAGAGAGAAGAATGGAGATGTGTGCAACATGTGTGAAAGCTTAACTTCTATTTTCTTTCCTTCCATATATTGCTCAGCTTCTTCATGACAAGAAAAAAAAGACTACAAAAATTTTTGTTAGACTTTCAGGAAAATGTTAACTAAACATAAAAGTCATAGTGGAGAGTAGGAAGAAAGGATTTCAGATTGTTTTGAGTTAATGAAACATTTCAGAATATGAATAATGGACAATAGTTGAAAACAATGAACATCCTTGTGGGAGGGATATTTCCATTTCAGGCAACCAATTTTAGGCTACTTAGCCATCCATAGTGACTCCATCAGCCACTCCATAGTGAAAGAAAAGCTGCTTCAGAAGACTGAGGATGAATCTGCATTAGTAGCTTTGTACAGGAGTGGAGTTTAGAGTACGCTTCCTTACTCTTCCCTGACTCCAATTGTGTGGTCTCTGCACATAAGAATTGACTGAAACATACTCCAGACACTACTGGTCAATCAGTTCTTAGGACCAGACTACAACTAAAGTGAAGGGTCTCAGGGTAAATCTAGCTACTTATCTCAGGCTTCTCAAACAAGATACTGAAAGAAAAGCGGAAACATTCCTCTCTGTCCACCTCTGTTTACAAATGAGACTCCCACACAACTGAGAAGTCCTTTCTGCCCCAATTAAATCAATGAACTGACTGTGGTGAGTGGCTACACTAAGACTTTCCACTTCTTATGAATTTGTGTTGTGAGCAGTCTCTCTGCTTGACTATTAATTTCAATACTCCTCCAAAATCTAGGATTACTTGATGTTTTTCTCTCGTTCATGCAGGCTTGTAATGACCTTAAAAGCATTAACTCAATGTGAGGTCACAGAATTATTTTAGCTGCGGATCAGTTGCTTAATAGCAGTTTTCATGGAGTCATGTAATCATGCAGGCTGTAAGGCTCAAGTAAGTCTTTCATTTTCTGCCAGCTTATTAATGGATTTAACCACTCCCCAGCACAAAAAAAAAAAAAAAAAAAAAAAAAAAAAAAAAAAAAAAAAA
>JAOWBP010000001.1:25971384-26006927 GCA_028571105.1 Tragopan temminckii | reverse complement strand
AAATTTCAATAATTATTGTTCCACACCTTGAGCAATTAAAAACAAAACAACAACAAAAAAAAAAAAAAAAAAAAAAAAAAAAAAAAAAAAAAAAAAAAAGAGAAATAGGTTCATTGGGAATTTTAAGGTTGGGTTTATATTGCCCAGAACATTCAGAAAGCATTTATCTGCAAAATCAATCAGCTATTTCTGTAACCACTTAACATATGATCTCACTTTTTAAATCAAATTCTGCTTGAAAGTCAAGTAGTCACCCCTTACATAGCACAGGTGGTCTCTCACAGTGTTTTACTATTACTAATTAATGGTTTGTTTTTGGTTACATAAACACATTTATAGACTGCAGTAGGCAAAAGCTAACAACGGAATTATTTTTACCCACATTTTTAATGGGAAAACATTTGTTTTGATTATAAAGTGAAATTTTGCTTGATATAATAATAAATATTCCATAAGCAAAATATTTGATTTTGAGTTTACTGTCCTTTCTAGTGCCAGAAATATTTATGATTTTAAGTAGGACAGCCATGTTGATTTTTTTTTTTAAACTCCAAAACTAACATAATATGCCCCTGCCTCATAATAAACAATAGTCATATTTATTAGAATTGGCTCTCAAGTGACAGTTAATAAATGCATAGTCCTATTATGCATACTAAATTCAGTATTCCAAAAACTTAAAAGCAGATAGATCAAAACAATGGAGATAAAAAAGTCACGAAGACAAAACACAGAAACACAAGTTAATGACAGGAAAATAACTCAGACTTAAAAATTACTTATTATTTAGTAACTTGTAACAACAATTTATAGAACTGAATTAGAGGCAAATCACAGTCTTTCTGATGTTTTAGATACACAGTCTCTCTAATGCATATAGTTTGATCATACAGCAAAGAATTCCAAAGTCCGCTTCCAAAAAGCAAAAAAAATAGTTCAGCACATTTCTGATTCCACGTTACATTTACTCATGGATAGTGAATGAAGAAAGAAAAGGGTACAAGACTACTCAAGTATTAATCCAGTTTAATTGAAACTCCTAAACATTTCTTCAGTGTGTTCAGAGTGTCTGTGTGTGGTGCATTTCCCTGGCCTGTTTCACCATACCTGCACCGAAACACACAAATACAGGATTTAATGGGCTCTGTGTCCTTTACTGTAATCACTCCATTGGCCCTTTGATGTGACATAGGTTTGGTGTGATGATGGAAAAAGTTGCTTCAACCATGTATTTTCACCTCTGTTTCTGAAAGGTGAAGGGCAGAATTTTTAATCAAGGAGCAGTTTATCTTTAATTATGAAAAATATAATTAGGCATTATCACCTAATTGCTGTTACTGATGGAGAAAGTCATATTTTCGTAAGTAGTGACCCATGCTGTATTATCGCTCTACTGTTTACCACATAATGAATCTGTATTTGTGTTTGGCAGCTAGCCAGCGTAAATTAAAAGGTAATCAACATGCTTCTCTGCAGTCTGGTCATCAAAGTCACTGGCTCCACAGATGAGTAAATAACAAAGTCAAGTTGTGATGTTCTAACTGAAAATCTCCTCAAGGAATAACTGTGTTTATCTCCTCTGTTAAGACATCAAATGATTCTGAAAATAACCATATACAAAAAGCACTCCGAAACAGATCAGAATAACTGTGCTATACATCTGGTGTTGAGTTAAAAAACAGTTTAATGTCTCAAGGCACCACCATGGTAGAATTTTATACCTGCAAGTAATCATCTAATACACTATTATACAGTTAAGGTAATGTATTAATAAATAGCTTGTGCAATTTTGGGAAGCAATCTATAAAGGAATGTTAGATATACAGTAGGCACGTACTCTAATACAAATAAAAAAAAAATCCTAGAAAAAGCATGCTGAGCACCGTTTGGTATAGATCGAGTTTCTTATTCTAAACACTATGTAAATCTTAACTTACAAAAGGTAAAACTGAACTCTGACAGCAACTGCTTATTTAAACTGATTTTCCTGGGTGCTTGACTCTATGTTGTAGGGTTACTCTTAGGGACAGCGGACTCTGGTACTGGTTGTAAGGGGCTATCTTGTTCACTCAACTGTGCGTTCAAGTTTTCAGAAGTTAGGAGAGAAGAATTAAAAACTATTTCACTTAAGTCTGATTTTATGGATACAAGATGTGGTTCTTGAAAACTTAATGGTTCTTCTACTAACACCTGTGTATTTTCTCGTGTCATTCCCATATCTGACGGTGACTTTCGTTTCATTCTTGTGTATGATTTGTCTAAATTCTCCATGCCTTGGTCAGTTTTTTGAAATCGCCCAAAGAACCAGATGAAGAAACCAAACAAAGCAAAAGCCAGCAAACTTGGAATAAAAGCCAGGCATTTGACATCAAGGCTAGAGCCTATGTATCTGCTGTGCAAGAACATGTCTCCTTCGGCATAGGTCCGGTTGGTCAAAGGGTTAGTGTTATTGGATCTCCATTCCCAAGACAACTTAGTTCTGTTAAGATCTTTCAAGCTTTCTGAGTCCTTCACGGTGTAAATCTTCTGTCCAGGACCAATATATTGACCATATTCGTGAGGTTTGTAAAATATTTGGTTCTTCCACATATTTAGATCCAAGATTAAAACAAGAAAGATAATCCCATAGTTAAACCATTTGCCTGTTTGGAAAAAAGAAAGTTGTGTTATCTGATATATCCATTTTAGAAGCAGAACACATGAATTCATATGCAAAACCAACTAAAAGCAAAAATTCTTTTGTAATAAATCTGTAAAGCAAAGTTGCAATAATATTCTCACTGTAATCAACTTTGTGCTGAATATCCCTTAGTATTTTACAGTTAGGTCTGGGCACATAATAAAATAATTTTGTAATGCAAGCACAGCAATATATCAATTGAATTCACACTGCAGTTTGTAGGTGATCTGGTGATTAGATAATTACGTGATGTGGTATAGATCAATAAACATATAAAACATTAATTTCAGGACTTTGAAAATATTGACATGCAGATTCTCCTTGAAAAGGCTATATTTAATAGAAATATCTGTATGCTATTAATGACTGAAATGAGACTCTTCAGGGGTTTTAGAAGCATTTACGTTTTAAGCACATACAGATATTGTTTAATATACAACCATGGTGTCCAAATGGTCACTGATGAGGCAACTGGATAAGTGACAATTCAGAGATATTATGCCCTTAAGAAAAAGTAAGGGCTGATTTTAATACTGGAAGGTTAGTCAGCTTAGCTTTCCTGTGCTATATGTAGTGAAAAACTCCTCCAAGAAGTGACTCATAAGGCCCTGAATACTGGAGGAAGAATGCTTTCTCTGTTTATCATTTAAAACTTCTCTTTTGCATGCCTCCTCTAGGCATCCAAAATATACAAAAGGTAATTTTATGCAGTAGCAAAGTTATCCCTGCTTTAAGCAGAACATTGGAACAGATGACCTCCAAGCATTCTTTCTAAGCCAAATTATTCTATGAAAACACACAAAAAAAATTATACTATTTTCATACTTAAGGCATCTCGTTCATGTTTAGCTGAACATATGTTAAGATCATATCTATGCACTAATGACTGGCACCACCCAAGAATCTAGCAAAACTACATACATCAAAGCTGATGGAGAATTTGCAACTGACATCACAGCATTATGTGAAAGGACATTTGTGGAGGAATGCCTCTACTGACGATGAACGAAACCATTTATGCTAGAACCATATTTAACTATGTTTCAAGTGAAAAAGAAAATGAATGTTTGATAAAGAGTAAGCGGATTCCAGTTCCTCTGTATGTTCAGACTGGGCCATGAACCAGCATGTTCCATTAGGGTAACTCCTTGCATGTTAGAAATTGTGTTTAATAGTTCTCTTCAATCTAATTTGCATTTGCACTGGAACTATAAGATAATGTTCTTTCAGTTGTGTTATTGTCACTATCCAGAAATCAAACTACACTGAAAAGACCTTGCAGTGATTCCAGTTCACATAATTCCTTAATAACTCTAGTTTCTATTTTCTGGGTTTTCATCAACACTGTAATTGACCTTTTAATGAAGTGGAAGGTTCAACCTGTACTGCCATACCACCAACATCTGCCTCTGACGCTGTGGGCTGACATTGTAATAGAGAGACATTACTTTTGGAGCAGTCCTCTTACATTAAGAAACAATATGATCTAGTTTGATGAAGTTTCCAGTGGATTTCTGTCCTATACTTCCTGTGTTTCTCCCCATCAAAATAACCCTAGTTTACCCACCACACATAAGCTTTCAGCAAACAGAGCCAGAATACACCTTGCATAGTGTGCTTTGATGGGCTGCTTGGGACACACATTCACTGATCAACTGGCTGCTGTCAAACAGAATACATAATGACTGACTTCTACCCGTATTTCCTCAGCTGGGCACTGACTTAGATGATTTTTTCTTACCTAATCACCTAATTTTCTTAGCTAATTTCCAGGGCATAATGGGAACACAAGTATTGTTTAGATTCCTACCCTCCAAAAATATTGTTGAATCTGGCTGTGTGCTCAAAAGTTGTTTGATGATGAATGGGTATTGGAAAGAGAGAATGAGACCAATCCCCACAGAGAACATGGTCATTTAATTCTCATTTTCTTAGGAAAATGGGCTAAACATAAATATTAGAACCATTATCTGTTTACCTACAGATACATATTTGGTACTCTGCATTTCTGCAGAGCTAGAAGAGGTTACTTTCCAGAGATTGCTAGACTGTGGGAAGTGGATGACAGGAAGTGAAAAGATTCATGTTGGGTCAGGACTGCTCTTGCCCATCTGACAGACATGGCAACAGTGAAAACATGAAAGGAAAAAACAGACAACTAAAAGATCAAAATAGGAAGTGTAATGAATTGGAGAAATTATTGAGATGACCTTTATCAAGGCCAAATGATACTGCTATAATCTTGATTACAAACTTCAAGTATGAATAACAAAGGGAACTTAACACGTTTTAATACTGAGACGCGAGCTACCACAACTTTAGGCCTGATGGTACCCAGTGGATTTCACAGTTCTCATCTGTGATCATGTTGCCCTAAGTACAACATGTAGAATAAACCACCTGAGCAGTAAGATCAAGATAGCAGCCTGCTGATGGAGTAGCCTAAGAAGCTAGCAGAAAATACTGAAAATGCTGAATAGAGTTTGTTAGGTGTTTGGTCTCAGGCCTCGTGTAGAACCTCTCCTACACTGTGAACCTTCTGCGTTGGATATGTTTAAAAAAGGTTCCACCCCTCATACCAAGAATTACTTACCTGATATAAAAGAGATGTTCCTTTCAATTCCTCCTTGTTTTATTAAAAGTATGAACTTAAAACTTCCTCACTTAGCCCCCAGATACAGTAAGGTAGAGAGAAACACAGCCCAAAGTTTCTCTGAGTGTATCAGTTGTATTACTGCTTGTAAATGGTGCTTGGACGATCAGCTTAGATGCAAAAACTTCACTTAACTGAGTTATGTCCATTATGCCTAAGAGCCAGCTGGTTGCTTGACATTCCTCTGTTTTCTGTTGGACCTACTCCTTTAATTTCTCATCGCTAGACTATTTTTACATTCTCTGCTTCACTGCCATGATATATGAGTTCAATGAGTTTTACTTTGAAAATTGTTGTCACCAGAACTAAATTCTGTAACAGTCTCACTACAAACATATGAACACAATGATATCTTTCAACTCCTATTCCGTATTCCCTGTAGCCAAGGGCTATGTTAATCTCCTGTGACACAAAATGGGAGTTAGTGCTGTCTTGGTTACTTACAGAAAGTATTTACCTTCTTCTAGAATATACTGTCCTCTGCTGTTTATCCCTCCTCTAAGATGTGTACTTTACTTAGCTGCATTAGCAGGAATGATAGACAAATAAGTCCAGTTTACTAAGCAATTCTTCTAGATCAGTGAAAAATGTATTGAAGCAGTCTGACCCAAGAGGTCTGACAGTCTCCTCTCACAAACATCTATCTAATGATAATTCCACATGACATTTCATTTTTGAGACCGAAGATACTAACCAACCTTTAACTATATATACAAGTATAATCTCTGTACACAAATGTATATAAAATTATTGTCTATTTCAACTCAATTTTAGCATAACGTTGTTTATAGCAAACTTTAAATCATATATCAAGCTCATACAGGAAATGAACTTTGTTAGGAATTTGAACTTTGTTAGGAGTCACTCCTAACCTTGCACCTTGTGATAGGCTCAAGCCTATCATTTTGTAGAGTTGGGATAAATATATTATAAAGTTATATTCTTTTTCTTTAAAACAAACAAACAAAACCAAACAAAAAACAAAACCAAACAAAAAATCCAACAAAAATCAAACCCACCAAAACAAAACAATGAAAAAACCATAATATAATTAATTTTACAATGTTTCAAATCCCTGATTAAAAATTGGAAGGGAAAATGGAGTCCCATGTAATGAAGTCATTTAATTTGTCTCCTAGCCAACTTCTGTGGGATCAGTACCACTACTGCTCTAGGGAGGTCTGTGCATCCAAGAATATTTGCATACACCTGGCACTGTCTAGCTCTTCTTCAATCAGACAGATTTTCCATAGACAAATTGAGTTGGAAGGATGCAGATGTCAAGACCACAAGGCCAGTCAAGTATTTCAGCAAACTGAGAACTATACCCAGACTCCTCAATGGAGTTACCGTGAAGAAAATCAGGTGTCAAAAGTAGCTATCATTCAGCCATGCACTACTTAAAACACACCTGGTTCACAAACAGCATTTACACTGTTGAAGTCCTTATCTGTTACACATGACATTTGAAGGGTCACACATTTCTGCCAGCTGAACAAAATGTTTGGGCAGTGCTCTTTTTCTAAAGAGGCTCAAAAATTCTTCAAGTTAAGCAACTGATCCACAACATCACGTGCAATTGATTTACCAGGCAACTGAGGCAGGAAGATCCTGCAGGTCTAAAAGCTCCCAAACAGCTTCTGATTATAGAGCATTTTTATTTTTGTAACTAAGTCCAGTCTGTAATGGAGTAGTCATATCTTAAAAACAGAATTCTAGTGTAGAAACCAGTCCTCAGGAGCTCTTTAGAGGTCAAGAGGACATATGAAAATCCCACTTATTAAGGCTGGATTCAATTGGCCTCATGCTGTGCAACCACAGCCAGAGGCTTATGTAGAAAATCTCGTCTTCAGATTCTTATCTCAATTGCATTTTGTGTCTAAAAACATCCAGACACCTCTGTAAAACATACAGATATCTTAGAAACATTCTTCATCTCTTCTGTCATGTCAGTGCTATTGGCTAGATACAGACCACTCACAGCTGAACTAAGCAGTAAATCCTCTGAGATCTTTTAATGTCTATGTGCATGGACAGCTTTGTTTTTACCTCTAACCTTTCTATTTTTGCCCTCGGGCTCCTTTAGGCATATCTGTGTAGGTGATGCTTGGCCTGGATCTAGTCATTCTTTTGGTTTAACTCCACAAGCCAGCCATACCAGGCACTTGCCAAACATGAAGGTGACAATTTCTCCTTCAGGTGGAAGAGCACATCTAGATCAGAACTCAGAAACACATTTACAAACAGCTAGAAAAATTCCCCTACCTGTTTTCATACCTAAACCTTAACATTCCTCATTTGGAACTTATTTGAAACTATACAGCCGATTCTCTTGGATCTGTGCCATTAGATGGCATCAGCCTGGCCTCCAAGTGCCTTTCAACAATAAAAGAATCAGAAGTAACAAAATTTACTTTAAAGTATTACAAATTTTCCTGGGTATTATAGAAACTAGGCTAGATTATGTATTTTTATAAACAACAGCCAGGAAGGAAAACATACACACTATAGTGAGCCATCTTTCAAGGGAAATGCAGATGAGTTAAGCAAATGCAGGAATTCAAGATATTTTTGATGTTCATAGATAAAAGCGCCTATCAAAACAGGATAAAAATGTTTAATACTGAGTAGATACTTGCTATGAGTTCCTAGACGCAAAGAAATGTGGGCAAAATGAGGTACTAAGTTACCAATAAAAATGAGATAGGCTTTTGATAGTAAATTTAAAATTACAGTGAAGCATATAAGCAACAGACTGCAGATGTTAACATAACTGCCAGTTTAAAACATTCAGAAATCATAAGTCAGGCCTAAGAAAGCACGCTACTTCTTCAGAGTAGCCAGATAAGTGAAAAATAATGCACTTAATACTGCTTCATTTATCTGCTTTTTGAGACAAGGACCAATGTAGAAGTCACATTTTTTTTTCCCTCTCTCTGTAATCGCGAAGTAGATTTTTAAAAATATGAAAGTAGATGTTCTCACACAGGTGCTGAATACAGGAGAGAAGACTTCAAGATTAAACGAACAAAACAAACAAACAAAAATAAACCCCACATTAGTAATCACCTATCTTAAAAGACTTACAGTAAAATCGGGAGAGCTGGCAACACAGATCGCATAGCTGTGAAATCCTTCATCTGTACAGACCATATACCAAGTCATTAAGCACACATCAACAGAAAGGTGGTTTAATGCATTTACTTCTCTGCATGTCCCTACACTTATAACTGATTCTTTGTGGGACCATTGCTCATTAGAGCAACCCAGAACTGAATAGGGCTGCTCAGGGGAGTCCAGGGGCTTGTTTGTATCAGTCAAGAGTGACCAAATACATAAAACTATGAATAATATTTGCAAGGGAAAAGATGGGAAATGATATTTCAGCCATGACTTCTTTTTTTCTCACTACTAGTAGAAATGAATTTTCAGTTTCTGGACACTGGGGCACAGATTGTAGTTTTGCAACTTGACCTTATCACAATAGCAAGTACAAAAATAAATGATACTCAGGCCCTTGTCTTTTTTTTTTCCTGCTTGTAACAACAAAAAAAGTTACACAGTTAAGTTTAACATTGTGGATCCCATGAATTAAACAAGGCTTAAACAAATAAGGTTTTAATGGGGCTTTACATTCCCTCCATTATCAATACCCTACCCACATGTCATCTGCCGCAGTTTCTTTCACTTTCTACTCTCATTTTAGATTTTATTACGTTCATCTTGTTAAATATATATAAAGAACCAGTTTTTTCCTTCTTCTATTAGTTCCTTGATTTAAGTAGAAAATTAGAAGAATCTATACATCCATACAAGAACTAGAGTTTGAAAATGATCCAAGATGATACCCTAACCTAACCTAAGAACTGATGGCAAGAACAGATGGTTCAAGCAAAACTTACCCAAAGGGAGGTTCCTGTGCCATGTGTTATGGTTGTTTATTAGATATCCTAAAGGGTGGTGTAGCACTGAGATAAAACAGGCACTCAGTAGACAGAGTACGTGATGTGCAGTCAAATGGATTGATTTGTCTAGTGAATCTAATAAATGGATCTTGTTAATGCTGAGCAGGGAAAAATATTCCTCAGCCCCTATTCATTAGCTCATCCTCATTAAAAGAATGCTTTCTTGCCAGAGAATCAGAAAGATGTCCAGTCCTCTCTGCAGAAGACTCTACAACGTACAAATATCGATCTTATTTGATTTGTTTTTAAGCAGCAGCACTGCTAGCAGTTGTATTTCTGATATGTAATTTATGTTCTTTGCTGTTGCTTATTCCTAGCTCTTCTCTGTTTATCAATATCCTTGACTCTTCTGCAATGCAAAACTGTTCTTCACTCTTCAGTCCCTCTTCTACCACCCATTGGTTTTCATTTACATTAATTATATCCTGAGTTCCTGTATCTAATGGTACAGCTCACCCAATCATTACTCAGTCCTTGTTCAAGCTACTATGTGCACCCATTTCACTACTGCTCTTTATTCCATGGAACAACTGCAGAGCATCTGGGATCCTCATGGAACTGAGTCTCTTCAAATTCATGCTCTAGTCCTGAGAAGCAGAATTAAATCCTCTTTTCCACTAGGCCTGAATTCCATGCCTATTCATGTCAGCTACTTGATTCTTATACTCTTTTTTTGCTCTCTTCATTTCCCTTTTTATCCAAGACTTTTCTCACTTCAGAGAGAAAAACGTGTTCTTCGTCAGATACACATCTCTTCTCATTTTCTATCTTCTGTCACTGACCATGACATCATTTACCTGTTTCACTTTGTCCTGCTCCTGATCTCAAACCACCTCATTTAGATGTACTCCAAACTCATTTCCTGTGGCTTACTGTCTATTTCCTATCAGTACTCCAACAGGGAACCTACGTACAACTTGAAAAAACTTTCCATCTCTCTATCTCTACTTTCTACTGACCCACTTGCCTCCTCTTACTCAACAGCCTGCAGGCAACTTTTGCACTCATTTTCTTTTTTTTTTTTTCTGGTTTCCAACTTGATCACTCCAATTTCTATCATCTCTTCTGAAAATTCCTTCTCTTCATTCAGCCTATCTCCAGTGAGTCCCAGTTCCTCATTCTTTCTTGCTTGGCACATTTTCCTTCCTTGTCTTTTGATGCCTGGTAGGCTTAGGGCTCACCTGCTAACTGTTGGCCATGTCTTTGTATGATGTCTGAATACCCCTTTTGTCCCTGCTCTGCAGGAATTTCATATGGCTGTATCATTGGATGCTGTCTATATCTTATTGCTGTACACTGTCATGTGCTGTGATTGTTTATATTAGCATCTGAAGACTTCTGTCAGTTCACATTTGCATTCTTTTGCTATACAGTACTATTTATTTCTCTCTTGCCACCACATTGTTCTGCACAGCTTGAAAGTAAAAGCAAAATATTTATCTCTATTTAACCTTCCTCTCTTTTTCATTCTCTACTGCTATTCAAACACTGTCTCATAGTATGTAAGGACTGGGTACTTTTATCTGTATGTGCCATCCATTTGAATAACTGTGACTCTATTTTATTTGAAGTTATTTAACTGCCTGCTTTTGGTTAGATGAGTGATGGAAGTATGGCTGTGAGTGGCCTTTGCCAGATGAGAATGACCGAAGTTATGAAAAGACATTAGCATAAATCACAGCAAAGGCATCTGAAAGCATAAGAGATTTTAAATGAAATAAGCAGCTAATTCCCCTGGAGAGTAATTTTAGATAAAAGATTTCTGAAGCTACACTAGGTATTACTTAGTATCACAAGAAGTTGCTGAAATCCATGACAAACAGCAGGTCTTTTTGATTTGTAAGATACAGATTCCTCATTTCCCTGAGAGGCTTATATATGGATGATACTGATAGGGAGAGTTAAACAGATAGAAAAACAGCAATCATCTAGGGAGATGGGGGAGAACAAAGAAAATATGTGGTAAAAAACATTAGCATTCATTTCCTACACAGAAGCAGTTCAACATGTGCCTGTATCACAGTCTGTGTGGTTACATACCTGTTATATGAATGTGATACTCCTCTTTTAAGATCTTTTGGAAATAAGGTACTTTGAACTGCATGTGTGCAGATGGCAAGCCTGGAAGATTCACTTCAACATCACCCATAAAATGTGGGAACTCCCAGTCCTGTTAAAAAAGAAAAGCAATAGCCTAAATATAAGATTTCACAGTATATTTTGCCCTTTAGAATGGCTTAAATTATCAAAAGGGCACGGTTCTATTTTTAAGCCTCCCATTATTGACTTTTCCCGCTATAAGTTTTATGGAACCACTTGAAATTGAATATCTTGTTTATACTAGCTATTACAGTATGATTTTTACTTCAGCTCCATGTAATTACATGTTTAAAAGTTCACTTCAGAACGATAATAACAAGCCCACCGCACTGGCTGACAGCATAAAATTGTCCAAGTATATGAGCACCTCTATATTACACTGTGTAAAATGAATTGTTCATGATGTAACTAATTACAGCACCCTTGCAATAAAAGTTACAACTTCTGTTCCTAATCTGGCAAACAGTTTACAGGTAGGAGATTGGCAGAGAAGGTCTGTTCCCTCAAGTCTTTCATACTTGGAACTCGCTCAACTTGTGGGGTGTTTTCAGCATCCGCTCATAATACATCTAAATAAACATTCTCTGCAACTGAAGATCCTTCAGCATAATCTGCCGGAATCAATCCAAGCAGTTTTCTCTGCTGATATATTTCAGCTGACAAAGTAATGCTGGAAATGTGGAAGCTCTTACCTATTATTATGCATATTCTGTGGCATGTGATAACTCAGCTGAGGAGGAGCTGCATTTAGAGGAATTTTTCATTTGGTTATCTGTACCCACCACTGATCACTTGAAAATGGGTATAATAGCATGGCTCATTACAGCCAAAACTTAAAAGTCCAGCAATATTGCTTGAGTCAGTATAATTACTGCTAGGTGGTTATCCAGTGTGCTGCAGGCTGTTAAAAACATACTGGCCCTGTTCCCATACATGCACCTGGATTTGTATCCCACAGTTAGTGCAACCCACACTTGAATTACTGACAATAAGAAAAAGGAATCTGAAATGGAAGGAACTCTGTAAATAGCTCCTGCTTCCTTTACATATGATTTAACATGCAAGGACTGCTGAACAGCTCCAACATTCTCAACAGTGGAAGGGAAACGAAAGAGTGGGGTTTACCAGCAGGGAATTTATCACGGCCCAAACACTAACAGAGGCTGATTTGTGCTAACATACTCTGATACTGAGCTAAATGGATTAACACGAGTATACTTGAGAAGAAGCCCTGAGCCGCTGTACCTGATTCTCAGTGTCTAGAGTGATAGAGAAAGTGCCAATTTACAGATGCAGAAGATAAAAGAAAATAAGGATGTTCTCATCTTCCCTTATCACAAGTGCAAAGCATGCTCTTCTGGTCATCAGGTATGGTGATAGCACCCCAGCCGCATGATCCCTTATGCTGCATCTGCAAACATCCCCTTAGATTTGGGAGACATTCAGTAAGTGCCCAAAGACTAATATTTTATGGATGTGCACCCTCAGTTCATGGTATCTAATATATATTTCAGAACTCACATCTCAGGGTAACTCAAACATATTCTCATCCAGGAAAAAATAGGAATAAATAGGGAGAAAAAAAAACATTACATATTCTTGAAGAAAACACAAATGGGGAACTAGAAATAAGTAAGCACACTATTACAAATCTGGCCTCCTGCTCTTGCTTTGCCTCAGTGCTCCTACTGCTTTCTGCTGAATTTCAGATAAAATTCCATTAGACACAATTTTGTATTGGACTGTGCTTTTGCACCCATATTTTGTTGATGATATTAATAATCAGTGACTAGAATGTCAACTCTGCCAAATTTGGAATATACCAAATTATTTGTTTTGGCAAACCATTACTGAATCTGGAAAACATTTCCTAAAACAAATGAAAACAGAGATCCAACCCCAACAGCTCGCTCCTATTTACATTATAAAAAGAAGGTGATTGGAAAGCCCACTAGAGAAATACATATTTGATACTCCCTATTACAGGTACCTTTCACATGGTACAGTAGTTCATATTTTCTGTGTATATACTTCATACTGTGCAAATCATGTTGGAATTGTCATGACCTCTGTTATCCTGTAGCCCCATAATATGTGGTTTCCGTTGGTGATAACAGCACACAGCTTTGCAGCTTCAGTGCAGAGAGGTACAGGTGTAAGTGATAAAGATGGGCACTGGCATTGGAGACCCCATGGTTATGAACAACTGACCTTGCTATGCTAAAGAAATCCAGACCCGGATCTGAAGAAAGCTGCATTTAAGTGTAACAAAGAGAACAAAGAAATAGCATCTAACATACATGAAAGGAACTGTGTATAGTAAATTTTGTCATAATCTGGATCTTCAGACCAGTGAAGAAAAAGCAAGGTCTAAAATTGTGTTAGCAAGCATAAAATGACTCCAAGTGGATCCTAGAGTGAGGAAAAATAAACCATTAACACAAAAATCATATCCATCCCAAGGAAAGGCTCCAGATGCCAATGACATGCTGGAATGCTCCCCGACCCCCACCAGCCTGAAAGCACTGACCTCAGGGCCTGCAGGAGCAACAGATGGTGAACAAAGCACCGTGAAAAGTGATAGAAACTAAGAAGTGGGCATATAACAATTTTAACATTAGTACTACTACTGAAACATTTTTTGTAAGAATTAGAAGTCAACTAATAATAGTTATTGGATTACATTGTAAAAATTTAAAGGACGCTACTAATAAAATCTTGGCTATATCTAGAAGGTATGCTTCTTATATGGCCATAAATAAAGTTCAAGTGTAAAACCTCTCACAGATCCATTATAAAACCCGCTCAAAATAAGCCTAGTGGAAACAAAGAAATAAAATGTAAAATAACAATAATAAATAAAACAAAACTCAAGAAGAAGTATCTGAAAGTAATATGAAAAGCAACAACAACAAAAGCAACTAAAACAATGAGTTATATCTACTGACTTCCATGAAGGTCACTACAGCCACAGCACTCAGAAGAATGAAGCTTCAGTTTACTAAATCAAATGGCTTTTGGAGCTCTATCTGGCTCATAGATTTGATAAGTAAGAATGCATATACATCACCTGCAAACATAAGTGCATTATTATTGAGGAGAAAAGCTGATGACTATTAACTTAGCAAATGTCAGTATCAGGTTGACAAATCCAAACTAACAAAGCATTTTGCTGTCTTGACTCCAAGAAATTGTTGTCCAAAGTCTTCTGACTCCGCTATCATTTTTTAATTTCTTCTTCACTAACCAACAAAAGACAACTTAACTTGAATAATACCCAGGAAAACAGTTTTCTAAGAAATTCTAGATGCCTGGTGGGAATCACACACATCATTTCCTAATAGGTACACTAACAGCTTGAATGTGCAAGTCCAAAATCTAAATGCTTCCCCCTTTGAAATACAACTTAGTTCTATGTCATGCCTTCACACATGGTATTTTTTCTCCATGGGATCTGATGTCTGTGTATGCTATCAATCTGTGCTTACCCATGGGACATGATTGACATATGCCATGTTCTTTAAGTTCTCAGCTCATAATTAAATGAAATTCATTTGATCAGCTTTAGTCCTCACCAATGAGGTGTCTGTATTTTGCTGTATCTATGATCTTATTGGAAACTGTGCCCAAAATACCTCATTTAGACCATATCTCCACTTGCATCATTTGAAAAATAAATTTGTGTAGACATACTGGTAACTCACATTTGTCCCTCTCATACTGCATGAACTACACGTTTATCTCTCTCTTTCTTTAAACTTGTCAGCCTCAAGTTTCTCACATTCACCTACTTCTGCATTTTCTAACCTGGGGGTCTGCAGAATACCTCTATGCAGTCTGTGAAGAAAAAGCCAACCCAGCACCACGAGACTTTAATCAGCTGTACAGAGGTCTCCAGCCTCACTGGCAAGTTTTGTGGGATGTGCAAATCAAATGAGGTTATTACCTCATTTCACTCTGCAGTCATGAGGAAAGGGCAGCCAGAGGATAAATTTAAGATCACTGAGGTGTTCATCCTAGTGCTGCAGTGGGCAAAGACAGCACCTCTGATTTCCATCACCTACTTCATTAAATCCACAAGCACAGCAATAAAAAGAGATGCTGCAAAGAAGGAGTCCATGATATTTTGATTTTCTTGCCTTTGCTTCCAGTTCTCCAAGATAAACAAATGCAGACACTCTCTGCCACAATGCCAGGTACTGGTTTAAGGTACTGCAGTGCAATTGGAGGCACTGACTTGGTATCTCTTCAAGTAATGATACAATAGCAATGGTAACTGAGCGTCAAAGCCACACTTTTTGATAAAATCTGGCCATTCTCTGCCATCATCTGGGAAAAATAAATGGCAGGAGAAGCTCCATCCTGGCCCCCAGTACCCCATGCTTCATACACAGATGATCCCATGTTCCTCGGCATCCAGCACTTCTCCACTCAAGGGAAACTGCAGCAGAGAAGGTGGGGCTGGAATTAAAAGCTGGTAATGATTAATGGCAGCCAAATGTGCCATGCTTTCATCTTGCCTCTTGCCTCTGTGTAGCTCAGAGGATAATCGGTACACAGTAACTACAAAATAATGCTAAAATAATATAAACACTGTTCAGATGTAATCATGAAAGAGGACAAATGCACACTGAGTATTTCTGCTTTAAGTAGTAAAGATATGTGCTGTATTTAATACCAGGTACACATTCATACTTTAAACCCTTTTGAATAAATAAACAAAAAACAGAGGGAAAGAATTCAGGAAATGCACATATGAATGTGCATATTTGTGTTTGTTCCAGAACCTGCCAATAGCAATTTTTATTTAATTTATAAAAATCCTTTTAACTTATCAGGTTGGAGGCTTTATGTTTTCAGGTATCTTTGCATCTCTTAGACAGCTTTGTTTCAGCTCTCAGAGCGTGGTAAGACAGGCAGATAGAGGAGATTTAATGACAAGCAATGTCTATAAATTTTTGCAAGTGTTTGAAGTAAGAAATGAGCAGCTGGAATTCAGAGACAAAGGCCCAAATCCTCTGTGGTTATCTTTAACTTCATCTGGAGCTGCAGCTCACAGTGATTTCTGCAGCTATGAGCTGCTAGAACACAAACACAATTTTAATATTTCACTCCAATATACATAACAAGTCACCAGCCACCAGAACTCACTGTTATGCCTATGGTATCAAATTTACAGCTGAGTTTCTGGCCTCCTGCTCTTTGCAAATGTCTTATTTTACTAGGAAGGAAGTTTGATAAACATTGTAGTTTTCAGCCTCCACTAAATTGAGAATACCCAGCTACTCTTAACCTTGCCTGCATGTATGCTTGTATGGCTTTAGTGAGGCTACTTATCACTCAAAGTGAAGCATGACAAATTATTATTCAGAGGACTTGGAGGTCCATGTTGGTTCTATCAGTGCTAATCTAGTCACAGTTTTCAAGGGCAGAAAGTGTTATTTGATCTGTTCACCTGTTTACGCTTCACCTGCTTGAATTGTTATTGGGAATAACAATCATAAAACTCCACTAGGAGCCATGGCACAAAGTCCCTAATTGCAGATGTAGCTACATCACTTAGCTGTGAAGAATACAAAATGCAGAAAATCCACTCTAATACTCGAATGACTGCCTCAGTATTGAAACACCCTCTCAGAAAACACGCTGGAGAATTGTTTTACTTCTGCCCTGAATTTCTCTAATTACTGCTTCCAAACAGTGCATTCCAATAGAAAGGCATTTCTGCACTATACTGCAAGGCAAGGATGTACCCACAACTTCGTTGTTGTTCTCCATCACCTTTACACTCCTGTCCTCCTCAGTCTTTGCCTTCTACAAGTGGCCTTTCTCTAGAACCACCACTACAACTCACTTTTTTCTCAATTATCTGAGAAGATATTATAGGATAACTATCTCACTGCGAGTCAAAGCAGCAACTGAGCCTCCCTTTATTTTTTGTGCTTGGACTTGAATGACCCCTTTCAATAAAAGATCATTGGAGTAATTCAGGCTACGGTCTATTTCTGCTAATTTAAAATAAAAAAAACCCCATGCCCTCCAGATCTCAAACAAGCTCTATGTCTCTGCACTTTGATTTTACATATTAATACATTTTGAACAAAGCCAAAGCCATGTATGCACATGTTCTCAAAACAGTACTAGTTAATAAAATGTCAGAACTGGTCTTCCATTTTTCTTGAGCAAGCTCAAAGCAATATCAAAATTTCAGTCTAAAACAAGAAATGCCTGCATTTCCCTGAAAGACCTGTAGCCATGCCTGTCTGCACTGGCAGATGACTGTTCTGTGACAGACAGCATTCCTCTCTCTTTCCCCTGTGACTATAACTCAGGTATCATCCTCTGTTCGCTCCTCACAACCTGGTAATGCCTTGATATTGCAGATCTTTTCTGCATAACGTGTTACAGATATGACAATTCCTATCAAACCCCACAGCTAGAATTCTTATTGAGGCTCTCATCATTTGCTATCATCATTCAGCATTCTTTCCTCTGGACTTGACGAGTGCAGTTCTCCACTGATAGAGAAATCCTGCCGCAGAGACCATTTTTCTAGTCTGCTTCTTTGGCCACGTCATTCTTCTTTGATCAGATAAAATATAGGCTACTTCTTTTCATATTCAAATTCCTTTAGATCTTTTACAACTCTTGGTACAGACTCTTTATCTGACATCTGCTCCTTCTATCAGTTTATACGGAAGTTCAAGCTATGATTCTTTTTGCTATTTAGAGAAATTTTCTTCTCTGTGGTTCTTTATCAGCTGCAGAGCTTTCTCCTCTATGACTCCTCGCTCCCTATGAGAAAACATGAGGATGTCGTGCATTAGGCATCCAGGATTACCTGTCATCTTGACAAATGATGTCACTACTGCTTACACTCGCCTCTCCATGCAGATACAACTTGACTTTTCTTTGACCATAAAATGCTCTAGGATCAGAGTTGTGTTTTGATTGTCTTTGAACATCAGCTAGACAGTGCCCTGTCTTTAATGACAATTACTAGTTCCTCAGTAGGACAAGTATTGCTAGTAGTGTAGAGAATTAATGGTTATCAATTCTTTCTGTTACATTAGAAAAAAACACGTGTTTGATAACCAGCCAGTGCACAAGGAAGGATGGATACACGATCTCACATTTTTAGACAATCTGTGTAGTCACCTGGAATAGCCTGGTCCCTCTTTCCCTCTGAACAAAGACTGTTCTTCCTCACAGCTTCACTTCAAGTTTTAGATACTCACAAGAGTCACAGAATCACAGAATTGCAGGGGTTGGAAGGGACCTCTAGAAATCTAGTCCAACTCCCCCACTAAGGCAGGTTTCCCATAGGTTGCACAGGTAGGGGTCCAGATGGGTCTTGAATATCTCCATAGAAGGAGACTCCACAACCTCTCTGGGCAACCTGTTCCAGTGCTCTGTCACCTTCCCTGTAAAGAAGTCCTGCATATTTGTATGGAACTTCCTATGTTCCAGTTTTAAGCCACTGCTCCTCATCTTATCACTACACACTACTGAAGAGTCTGGCCTCATCCAATTGCCTCCCGCACTTCAGATACTTATAAACATTAACCAGATTCCATCTCAGTCTTCTCTAGGTTGAACAGACCAAGCTCTCTCAGGCTTTAAGGAGGAATCTAGGAAGAGCAAGGTGAAACAACCTCTTCCTTGCTAGGGGTGACATAGACATCACTAACCACAGCCTCTGTGCACACCCAGGATGCCCTAGGAAGATGCCCATCAACATTTCCACCAGGCAAATATGAGGTCAGGGACACAGTGACAGTCATCTTTATAATTCCCTCTTGCCTGCTGCTGATCTATTCACAATTGCTGAAAATACTAATTAAAAATAGCTGCTCAAAAGTAAATGTTCTGAGTCTGCATTTCTCCAAATTTTTTAAGCCTTTACTTTTGCTTTACTGTCTTACGTCTAGCCTTGGTTAAAACAAATATCTGTCAGGTAATTCTTCTGGATGAGAAACACTAGTGAGAGCTTTTCTAGTTAATTTTTGGGTTGGATAAGCTGCTAAATAAAGGAGTAATGTTCCAGTACTGTGCATGTGTAAGAGACAAAGAAATTACAAAAAAATTACTACAAAAATTACTACAAAGCACCTGTATTTTGTTCTCTATGCAAAACTTCCCCAAGCCACTAGTAAGTTAGCCAAGTTGGCCATAATGACTTCTAACTACCTCAGTGACACGTTTCATGAAAGCCATTTCTGTGGTGAATAGGAGAAATGAACTAACATATACTTTCTGATTTCCTAAGTCTCCAGCTTGCTGTCAAGGGAAATCAATTATGACAGAGCAATTAATCTTTCTGGTATCCTTGAAGTCTGACTATGATTTGGAGAATAAAAATAAAACTTAAATATATTGCTATAAAATCGCCTCCAACAATATGAGTACCTATGCACTCATACACATACCCTTGCACTGTGCTGAGCAATAATATGACATCTGGAGCATTTCAGGATTTGGAAAAACTGCTAATGCCATTTGTACCTGTTTGGGAATGGTAGACTATATTTAGAGCTCTAAATAATTTCACATTGAGGCTGCTATCTCCAGTTAATTTCAGCTGTATTAAAATATATATCACCCTTTTTTCTTTCCAAATACCCACATACATAAATTTCCTTGTTGCTTGATATACAAATCTTAATGGTGTTTTCTAGTGTTGCCTAAATCCAAGAAGACAGATTTGCAGTAAAATACCTGAGCAGATATTTTCCTTGCCATGGGCTTTGCAACATAAAAAATGATACTATTGAAACAAAGGATATCATGACCAAGAGTATTATATGTTATGTTATTACATGTTGCTCACTGTACATGGAAAGTAAATCAGCTGCCTTAACATTAGGAATGGGTGACTGAAGAGCTGTTCTGTCTTGAACAAAATTCCTTCAGCTCATACATGCTCTGAAGAGTTTTGCTATCATATGCTCTGAGAAAATTTGGGGCTAGTTGCAAACAACAGTATAAGCTTGCCTTTATGGTACTATGCACATTCTAGGATTAAGTTTGAAGTGACATTTTTAGACCAATGGTCTCAGTTTGAAAACCATCATCCAGCTTGTTTTCGGTTTATCTGTAACTGTAAATAACATGTGCTTGTGCAGGGTTCAACTTGCAGGAAACAGTAGAGAAACAGCAACATTCAATTTCAATTGAAAAAAAGAAACAGGATTATTTTTTGTATTTCATAGAATCATAGAACCTTAAAGATCATCCAGTTCCAACCCCTGCTGTGGGCAGGGTTGCCATCCACCAGATCAGGCTGCCTTGGACCTCATCCAACCTGGCCTTGAAAGCCTGCAGGAAAGAAGCATCCACAGCCTTCCTTACAGAAAGTAAAAAGGGCAGATGTACAAAGAGTGCACGGAAAAAATGTGTTTAAAAAAAAGTGCAATTTTCTTATTCCTTTTCTTTTAAAAAGAAATTCACATAGTAATAAGTCTCTTCCAAAATTATTCTTATCCTCATAAATTTGCTAATTAAAAATACTGGTTTTAGTATGTAAGCAAAGAAAAAGACAACTGCACAGGTATTGATAGAAGAAACACTTATTTTTCAAAACCTGGATATCTGCAACTGCAGTTTTAGTTTCAGGAACAACAGTAATATAAAATACATTTGGCATCTAGCTTTCCCAGCTCCTTCTCTTTTTTATTTTCTTTCATTTCTTTTAATTTTACTTGAAGCTAAAATTTTCTGTGTCCTGAGTGCTAGCTAATAGGATTAGCAGCAGCATACTGTACTTGCTAATGTGTTGCCTTCTCTGCTGAAGACAACATATTAACATATTGCACTCCTGAAGTCCTCCTCCACACTCCCTCTAAACCCCCATTTCAGCTTTCAAGGCTATGCTGTGGCCATTAGGCACGTCTGTTCCACACGTTGTTACCTGTTTGGTGTCAGTTGGGGTGGCAGTACAAAATGCATACATTATGCTTCCATAGACATTACGTAAACACATCTGGGTAGCAAAAGAAGATATGAGGAAACACAGAAAGCTTAGCAGGTGTGCATATAGAAATAAAATCAGCATCACTCGCATGTCAGTATCTCTGGAACGTGTCTTTAAATGATAATCAACAATCTACAATACAAGTGAAAATAGATATACGTTATATGAATGTTTATTTTGTCCATTTTAATTTGCATTATAGATACTGCCTAATAGGTTTCTAGTATTTATTGACTGTGTGGGTTAGATTTCCATTTACCACAATGGGAACTAGCATAGAGATCTTACAGCCACCCACATTTGATCTTTTGATTCTGATCTTCCAGCTGAATTACGCTCTGGGAAATTCAGCTGAGTCCCACTCCAGAAGTACCATGGATCACTCTAGGCTTGTCCATGCACACTACAAAGCAGACATCCTTTCTCGCGATTAAGTTCCTTTTCAGAATATATAAGCCCAAACTGTCAATGACATCTGGTCTAACGACCTCTGAATACCTTTTCTGTCTTTGCAGTGATCTACCTGCATTTTTCCATTGATTGCAATAATTCTCTAATAATCATATGAGACACTTCCTCTTGTCTCCCACAGCAGATACAAAAGATAAACAGCAGAATGCCCATGGAGCTGTTCTGGTACACCCTCATCAAATGCGAGCATCTGCCTTGGCCACCTGAAATTACAACTCAGCACAAGCCAGTACATATTTCAATAGGATGTAAGTGGAATGGCCCAGCCTTCTGATACAAATGGACTGGAAAATTTAACAGAAAGCATAAATCCATGAAAACAAAACAGCGCTTAACTGCACTGTTGTGTACAGACTCAGACCAGTGCATGAGATACAAACTGCCAAATTCTGACACAATAGACCCAATAAAAAGCTATATTTGATCAATGAACTAAAACTGTTCTCTGTACATTCTTCTGTTTTTCTCACCTACTCCTTGAGCAGAGTACCCATGCAGATTCCTCAGCCAGCAACAGACATTTTGGATGACATTACCTGGAGATGAAGGGGTGAAGCAAAGAGGTACTGCCCTGTGGAAATGTCTTGCCCCATGGAAAGAAATCTTGCAGAGCAACAGTGATTGCCTGTCAGTCTTCTTTCAAGCATTTCAAAGAAATGTCAATGTATTCCATTGGTGATGTTCTGCTTGAAAAGTCACGTAAATAGAAGGAGCCATGTACTGTTTCCCAGAATGTTTTTCCAGGAGGCTAGTTGCAGAATTAAGCTAAATTTACTGGACTGGACTCTATCCACATGTGTGTCTGAAAAACTGAGCCAGCTCAGAGTGCTTAGCAGTTTGCAATGTCAGAGGGTTTTCTACCCTACAATCCTCTCAGAGGCTGATATCCTGAGCAGAATATGGGTGCTCCTAGTTAAACATCTACTTAAGGAGAAAGAGATATCCAGCTCTGAGGCATCCCCAGTCTAACACTAGAAGGTGTGAAAGCTAAAATGGGAGGTTTTCAGACTGGCAGCGATCCTACATCAGACAACTTCTGGTGAGTACAGAACTTGCCACTGGAACAAGACCTCAAAATGATGTGCAATGCATTTTCAGAAGTGAATTAAATTCTGTTATTCTATTACATTAGGTTGTTTCCTACATTGTGAGATACATTGTTTAATTACAAGACAATTTACTGAATCAGACAAAAACACACTCTTCTTCAACATGCATGAGAAAAATTACAGGAAAAACCATTTGCTAAGAATCACCATAAGATCTTTGTCATAAGATACCCTTATTTCATTTTATTCTCCATCACTGACTAAACAGATTTTGAGGAAAAAGAAACAATAGTCTCCCTATGTAAGTACAAGTCTACCACTTTTATTATTTTCACTGAGGCTACAAAAAACTAGTGTATTAGTTGGATTATTACACTGCGTATCCCATATAGACCATAGTATTACATTAGTCATTCACTGCAGTTCAGTTACATGAAACATCCTCTCATTACAGAGAGTGGGTGTGACATCATAGCTGCAGAAATTATTTACTTGAGCTCTCATCTTCCAATTTACCCTTGGCAAAAGTTCATTCCTTTTCTTATCCCCTGGGGAAATGCTTATAGTAGAATAATAGAATCATAGAATCATTAAGATTGGAAAAGACCTCTAAGATCATCTAGTCAGCCCATCACCACCATGCCCACTAAACCATACCTCTCAGTGCCACAACCGCACATTTCTTGAACACCTTCAGGGATGGTGACTCCATTACTTTCCTGGGCACCTTGTTCCAATAACTGACCTTTCCTCCAGAGAAGAATATTTTCCTAATACTCAACCTGAACCTCCCTTGGCGTAACACGAGGCCAATACCTTTCATCCTGTATCTACTTACCTGGGAGAGAGGTCAACCCCCACTTCAATATAGCCTCCTTTCAGGCAGTTGTAGGAGCAATAAGGTCTCTTCTGAGCCTCCTCTTCTCCAAACTAAACAATCCCAGTTCCCTCAGCCACTCTCCACAAGTCCTGTACTCCAGAACTTTCACAGTTTCGTTGCCCTTCTCTGGACAAGCTCTAGGGTCTCAATATCTTTCCTGCAGTGAGGGGCCCAAAACTGAACACAGTAGTTGAGGTACGGACTCATCAGTGATGAGTATAGGGGGATGATCACTTCCCTAGTCCTGCTGTCTATACCGTCACTTATAAAAGCCAGGATGCCATTGGCTTACTTGGCCACGTGGGCACACTGCTGGCTCATAATGAGTATCATAGAATCCTTTCAACTTGGGATATTCTATAATATTTTATGATTCTAAGAAAGACCCAATTTTCATGCACCCATGCTGGCTAGGCCTGATTCCCCCACCCCACATTCCGTGTGACCACACCCAAGATGATCTGCTCCATAACCTTCTCTAGAACTGAGGTCAGGCTGACAGGCCTGTGGTTCCCATATACTCCTTACTACTCTTCTTACAGACTGGCATCACATCAGCAAATTTCCAGTCATCTGAGACCTCTCCAGCTGACCAGGACTGCTGATAGATGAAGGAAACTGGCTTGGCTATTACCTCCGCCAGCTCCCTCAGCATCCTTGGGTGGATCCCATCTAGCCCCATGGACTTGTGGCAGTCCAGGCAGAATATCTAATCTCTAACTGTTTCCACCTGGATCGTAGGGGGTTGATTCTGCTCCCCATCCCCGTCTTCCAGGTCAGCAAGCTGAATACCCTGAAGATAACTGAATTGTCTATTAAAGACAAGCAAAGAAGATACTGAGTACCTCAGCCTTCTCCTCATCTTTGGTGGTGATGTTCCCTGCTGCATCCAAGAAACGATGGCCCTCCTTTTGTTGTTAATGCATTTGTAAAAACAGTTTTTGTTACCTTTTACAATAGTGACTGCATAACCTAGTAACATCCTTGCACTCTTCTTGAGTTGCCTGTCCCTTCTTCTGAAGTAATATCTTCTGTACATTACAAGAGCATAAATTACATGCCTCAAGGAATGAACAAAATCATAAATCCAAAAATACAGCCTCAAATGTGAATAAAAATTACGGAAGATAACTCTTTTCTACAGTCTCCTCTCTGACCCCAATGCAAAAACTTACTGCCTGACTGTGAGAGAGAAAAAACGCAATTTCAGCTTTTTAAACCAGAGATATATCTACCTCTGCCAACTGTATGCAGAAAACATGAACTTCATCCTAAAAGGTTTTCAATGTTTAGAAATCTCCTGGGATAACTTGTCAAAAACACAGTGAACCAAGTTCTAATTGCACTAACTCATCCTGCTCTTGACAAACACAACAGTTTGGTTTGAATTTCAAAACTACTCCCGTCAAAATTCTTGGGAGCAGAGAGAATGTTGTTAAGGTGTCTTTTTGAACCTCAAAGACAAAATCAGTTTGGTGGTGTGCCTTGAATGAATTAAAACGTTCTCTTAGTGAGATGTGAATCCAAATATAGCAACTATGCTGATCACAAGGAAATGCTGAATTGCTGCTTTAAAAAAGATGAAACAGGGTGGACAACCTCAAAAGGTATGGAAATTCAGTGGAGATAAGACAGCATATTTACAGCACTTGGCAGAAGCTTATCCAAACTACCAGAGCCTGCTGAAGGAAGCCCTCCTGCGACCCTCCTAGTCACTCTTTACTTTTGCTCTGCAAGTAATCCCTTTTTCACCTCACTGTCAATGCTCCCTTTAGAAGACCACTTGCCTGCGCCTTTCACAGTTCATTTCCTTTGGGGTCAATTGTAAGTGCCCATGAGCCCCTCTTTTTGGAGAGGAAGATCTCTTCCAACATCTGTTGTTTCGGAAATTGACTTCTTTCATCTACCCAAGTGACCTTTGCTACTAAAGACAGTACGTACATGCTTTTCCTCTCTGTATTTTCTTCCTTAACTTTCTCCTTAGCATCTATTGACAAGTAGACTTAAATGAACCCTTCAGATTTTTAATTTTGAGAACTTTTCTGACAAAAGTTTAGAAAAACTACATACTGCCCTCTCTCAGATGCAGTACACTGTGTGTATGCAAAGAGTGACTCCAAAACTTGTAATGACTGGCACCAATGAATCACAGGAGCTACGTAACAGCAGCTGGGTAATTACTTTCTCAGTGTGATTAATAGACCAGGTGGGTTTTAAAGTTCTGCATGTGTACATATGTAGAGGAGAGGTAGATGCATGTGTTTTTTGGGAAGTGTCTGTTTAGCCAATCAAAGCCACATAATGCAGATAGTTACTGAGGCTTTCTGCATAGGAAAATATAAAATTCAAGCATTATTTTCAATTGTTTAAGAATCACACGGAATCACAGCATCACGGAATGGCCGGGGCTGGAAGGGACCTCAAGGATCACGAATCTCCAACCCCCCTGCCACGTGCAGGGCCACCAACCTCCTCATTTAATACTAGACCATGCTGCCCAGGGTCCCATCCAATCCGGCCTTGAACACCTCCAGAGATGGGGCATCCACAACCTCTCTGGGCAGCCTGTTCCAGCACCTCACCACTCTCTCTGTAAAGAACTTAAGGAAATGCTAAATCAATTTTCTCATCAGAGGGGATGTTTTAGAGCAATTCACCAAGCCATGATAATGAATGAGCTGTTCTTTCACAGTATTCCTCAAGAAGGAATTATCCCAAATGATATGGTTACTTCATATGAACATTTGTAAAGGGACAATTGTTATGTGAATTACATATTTTACATAATTTATTTCAACTTACAGTTTATAACAGTACTTTTATCTTTTTTTCATTCAGCGATAAGAATGGCATCATTTGTAATTCTCCTGGCCTGCCTACAGAACAAATGTCTGCTAGTGAAGTTGCTGTGCTCATTCAAACACACAATTATACACTGGAGAGTCCTGGGCAATCTATATTTACCAAAATAATGAATTGGTTAAAAATGCACACTTACATGTAGCAGTTTAGGTATGAGAAACGCATTACAAAATTTGTTTGGGGTGGCAAGAGTGTTCACCTACAATAATATTAACTACCATTTGACAGATTTTGGACAGGCACTTGCAATGCTACATGCTTAGAGTCCAGACAGTAGTACTCTTGCTGTCATGTTTTTAAAAGAAAACACAGACTGCATTTGTTTCCTCAGGCTCAGAATAGTCTTACTGAGGTTTACCCAGTTTGACTGTACAAAATGTGGCTAAAAAGTATGCAAGTATAAATGAAATACGAACACAGCCAATTAGAAGAAATGTTACTACGATTTCAAGTGCCTACATGAATATAGAGGTGGAGAGGTGTAATTCAAGACAGCACCTTAGAACCACATTGCAGGTTATTATCACAGCAAAGTACTATTTAGGAATTAAAGGCTACTGGGCTATTGGTCTGTATCAGCATGCCTGGCAGCAGAGCTTGGCCAAATGTTCTGCTCTGGCCTAAAAGCAATTTTACTGCTTTCTACAAGTAAAAATTAAAAAGCTGAGGTATTAAAATAACATTTGCTGATGTCCTTTGGCAGAGACCCTGCTAACAGATCTTGCAGATGCTGAGAGGTTCTGAGAGCTCCATCTGATAGACTTCCCACTGCAAACCACAGATATCCAGAAAAGACAGAATCCCCTGATGTGGGCTACAAAAACACTGAACAGAACAGATTGCTTTTAATCAAAGCTCACACAAGACTTACAGATGATTAGAAGCTCCTACAGCAAAAGAAACTACTCCCCAGCAATCACATAGAATGACTATACCTCCCCTAAGAAACCCACCTAACAGCTTCCATGAAATGGGTAGGAACTATTGTTTTCCCCACCCATTTTATCCACATTTCCCAATTTCTCTAAGTTATTCTGCAGCCAGATCCAATCTTCTTGCTTTAACTGCTGGGTCACAATGTGAGGATAATGTCACTCTGTAACTCTGGTATATTTTGCAGCAACAATTTAAGCAATGGGCAGTACCATTTCTTTTTAGATAAACATACATAATTCCAGGAAATACAGTCTCATGCTTAATTCTAAATAATGTTTATAATGGATCCTTACTAGATACGTAGTTTCCTTCTTTATATTAATAAAACCAAGCAAATCTCCATGAAACACGTTTTGCACAGAAAACAGTTATTTAAGGCTTTGCTACTTAACTGGCAATAATGACAAAATTCTACAGATCTGAAAGTAACAAGAAAAGCTTCCACTGATTTCTGTGATGTAAACTCAACTGAGTTTACATACTCTCTGTTGTTACCCTTTAAAAACAGATTACTAAGGAAAGCTATGCAAACAATAATTTCCCCAGAAAATATATTAATAATTTTATTTGGTTTGGACATCACACTTGGCACCCCATGCAGCATGTATAACAGCATGGTTCAGCATGAATATACATCCCTTCGGGCTATCCATTCCCCAGGGGAGTCTGTTGTGTGAGTGTTCCTTTTTAGGGCCCTCACTAATATTCTGCATTTCCAAATGCAATCTATGTCTTACAAAGTAAGAGTGCTGGTAATCGATAGAATAAGCCGTTATGTTCGATAGATAATATAGTCCTGACAGTAGTTCCTTTTAGAAGTACTCACTGAGGTGTTTCTCAGTGCAAATTTATTGACAATCTTTGTGTCGGGAATGAAAATTTGTTTGTTTGCTTGTTTGTTTCAGATATTTTCAGTGCTTAAAGTTGACTATACTTACAAGTGTTATGCATTGGAAAAGTGCTGCACTACTGCTATATAAATGAAAATGAGGTTGAAAATTGATGACATGGAAGTGGCTATCTAACAATTCAGCTGAAACTCTGAAGGTCAGCAGAGTGGACCAGGCATTTTGCCTGCAAACTAATACAGCTCTGTCAAGCTGAAGCCACAGCCTGAGAGAGGATGCTGAAAATGGTGCTGGAGAACAGCTCTAGAGAGCTGGGAAGAGCCTCTCCTTGGTCAGTCTCCTGAAATTCAGCAGGGCAGGAAGGCAGAGTGCTCTCTGCACACACAGGCAGCTGTTCCTCCCAACCCTTCCCAACCACCAGAGGAAAGAACAAGAAAGCTTGGGGTGACAAACTCTGGCCATTTTCTCCCTTCTCTGTCCTTAGGTGTGGTTTCTAAGTCCATAAAAAGAGAAATGCAATAAACTGTTTGCACTACAAGAAAGTCTTTTAGGTTTATATTTTACTGTTGCTGAAGCGATACTAGAGGAATTCATGCAACCCACAGGACAAGGGCACAGAGCTGCCACTGGGACAGGTGCCATATGGAACAGGCAGAAATCAGCTCTGCTGTTTATTGTTCAAGTATGTCTGTACAAAACATCTATTTCATTTGCTTATAACTTTTCCAAATTTAACTGCTTGGGTTGAGCAAACTCCACGCCAGGTGTCTGCCTTGGGCTGTTTTTTACTCTTCTGTTTGTTTCCATGTTTCTGTTTTAGGGTTTTGACATTTTCAACTAGCACCAGTTAAGCACTTCTGAGAGCAAAACCAAGAGAAAATCACTTCTTTGTCTGCTGCAGAAAAGCCTCATACTTTGGAGCAGAGACATTAGGTTCAGCACGGGAGTAATTCTGTGTCAGAGATGTGCCTTCTGCTTTCCCTGTAAATATCTGCCCCAAACTGGAAGTGTTAAGGTACCTCTGAAATGCCATAACTTTCTCATTTGTGAGAGTGAAAGTAAAAGTTCAGAAACAAGTATTTGTGCAAACTGTGCACCGCCCTGTGTGCCTAAAGGACTCAGCTTCCAGAACTTCTTTGACTTCGAAACTGCCACTTGCAGAAGAGAGATGGAGCATCCTTCATCTCCCTTTGCCTCCCACCTCATTGCTTGTGGCTGGGATGTGGAGCTGCCATTACCAGCACAGCAGCTGAGGGGCTGGGAGCCAGATTGTCTGAGACAAATAAGGACACAGTGACACAACTCCTCTTCTCTCCCCTCTCCACCAGCTCTCTAAGAGACCAAGCACCAAGCCCAGAACATCCATGTGACAGGGAGCTGCTTTCCCCTGGGACGTGCTGTGGAGCGAAAGGAGAGCAAGGAGAGAGTTGATAGGAAAACTGGAATTAGCTGCAAGGGGAGCCTAGCAGGAGGGGCAAGAAGGTGGCATGTTGTAGGATTGTTGCATGAGGCAAAGACTGGATGACCTGTGCAGAGGGGAAAGGCCCAGTTCTGTAAAAGAGGATTTAACCATAGTGATTATGAGGTGGGAATATATAGTGTTAGAGACCCCTGTAGTTATTCACTCTGCATCTGCAACAGGAAATGGGAGGAGTGTGGAAACCAGGATGTAAATGTAAGAAACAGAAGCAGATCTAGAAACCTGTACTCATTATAATGGGAGTCACCATTGCAAGGAAGAACTGATTTTTTTATGTGAAACATTAAGCGAATTTCTAAAAGCAAAGTATTCTCAGGCAGTTTTAAATTTTGCCTTTTTTTTCACGGACCCACCTAAGCTTCGATTTGTTCAAGTGACAAGTGCCCACAGCAGTTCTAGACATCCATCAAGGCTGGACCTGAATATATATTCTCCACTGGGAAGATGAGGAACGATTGACAACGTAACTGTAAGTGAGATAGTAAGAATACTGTACTGATACTGTAGGGACAATAAGAATATTGCAGTGCCTAGTACAGGAAAAAAGTAACTTTCTTTTTTTTTAATGGATCCAACTGCATGACAGTCATAGCCATCACTTAGAACAAGCAAAGAAGCTGCTTCTACAACCATTTGGGAAATAGGGCTGTTGGTATAATAATAAATAAGATTACATCAAATAAATATGTGGCTCTGTCTACGCCTAGTGAAATTACATGCTAGATTCTTCTGCCCCCAGTTAGCTAACCGCTCAGCTGAAGGATGGGTAATAATACATATTTTCATAATTATGTCCTCAGACATCTCAAATTAGGGACCCTTTGACTTTAATTTCTTCACGCCTCAGTATAAAATGTGGACAATAAGAGACAATAATACTCCTGTTGTGAAGGCTATTGTGAAGATAAATACATTAATGTTAGAAAAGCCCTCAGGAACTGCGGCAGTTATTGCCACAAAAAAGCTCTCAAAGAAATGAATGATTCTATCTTCATATCAAGGTCTCAGTAGTGCACAGTAAGTAAAGCCTAGGGCCACACAGTGCACAAAAAGGGTAAAACAAAATACTGAATAGCTTCTTGGTAAGTGAACACCATTCATCCAGTGCTGCCAATGAGACAGAGGTCCTGTGGGAAAATGGGTGCCAACAGATAATTAAAAATTGCATCATAATACAGTGGGGGTGAAAGGTTTATTCCAGTGACCTTAATTCTGGCCTTTTTTAAAACTCCTGAATGCATGACTCTGCAGCTTCAGTAGTGCTGTCTCATTTTAACACCATTTTTAGGTACAACTCTGTGCTTGCTTAAATTATGGACTGCTTGTTTCTGATGTTAGGATTGTTTGTGTGCTGCCTTTGTCTCCTTCCCTGTACAGGGAACACTTTGTCTAGATATGCAAATCTTTGCAGCCCGACCTTGAGGAATAGCAGAAGTTTGTATAATTTAGATTAGTGCAGTAATTGTTTGGTCTAGATGCCAGGAACATCCCCAGGAGAACTTAACATTCATTCAGAAGATGTAGCTTCTGCTTTGCAACTTAAGGTCAGAACAAAAGGGCCAGACTGAAGCCAAGAGAACATGCTCAGAGGGAGCAGCCACTGGTGGTTGCTGCAGCATAAAGCTGTCGGTGATCAGAATTGCTGTGGGACAGTCTGGAGAGTCAGAGCAGATCTTCCAGCCATAGACAGCATGAATCAAAGCCATCAAAAAGTGCTGTTGTGGACAGCAAGCAGTCCCTTTTGCTTCCTCTAACATGGATATGGCAGATCACTTCTGCTCCGCCACCTATCCCAAATGCTGCACGTGGTATCACTGCTGCTGCTGAGGATTTTCTGTTTCTCTGTTTTGGTCATACAGTTCTGAAGTGGAATGAAGTGTAATCATAAACCCAATGCATGCTGCGCACTGCGTATAGGTAAGCCCAAAGATCACCTGAGAGAAACTAAAAGCAAAGAGCCATCCAAGAAGGATTATAAGATTATGTTCTTAAATCCGTACCAAGATACATCAGAAAGAGATGTACACTGTTTTTTCATTTTCATCTCCAGGTGATAAAATGGATTATCTAGCCACAATTTGAATCATTTTATTTCTCACAGAGTACCTGATATGAGAAACCACATCAGAGCACAACTCACTGAGAATGGATGGAGAGTGAAATTGAAGACGATTTTGTATGAAAGGAAGAGTTGGAATGCCTGCCCCTAAAAGATGAAATAAAATCACTGCCCAAAATGACCAGTATCAGAACAGCAACAATGTGGTGTTCTGGGTAACTGTATCAGGGAACTAATGCTGTAGAGGTGCAAGCCATAAACGTACTGATAAAAAGATAAGTTTCCAAGGTTACTGAGGAGGAGATGAAAACAGAATTGGTGAGGGTACCTCCTTGATTAACATCTTTTTTTAATCTATGTTTGTACAATTTTTACAACTACAGCATCTTCAATGCTCCTACAGCACACGTTGGCTCATGCAGAGCTCTAAGGAATCTTAATGAAAAAAATGATATTGCAAATACTGCCTAGGCACAAGAAAGAGACTAAGAGGTTAATTATTTGGGGACCAGCTGAGAGGTCATACAGCCCAAAGCTGCAGCCCACTGCAGAGACTAGCTGGAGGACTCCATAGGCATGCTGATTTCATTGTTTCACTGCTCCAGTGGGAAACACAGATTCACACTGTGTCAGGCAGTACTGGTACCCAGTCTCTGTCAGGTCTGGTAAGCTCAGGCTGGGGAAATTCCTCTCCCTAATGGGAAGGCAAACATGGGCAGACTCTAGGAAAGAGAAACATTTTAGCTTCTGGTCTGCAGGAGAGGAGAAGCTTTGCTGAAACAAGGCCACGCCTGCACAATACTTATGACCCACGGGATGTGACTCCAAACACAGCACAGCTGAGTAATTACGTGTTAGTTCAAAGTCAGGAACCACTGCAACTATAACTTCAAATCGTTAGAAAGGACGAGGGACAATTACCTATTGATGGGTACAATAAAGTCTGGCTCTAACAGATGCAAACATTTCTAATGTACTCATTACTACAAGACACTCAGTGATTAACTACACATGCCCCTTCTGTTATAGAAAAAACAGCAGCAGCTGTATTGGATATGAGAAGAACTCAGAATAAAAATAAGCATATATTTTTGTTTATTCACATAACAGCCTTCAAACTTTCTGAGGAAGCATAAACAATTGCCATTCAATCAGATTTGCAGAAATAATGCACACAGGCCAACAATATTAGGCATATTCTTGCCACTGTTTGATTAAGTAAGTGCAACAAAGCTGGTTCTGCTCAGTGCTGTTGCTCAGAGGACTTCAAATGTCCACATATCACCTGTCACTACATCCTGTAAATTCAGTACACTGCTTGGCTAAATATACATTGTGGGTAGGCATAAAACTTGTCAGTCTTTCTAGTGATGGCTCACTGAGGTTTATCTTTTTTCTTTTTTTAACGCACACGGTTGCATTTACAAATTGCGAACAGTTCCATTACCTAAGAAACAGCTGAATCCGTTGAATCTCATCTCAGATTTTTCACTCTGAGAAAAAAACCTGCGTTAACAAGGCTCACTACAAAGCAGACTCCTGGTCAAATAATATATTCCTAAGCACTGCTGTGGAGCACTGAAATTTATCTGAATGTCACCTTTACTGTTATTTCAACATATATCACTGCAATATAATATTAAGCAATGCATCCTCAGAATTACACCCCAGCAACAAAGCCTATCACACACTGATGGTAGCAGAATCCGTGGAAAGACTCTGTTTGCAATTAAAGATCAGAATACTTCTGTGAAAGAATTGCAAACAATCTCCAGCTTTTCCTGCTTCTAGAATTCATCTCTTCTGTGTACTTGGGCTGGATACAGCATTTTCAGGGGAAGAGTGTGTGAAAATAGCAAGTCTGCTTTTGGAGAACTGCTTCATTATGCCTGTGAAAGAATGGCTTCAGTGTCACATGTATGGCAGATACCCATTGTCAAGGTAAAAGGGAACAACTGTGACAAATGAGAAGCTTCCTGAGCTAATTCATTTTGTGTGTAGTCATCTCAGAGCCAAGGGGGCTGCAGCTGGGACTGCTGCCTGATTATGCTGAAAGCATTACCAAGTCAGACAGCATCCTTCTCTGAGCACCTTAGGGGCTAAGCAGACAATCAGACAACTAGTGAAAGAAAAGAACTACAGTTGTTCCTTCCCAGCAAATGAGGAACTGTGTCACAGAGCTAAAAAGTGCCCAGCTGTAGGCTGCCATGGATTGGCATGATAGGATTCAGGACAGCACAAATATAACAAGTTACAGCAGTTGGAAGAAACTCCCAAATTGAATCTGTAATGCCTGAGACAAATATAATGTGTCCAAGTAAGATTTAACCATCCTCAAGCGGTCCAAAGGAGGAAAAGTACTTAAAAATACTGTACTTTGTATGTCTCATTTGAAAAATCCACAGCACAAAATGATGGCGCCAGTTATCAAACTAGACAAGCACAGAATGAGAACACTGCAGTATAAACCAGGGCAGCTCATTAAGAAGGCAAAGTATATACGATAATGGACAACATACACCCATCCTTTCTCTGAGGGGAATCATTTTACTTAGCATTTTCTTAGTCCCAAACTAACTGAAAGTTTTGAAGAAATAAACTGTACTTTATAATGGGGTCTGGGAAGGGGACAAATGAATGTTTCGGGGATTTTCAAAAGGAATTTATACATCCACCTAAATCTCAAAAATATTCCAGTGAAATCTTCTGTGCTATAATTACACATAATAATACAGTACTCTCCCCATTTCCTTATCACCCTTTTACATAAGCTCTACATACATTTCCATCAAACTCAAAAGGTGGTTCTCTTGAAAATAAAAGTAATGCAATTCAAATGCAGTACATTATTCTTTGGTGCATTTCCATTCTTATTGCTTTGTCCACAGAAAATGGTAACATGAAGAAGGAAGGTGGAGGACACATGCACAGGTCTGCATGTACTCACGTACCCACCAGGAAAGGGACAGCTTGCTCTCTGGGACTACTTCTCAGCTGTCAAGTAGAGCATTTCTGGTATGACAGTAACTTGTCCCTGCCAGTGCATGATAGCCAGGAAATAACCCGCTCCCTTGGAATTGGTTGTAGACAGAACATACAGGAAATATAGGAGGAAACAGGTATCTGATGGGAATAAGAAGGAGCTCAGGAGAGCTACTGTTCTGTGTTCAAAAGCCAAAGGAGAAAGACATGACAACTTCAAAAAAATGTAACTCTCAGCAAAATAAAGCAAAGCAAGTTTGGACCAAGAAATTCAATGCAGATATAAATGAAAGAGTAGTAGCTGTGGATTCAAGAAATTTCACACATTCAAGAAAAGCAATACTTCTAGGACAAGCAATATCTTATGTTTGAACCAGCAGGAAGAATCATAGAATCATAGAATCACCAGGGCTGGAAAAGACCTCTAAGATCATCCACTCCAATCATCTACATATCTTCAATATTTCCCACTAAACCATATCCCTCAGTACAATTTCTAAACATTTCCTGAACACCTCCAGGGACAGAGACTCCACCACCTCCCTGGGCAGCCCATTCCAGCACCTGACCACTGTTTCTGAGAAGAATTTTTTCCTAATATCCAA
>JAOWBP010000001.1:25960576-25971284 GCA_028571105.1 Tragopan temminckii | reverse complement strand
TCCTCATAGGGCCTGTGCTCCAGAAGTGCCAAGGTGTCAACAATGCCATGAGAAATGTATCTGCAGAACAGTGTTTAGGACTGTACTTGAGTCTGTCACTTTAGTTTGTGTTATGTGTGAAGAAAGTAAAACTGTAGATCAAAAATTGTTCCTATCTAGTCCTTCTAATTCACTTTTATTTCAAGTGCTATTTTTAAATATTTTACATTGATGCTGATAAGGAACATTTCCATGATCCACAGAAGGATGAAGATATAGAAAGGGCATAAGACAAGAAAAAAGACTCCTACATAAGAGACTTGTAGGAAGAAAAATCTATGACGATCTATAGAAAGGCTGCCTCCACAGTGTCTTAGTTTCAGCTAGGATTGTTTTCTTTGGAGTGCATGGTATGATGCTATGTTTTGGTTCTAGCAGAAAAACAATATTGAAAACACATTGATGTTTATAGATTCAGCTAAGCAGTGCTGTACAGAGCCAAGACCATTCACAGAGAAGGGCCCAAGCAGCTGGGAGGGAACAGAACCAGGGCAGCTGACTTAAACTGGCATAAGGGATATTCCATACCCTATGACATAAAGTGGAAGGAGTTTTGAAGAGGGTGTGAGTTCCTCTAGCTCTCTCCTGCTACTCAAAAGGCTAGCGGGGTATCACTCAGGGGATGGTGAGCAATTCCTTGTGCATCACTTGTTATATACATATATATCTAAATATATATCTAAATATATATATTTGTCATAATTATTATCCTTTTTCTCTATCTTAGTAAATAGTTTTATCTCAACCCATGAGCTCTACTTTGGTGGGTTTTTTTCCCAGTTCTATTCCCCATTCCACTGGGAAGAGGGGGAGTGAGAAAAAGACTGTGTAGCGCTCAGCCACCAGCTGGGTTAAGCTGGTTACCTCACTTGAACTTGTCTCCTTTTCCTCCAGAGAACCTGCAGTTGATGAGAGGTAGAGCACTGTACACCCATCCCTCACCATTGGGCTCTTCAGCAAACACATAATTCAACACTAATCATAATTCAAATGACTGATCAAAATACTTACCCGTTTTTCTATGCTGCTTGACAAACATATCTAAAATGGTTAGTGACAAGCAAAATGAAACACTCCACATAATATCAGGAAAAAAAAAAACGTTCCAGGTATATGGCTACAGGCACCTCACTGTGAAATAAAGCCATATGGCAACAACTAGGGATGCCAGTAAGAGGAGTGGATCTGCTGTCATTTTTATCAAAGGTGAATTTCCATCTACCCTGGCTCCACAGAAACACCTGTCACTGGTCACCTGCCCTTCTGTCTGAATTCCCATCTTGAAAGGGCAAGCAGTAAATGAAGATAAAACATAATGACCTCCTGCATGCAGAAGGTCTGAGTGTCAGAGATGACGTGCATGTTGTTTGGCAACTTCACCAACACAGATGTTTCTTATGGGTTTTGGTTTTTATTTTATTACTGTGTTTGCAAATGCTACAAAACCTAGCACAGGATCGAAGGAATGTGCCCTGACATTCAAATATTCACTTCAGAAAAGCTTACGCTGGATGGGAGGCTTTTAGAAGGACAGTTGCAGAAACCAGCTCTGATCAAACAGCATGCAGATTGAGAAAGGAGCACATCAAAGCCAGGCTGGCAAGAGGCTTAACCTTTTTGAGCTCTTCATTCAGAATTTGGTGCCTTCCTCAGGAAGAAATTATTGGTTAGTAGTTCTTGCTGCTGCTTGTTAGGAAACAAGGAAATGTTTACACCAAATGTACAGTTGGAAGGATCTACTCTGACAGAATGACAAATAATTTGTGCTTTCTCTATGAACACAAAATCATATTTTGGTTGGTGGCTTTGAAGGAAAGCTACTATACCTGTGTATTCTGCATAAGTAATCAGTACTCTCCTCTTACTTGCGTTGATTAAATTAATGCTATCAAATTTCATAGTGGAAAGCCAGCTAAAAGTCATAGACAAAGTAGGTTTGCAAAGTTAAATAGACTTTCTAAGAAAATAAAAACTCTCCAAAAGTCAAGTTTTTACCCATTCTGTGTGGACAAGCCTGTGTTTTCACTTCAAGAATATTTTAGCTTCTCGAATGCACTTCATGCTATTGATGGTGGTTTTTAATGGACTCACATTGCACTCAACATTGCAAACAAAACAGCTTGTCCATTAGTGTAAAATCAGGATAACACAGAATAAATGGACCTGTCCCTGTTTTATATATATTTTAAAAAGAGCAGTTTCTGTTCCCTTTTGCTGTCAAAGTTTCAGTTAAACAATGACATATATAAATCATAATGAATGTCACAAAGAAGCTAAATTAGCTATTTTTTTTAGGGAAATGCAAAGAACTAGAAGAAAAAAACACAGGAGAGCCTGAGGACAGGTTTTCCTCAATCTGTTAACCTTCCAATTCTCTTATTAATACTCCTTCGAAGACAGAAAATCGGACGTTCTGCAGAAGAAAATAAAGTGACAGGATACCAACAAAAATGTGGGTTTTCAACTGTAGTAGCAGGGAGTGATCTACAGTTACATGACACAGTAATTAAAATACAAAAATATTACGAAAAATGCATTTGGAAATTGCTTTTTATCTTTTCCATGTGCTGATACCGTAGAACTTACATAAGGGAAGATGTGGCACTACTCATAAAAAAATGTGGTTAATTATCTAACTCTCTTTGACCTCAATTTCTTTCAGGTTATCCAGATGGAAAAATTCTCCCTGTTTACAACCATATTCCCATCTGGAATTAATGGGATTATTTCGCTATTTAGGTTTTGGATACATCAGAGATTTCTCAAAGAATCTTAGCCATAAGCAATGCCTGGCTTATTCTCAGCTAGAGTTTAGACCACTCTGACTTCGTATTTGATTGTGCTGTCAGATAAAAAGTTGCAGTGAATCATAAGAACAGCAAGAATTAATACCACAGGATTTGCAAAGTGCTCAGCAAGGTAGCTACTGCCATGACGTGTAACTCCACAGAGATGCTGAAAAGCTCCACGGTCTTCCAGAAGTCTGGAAAAATCTGCTCATGGAAGACACAAAAGGGCCGAAGCAATCCATCAGCCCCAGACACATGAGACTTAATAATCCAGGCACCACAGGCTCCTACCCATTGGCAGACTCACTGGGAACATCATTAGAAAAATAACACAGAATAGTACATAGCATGATCTGCTGTCTGCTTGCTCTGATATGGAATGTGGGATTACAGACACATTTTTCATACTTACTCATTCAGTTAACAGCTTTTTCATTGCATATGGGTGTAAAAATGTAATTTATTTCCTTAAAATAGTAGAAGTTCTAGTACATGATAATAGCATTATTACACATCCAGCTTTATTACGTATGGTCTTGCACCCAGTCTGAAACTAAGACTAAAAACAGAATGACGCCCATGTAGAGTAGGGAATGCTATAGGTGCCAGGAACACACATATGTCAGTGTCTCAGCATCTCGATGATGAGGGCAGGCACAATTAAACACGCTGCGAACATGACTAACTTCATCACTTTTATATAGTGGGAGAAAAATAAAAAGCTCATAAAGCTGTTTCTTACTACAAGCAAACATATCCCTTAAAATTAATTGATGCTCACCTGCATTGGACTGAATTTGATCTGTTGTTCCTCTGTGGGAAAACCTGCAATCTATTTTTAAAAATCAGTCTTACTATCTACACTGGATAAAAGGTCGTGGTAAGCAGGATTAGAATAGAGGCCTCTCCAACTCCCTGGAATGTCAGTTATCTCTGATACTGTGTTCTAGACACAGACTTTTTTCCACACTGCAGTCTGGAAGCAGTGAGAGAATCAGAGATCTTCCTACCTGCGGGAATCAGACGTGGCCTGAGCTTCCCCTTGATAAAACACGAGCAGAGTGACAATAGCTGAGAAGGACCTTTTGGATCTTCAGTTCTGGACTGATGCTATACCACAGCCTCTCTTCTGCACATGGCTGAAGGGATGGTTTCTCTGAGCTACCCACACTGGGTCTGTTTGCCCTCAGAGGAGGGAAACTTGCATTGGTAGGGCACATAACATCTCAGTCCACTGTGTATGTTTAAAAGCACTTCAGCTGTACTTCAGCCTCTCCACTGACTACAAGGACACACCGATTAAAATGAGGTGGAGATGCACAAACAACAGATATCTAAAACAGGTAGGTGAGGTCTTTTTTATTCCCTCCCTGAAGTGATGTGTCAGTGGAAGCAGCAGGAGCACAGCCTGAGCCACAAGCCAGCCTCACTATTCACATGGTCATGCTGGAGTCTTGCAGCCTCCCTCACGATTCATCTTCTCCGGTTGACTAGGTATTTTTACTGTCATAACTTTCACATTTACATTTCAGTCACAAGTCTCTGCCTTCTTCTCCACATCTCATCTGTGCTTGCCTCCTGACTTGTCCCCTGAACATCCCATTTATCACTTGGACTGAAGGAGCTTTTACACATTAAAAGGACTGTGAGGCTGGGAGGCAGCCAGAGCTTGTTGCAGGATGGAAAACAAAGGTAAAAAGTGCACCTACCCTTAAGCATCGCTCATGCATAACTGTCCATATAAGTTTAGCTGTTCGTGTTCTCCTCTTCACACGTCTGTCTGACTTATGTCTGATTGAAAAGAGTTAGATCTTCAGGGCAGAGACAATTTTTTTTTTCATGCTGTATACATGGGTCTTAGATAAACATTAAATTCTAATAATACTAAACAAGCAAAGTTGTCCTCCACAGTTGTGTGATTATTTTTCACAGCTTTGAGAACGGGTTTCCATTTTTCTCTTGTTGCTAAAAGCAGTTACACATGCAGCATTAATGCTGCTGTTCAAATGGACAGAAGATGTTTGCACTCAGTAAATTACATGAGTCTTCATTTGTGTTCTTATTTAACATCAGCCTCAAACAGAAATAATGCCAAGAATTTTTCTGGAGCTAATTTTATCAGTTTGCTATTAAAGTTTGTTAAATCTGAAAAAAAATAAAATAAAAATCTGGAAATGGACAACACTATAAAAAAGAACTTCTGGAAATGTTTAATTCTAAAGCACACTTCAGTCAAATAATCACGATCCTGATCATTTTTACTTGTGATTTAATGCTTTGCTGTCTAAATCTGATTTTATTGTAGTAGAACGGCAATGATGCTAGAACTACACTATAAATAAAACATGCCAAACTTAGTTCACATCCAAATAAATAACTTTAAATAAATAAATAACTCCATCACACTATCATCAGTCAAAAATGCAATTAAGAGGAGACTCTCACTTTGTTGTTGCAAAAACATGAAATAGTACTTAAGACAGGCTGTTTCAAATAAAATTCCCTGAATTCAACAACTCCAAGGTTGAAGTACTGGAATTCCATTTTTCAAAGTCAAAAGGATGACAATAATTATTTGACATCAAGACAGGTCTGTTTCTCTACCTGGCAAACAACATCAAATTCAGTGCAGCTTGACATGTCATGTATTTTCATTCACGTTTTCATTACAGCCCTATGAAGTACAATCATTTATTTTACATTCCCTTGAATCTTTTTGAAAGAGCAAACAAAACGTGAAATGAAGAAAACACCAGAAAGCTAGAAATTGAAATAGAATTCCATTTCCCATCCTTCTTGTCCTAACCATGAACAACAGTGAACACTGAACAGTGGTGGACATTGGAAAATAGAACTGAACTATTCAACATTATGCAGCCTTGGTACAGCAGTGATAAATTCTGAGTGCCAGTGCAGTGTCACCTCTATGATAATTACACAAGTAATAGATATCTCATTAAAGAGAGCTAACTGTCTCAGAAACAGTCTTTTCTGGCAGAGTTTGTTAATAATGTATTGGAGAGAAAGGACCCATCAGTTCTCAGATTCTTTGCTATGATTCAGTTTTACAGCCTAACATGTCTAGAACTAACAGCAAAAGCCATTCAGGCTTTGACATTCCTTTTCCTTGCCTCAGCCCAAATGACCTTATTCTTCACAGGGCACTGGGTGAGTTTCTCACAGAAGACTCAAACTACCGAAAAATCAAAGGGTAGTGCACGGCATCATACAAAGAAAGTTTTTTGGCTACACACTTGTGACCCAGACACCTTTCTTAACAGCTAGATTCAAAGGAGCAGACATCGGGCAGACTACAGGGAATTATCTCCCTTGCTTCCCTCACTATCAGAAGGCATACGAGTACCTGCCATCAAAGAAAGTAGATAAATGTTCATATCAAAGTGGAAAGTAGAATCTTAATAGCAAATATTAATTTTCACCTATTAAAATGCCACTATAATGTACTATACTGAGTATTGTAAAAGCTTGAAATACAGAAAATACAGAGCTCATTCTTTATCTGAATTTCTCCCTTTTGAACTTAAGCTATGAATTTATACAACTAGCTTCTCTTTCTTTTTCTGATATCTCTTCCTTTTTTTTTTCTTTTTTTTCAGAAAACATTCTAATTTGGAAAGTTCCTTTTTGGTAGTCTAAGAAAAGATATCAGCAATGTTTTCACCATGAAAGGCCAACAGGGTTTTTGCAAAGTCACTGAGAATGATGTTACACAATGCCTCCACTAATAGTGATTGCAAACTAAATATTTACTTATCTTTAGATAGTCTTGGCAAAACACCTTGTGCTCTAGTGGAAACAGAGTGAGTAGGCAGCCTCGGCAGCTGGAATGGAACATTAGGAAAACGTACCTGCATGACAATAAGAAGGTCAAACACCAAGATAAAAGAAGCCAAGAATGCTCTTGAGACCTCATCACTTGGCAGAAATCCACGATTCAACTTGTCCCAGCTGATCCAGTCGGTAGTGATGACAAGCACAACTACGGAGGTCAGGGTAAACAGAACCGTCCTGCAGGGAAAAAAAGTAGTTCAGAGAGAATACGATTGTAATGAAGATACAGCATTCTATTTTATCTACTTCTAGTGGTCAACCATTGCTTTATTAATATATTTCCACTGATGAAAATACATTGAAGAAATCTAAGTGTCCAAACAATTTAACGTAATCCAAAATAGGGAAGCAGTCAGCTCTTCCCTCAATAAAAAGAAAGTTACTAACTAGTACAAAGCATGTTGCAAAATTAGGCTGGCATATTTCACTCTTGTTCTTCATTCCATATTTTTTATTTGTGATGTTAATCAATTAAGTAAAATAAAACAGAACTATTAAAATATACCAAAGACTATATAATCTTCACCAAATTCAAATAAATGATTTGAGAGAATATTTTGTAAGGCTCCAAGGACATTAGAATCTTTGAAAAATCTCTTCTCAGTTGCAGGAACCACAGGACATTAATTGTGAAGGCTGAATTTTATATAAAACATCCATCTGTATGAAAGAAATTTTCATTTCATTACATTAATCTTTAGCATTTTTTGTGGGTTGTAGAGAAAGATGTCACTCTGTATCTCGTAAGATGTCATTTGTACAATTTTTTTGACACAGTATTTCTGAGAAGTCAATGAAGAGTGAATTTAAAAAAGCAACAATGCTTGCATATGAATGATGTGAGAATTCCTGAAGACACATCTGTGTACTTCATGCAACTCTGTGATATGCTATGGAAATAAAATTTTTTCTAATATATCCCTCCAAAACAGTTCCGCACCACTTCCAGCAGTAATTTGGTGCTATCTTTCAGAGAATGATAGAATCCTTGAATGGCTTGGCTTGGAGGGGACATTAAAGACCATCCAGTTCCACCATTCTGCCATGGTCAGGGCTACCACCCACCAGATAAGGCTGCCTGGGGCCCCATCCAACCTGGCTTTGAATGCTCCCAGGAATGAGGCACCCACAGCTTCCCTGGGCAGCTATGCCAATGCCTCACCACCTTTCCGATGGCAATGATAATTGATTTAATTCCTAATTTAATGAAAGCAGGAAAATATGCCAGTAAACTGATGAGCAACAAGGCTTTTCCCATTAGCCAGAGCTGCCGGAAAATCCATGCTGTAATAGAGGCATACCAACATCTGAATGTATACACAGAACTAAATTATTGTGGCAGTGTGGAGTTTGTTCTAGAGCAGTGAAGTCTAATTTCCTTCAGCTACCGAGGACTGTAAAAACAGGGAAGAATATTTCCTATGGCACTTCTAATCAGAACAAGTACTCAGCAGAGTAAAAGAAAAGTCTGTACAGCAGTAGTCACAGACTACCAGTTTGCAGACATTCATTTTTACATATCAGTCTTGGCTGTGTCTTTTTGGCACAGATAAGCACATAAGCAGTTGTGTACACATTTGTACTCATGAACAATTCTTCTGTGGCAAGATGGGCCATCTCTTCCACAATATAATGAGACACAAAAGGACTTACTGCTGCTACCTTTATGTTTGCACATTTATTTTCATTCTTAATAAATAAATTCAGTCATATTCAACACTGTATTTGGCACTATAACAGTGTTCCCTGAGGGCATTACCAGCACCTGGGCCAGAAAAAAAAAAAGAATGAAGCATATTATACTTAATTAGACCTCAGCAATAGTCAAGCCTGCTTATTTCCAAAACATCTGCCCTGCTGCTGTCTCACCTGTGAGTACTGAAGCTGACAGACTCCTACAGGTTCCACTTTGGCACATGTGGTGGTAAATGTTCTCACTTGAGATGAGAAGGAACCTCTCCAGAAAAAGCACAGACCTCAGCACTTCTCTACTGCCAGGTGAGGGCTGCTCTGGCTGCTGGATGCAATGACTTTCCTTATCCTCATTTTGCAGAACTCATGTCTCCCAGTGCTTTGGTAGTTTAGAAATTTAGTTGAAGGCTGCAGTTTGCTATGGGAACCACGTACCCAGAAGTTATGCTCAACACTATTCTGCTTAAAAACCCCTTAAATTATGCATTTGCATTTTGGAGCCAGAGTTCAAAGCATATAAGGTCAGACTTTGGCTTGTATGCAAGCAAAGGAAGACATTTTTATGCATGCTTCATCAGCATGCATGAAAAGACCAGTGTGCATGCTCAAGCCCTGATTTCCTTGAGGAAATGCATATACATTAAAAAAACCGCTTCGTTACTCATTCTGAAATGTCAACCAGGGAGGGAAGGGAGCAGAAAATGGGCTGCTAATAGGATAAGAAAATGTGAGACCGATAAAAATGGTTAGAAAGATACATTTGAAATGGTTGCATTAGCACTCAGTTGTATTTTTGACCTATGATACTGGAACAGCAAAATACTCAATAAATGTTTTGGGAGCTATTATAAACTGAGTTTGTCTGGGTTAGAGTTCACTATTTCTTGTGAAAGTACAGCACTGCCCTAGTGTTGTGGGGACTAAGAGAAGCTGAGGATTTAGCTTAACCTGACTTGTATCAGATGACACAAATGTGAACTACTCCACAATATTTAGGCCAGTGAAGTTTGTCTTTTACTTTGCAATGCACAATTCTAAGAAAGAGCTACATCATCACATTATTCACAGCACTGCTGGGAGGAACCCTCCATCTTCTGCTTATGGAAGGACTATGAAGAGAAAGGCAAGAGTGGGATGACACTTCTCTCTAGTAGACTTGAGGAAGTGTAGCTTCTTCCTCCTTGTCACGGAGGAAATGCCCTTCCACATTTCACTTCTAAGTCTAGTTTGCTGGATTGAATGACCGTGTGTCCTGGTCACCTAGTCAGATATGGTAACACAGATTTTACAGCAAAGCCCTTACTCTCCAAGATACAAGGGTGCTCTGAAGAATAAAAATAAACAGTTCCCGAAACAACAACAAAACAAAACCACTGTCCTAGTCAACTACATACGGAGAAGTAAAAATTATTAGGTAGATCCAGAAAAGTCAGAACTATGATTATCACTGTTAGAAACAATCTAAAATCTCCAGTTCTACACTGAACTGAGGGAAAGGTTGAAGACAGGAACTTATCATTGCCAGGCACCTCTTAATAGCAGGTGATTTTTTAAAATTCGTATCTCCACAATCTTTGGTAGCTAAGACAGAAATTTGTCTTGAATTTGTCAAATCAAATCACATACGTCAAACTGAATCCATACTGCTGGCCCTTGTTTGCCAACACTTTGCAAGGGTCAAACCTGCACTGTAGGCAGTCATGCATATTCTATTCTGCCTCTTGAAAATATCAGACCATATATTTTTTCCTGCTCTGTCCATAAATTTCACAGTGTGCTCATGGAGCATGCACTGGGTTTCTTTGTTATGAGGTGACAGACTTCATGTGTTCACCTAGAGACAAACTTCATAAACCCTGTGCACATTAGGCTGGCATGCAGTGCACTTCACAGCTTATGCAAAAGAAGGAACTCTGCTAACAGAACATCACTGGAAGCAGTGTGCTTTGTTTCACTGTGTGCATCCATACATACCTACACTGCCTAAAATGCAAGGGCCATCATGAATGTTATCCACCTGTTTTAGCCTCTCAGGCTGAAAATACTGAACTTTTCTCTTAAACAACTCCTACTTTTTCAAAAATCACATACAAAATTCTTCTCAGGATATCAGAAATCAGAAACACACATGAAATAAACCAGAAAAACTTGTAAAGCGTAATGGAAAAAATAACCTGGACACAGACATCAAGGATGCAAAGCCACTGCACTTGTTCTATCACAGAGAGGAAAAGTAATACAAGAAAAATAGGGCCGTTATTGAGGCCAATATGCTTTCCCTAAAAAAATAAAATAAAATCAGAGTAGCGTCTATATAGGTGAGCAGAGGTGTGCAG
>JAOWBP010000001.1:25930701-25960476 GCA_028571105.1 Tragopan temminckii | reverse complement strand
AATCTAAATCAATCAAGATCCATTGCCAGTATCTTTCTCCAGTAGATGTTTCCATTCCTACTCTCTGGTCTGCTTCATGGATGGCATCACCAAACAGTGGCAAAACTAATGACTTTTCCCATTGCCTTCTGGCAGGCCTGGCTTGTTTGCACTTCTGAATAGTAGGGATAACATGATACACAGCTGTCAAGGATATCAGGAGCAGGAGTTGTCATATTGCCTCCTGGACGTAACTGTGTTATCAAGTTACCTCCTAAAGGAGCTTTGCTCTGGAAGACTAGTCCATAACTCTTCTCTGTTTATTCTGCACCTACTCCATAGTAAGCTTATGAAATGTGAGTGGGATGAGCCCAGACTTAGTTGTGCAGAAAACAATGAGCCTTTTTATTCCTGAGATCTGCAATGGAGTCGTTCAGTCTAAATGCATAACTGCATTCAGATACATCAAAATTTATCTAGATCCATAACTAGCAAGAAATAAAGACCTTCTCCCATAAGAATCTAGCACTTTGGGAACTCCTCTTCAAAGAGTGTGCCTGGGAACATCACAGCTTAGACTGTGCAGTTCAGAATGCCAGTTGCCTGTCATCTTGGCAACTGCAGTTTGGCATCTGAAATGCCACTCATCCATCCCATGCCTTAGCAGTTCTTGAAAGAGCATCATGTGCCAGAGCAGCAGATGGACTCCAAAACACTAAAGTATGTTCTGGAGGAAGAGCTATGGGAGATAGTCACAAAGGGAGAGGAAAAGAATACACGTGCTTTGCAATCTACTGCAACCGATATCCAGTGTTGATGCAAACCTAAGAAATTCTGGCTTTTTCTCAGGAGTGAAGGGGGCACATCATTTATTTTTGTTTGAATTCTAAAGTAACAGCACTGCCACCAACCTTACTGGTAAAAGAGTTTCCCAACAATATCTGTAAACTGTCCATGCCAAGTGCATGTTTTCACTCAGTAACATTAAGGGCCACGACAAAGGCAGTTCAAACTGGAAGGCTGGCTTGCCTGTGATTACTTCATTAGATCAGTGCAAAGCATGAAGTTACTGACATTCTCAAGTCTTGCTTAAGAGAAGACACAATGTGCTGTGGCCATCTTAGGTCCTGACTGCCTAAGGACACCCTCAAATTCCACACCAAGAATTCTCTGTCCACAGCACATTCCCTCCAGAGCTATGCCAGAAGCACCTCTGACTATATCCAGCCACATCTTGAGGGAACACAACAAGCTTCCTGCCTGTGATATTTGTCTGTACTAAGTTGAATGCTGAACAAAACAGAATTTGCATATAGGAATATGAAGACGAGCTAAGAAATGTATTCATGTATATACATATAAACTCACTTATAAACTTTAATGTTAGGAACAAGAACTGCTTCCAATCTGAACCTCCTATTCCTCATGTCAAAATCAACAGGACAAAGTGTACCACTAAAACAAGTTCTGGCCCATGACAGAACCTCATTTCTCAAACTGTCACACAGTGAAAGCAAAGCTTTTCACTGCTCAAATATCAAATACAGTTCTTTGCCCAACCATACACAAGGGGAAGATAATACTACCTTCAATTTACTAGCAACTTTGAGCTGCTCTTTGTTGGAGCTACTTAGAATTTTCTTCTGTCTCGCATGACCCTCTGCCAAATCTTTTATGAAGCTGTAGCTTTGATGATCAGATAGCAAGAATTCTGCTAAGATCAACTGAAGAGATGAAAGGCAAACTCTGACTATTTTCCTCTTCTTCATTTTGTCTTTTCCAAGAGGCAAAAAGCAATATCTTGCCCTTTGACCATACCTTCTCCAGAAAAAAAGCCACCTGTGTTGAGTCAAAAGTAGCTCTTAGATTTTTATGACACTGTATTTTGAGAACTTTTCATCACACTTTGATCCATAATTTCCACTAAGCTGGGTTATTTAGAAATTGCTAAACATAGCTAGGAAGAATTCCAGATATTGCTTAGTACCACATACATTTGAGACATTAATGACAAAATTAAATCTTAAATTCTGTATTTCTATTATTGTTCATTAAAGAAATGAGTATATATAATCAATACAATATATAATACATACATGGGCTTACTAAATAAAGAAAGTAACAAGCATATATTCTGAGTATATTTAAACACTAAATAGAACCACCAAGCAGTTAGCCACTATTTGTCAAAACTTCCAGCTTCAGATGGCGTGTAGGAAACAGAAAAGCAATTCCAATCAATATTTAATAAATTGTTATTTATGTTTTCAGTTGTGGTGGTTTATATCGTCAATTTTTCACGAATCTGACAAAATAGTTAAAAGCACCCTGTGAAAATGGATACAGAAAAGGAGGAACTAATTTTATTGTTCTTGATATTTAAGAGTGTTTTCCAGTCCTCAGGAAAGCGATATCATCCATCAAGTTAAATACTTTCCATAATTCTTAATCTGAGACTCAGCACTGGCCAAACATACTGTCCCACAGTGTACAATAATGATAAAGAACAATGCTACTGCAGATGTTCATACGCAAATGCCAACACTTTTTATTTCACTTGTTTTAATTAGGAAGGGTTCTGTTATTAAATCTGTCAAAAATAGCAACTCTAAACCCGTTTAAAGTAAAATATTTCGTCTGCCTGTTGCTTGGTGTCAGCACCACTTCTGCAATTAAGCAATTGCAAGGGACAGATGCTCTGCTGGTGAAAGGCATCTGGGTTCCCTGGAGCGGCACGGATTTGTGACTCCAGCTGGTCTCTGCTCTCCTGCCCTGGGTGGGACAGAGCTCTAACAGAAGAGAGAGCAGTGGGTTGGGAGCTCTGCCTGCACCCACCAGCAATTACTGCAGTGCAGCAGCGTGGTGCATTGCCATGAAGGGAAACGGTGCTGAGAGACAGACAACATGCGTGTGTCTTGTGGACTGAACTGAGTGCACCTCCATCCACTACTGCAACCCACTAGGTGAGATTCCAGAGAGATAATCCCACTTCAAGGGACAAACGTAGAAGAGACATGAAATAATAACACCATCAGATTTCAGAGCTCCATATGGTGGCATGATGTACAGGCATAAGTAAGAGGAAGATAGTACATTACCATCAAAAAGGTCTATTTACCTAAAGTTAAATATGAATTAGAAGAAAACTGTTTTTAATAAAAAACATCAAATTGCATTATGTTTTTTTTAAAAAGTCACAATGGAATATTTCTGACTTCTGTCCTACAGCAGGGAGTAATGGATAAGTAACTCAGCATTTGCCAGTAACTGGGAGTTCTGAAATATCAATTCTGAAATTGTCAATTCTGAAATATTTTCTATCTTGAATAGGGAATAACAAAGGGAAGCCTATATTGGAACTGGCTCATAACTGCTTATTAATTGTACACACTGTGCATTTTGAGGGTCTTGTATTCCCACTAAAGTCTTCTAGTCTATGCTTGTCATTCTGCCTGGTGAGCAGAAGAAACTGGACCACACAGAGAATAAAGAACTCTCTGTACAAGACACAACTGAAACTGTTTATTCTGCATTTTAAATATTCATTATACTTAGAAAAATGAAAAACATCTTTATGAATATAAGAAGTGCTAGCTCATTTTCCAATTATACCCATTTGGCAAAGAAAAGCTATTCCTCTCCAGCAAAGCTTCCTTTGCTTCTATGCATAGACTGTGACAGTTGTGAATTTATTACAGTGTACCAACATGATTCCAGATCTACTTGGGATTTTAGTACAAAGATTTGTATAAAGTCTTATAAAGTCTGAAATTACATTTATGTTAATGTACAGAGAAAGCACTTTGCTATGTTTCATGTAATAAAGTGAATAAGATTAGGAAATGTAATCACATCGCGAAATATTAGAATTCCAGAGAGCATCATTTTTTATTATAGGTAGAAGCATCTTTGAGTTTCCTTTTGCCACATCATTAATTTACTGAAATGAAAATGTTATCTATTTCAAACACCAGCTCATTTAAATTAAATTAATCAGCTATAAGCTTTAAGTCTCAAATGCCGTTTCCTATCTGTGACAAAGAAAAGTAAAAACGGTTTATGGAGGCTCATGGTCTTGCTTGTAAAAAATATTTTCAATCAATACCTACCATACACAAGGTAGTATAGGATTCACATGAGTTGTATCTATGGCACTCCAGTTCATGCTCAGCTTCCAAAGTTAGAAGTTAATTGCTTAATTCCAGAGAAATGCATGTTGGAAAAAAAAACAAACCACAATTCTACATAAGGAGAAGGGTTCTTCTGGTTTACTTTTGGATGGATACATCACTTACTCTGTCAACAGGATGGGGTGGAAGACAGTCAGCTCAAGAAACAACAGAAACAAATTTCAAAATCATTCTTAGAGCAGTGACTTAGGATAAATCTGCCTTGCATTTCTCAGTGAAAATGGTTTGTAAGCAGACAAGTGCAGCTCATCAATACAGGAAATCTGACTTCAGCCTTGTGAGGAATGCTGTCAGAACTGGGCACAATTCCTGCATCTCATTGCACTCAGGGAACCAGGAGCCAGGGCACTATCTCAGCTGCAAGAGGTGGGGAAAACAGGCCAGGGGCAAATACTTGTTCTGTGTGATTCAGAGCAGGCATTTGAATACCGTTCAGAGATCAGTTGAATACCACGATAACTAGGCTTTTGGATACTACGTGACAATATTTGTTCAATCTCTCCAGTTGAAGTTCGTCTACTTCGTATAATCAAGTAAATAATACAATTGTCTGGACACCAATTTCCCACACCCTAATTGAATATCTAAGGGACTAGCCTTTACAGAATCATAGAATCACCAAGTTTGGAAAAGACCTACAAGATTATCTAGTCCAACCATCCACCTGTGACCAGTAGTTTTCATTAAACCATGTCCCTTGACAGAATTTCTAAACGTTCCTTGAACACCTCCAAGGTCGCTGACTCCACCACCTCCTTACAACTTTCTTCTATTATTTTCAGTTCCTGACACGAGTGAGGTAAAGGCTTAATATTCACCTCGAGGGAAAGACATAAGATCATGTTCCAAAATACAGAACAGGGACTTTGGTTTTCCATGTTTCCAGTAAATACCATAGGTTCTGAGTAACAATGTTCTTGGCCGCTTTCTCTATCAGAGAAGTCTTTACATCACTGTAATTTAAAATGGCAAAAAGCTTTTGAAATGGAAAAAAAAAGTTTTTAAAATTAGAAGACAATTCCCATTAAGAATACACAAAAACAGTAAACCAAATGCTATTCAATAAGCCTAAAATTAAGTTCTTCATATTTATAGGAGGACCTAGAGGTATATCCCAATAACTCTGCAGCTCTTCAGAGTTCAAATATGTTATTTCTAGTTTTAAATTCTAAATTTAAATTCTAGTTTTAAAAATAAGCAAGAGAATAAGTGTGAATTTAACATCAGATTTTTAAGCCTTGCAATGCTCTGGGGTATTTGGACTCACAGATAGTTTAAGAAAAACTGACTGACTTTCAAAGGATGTTGAAGATTCAATTAACACAATATAATTCAGATAAGCTATAAAAATAAATGAACTGACACATTATCTAATGAATAAGTTTACTTATTAAATTGTTATTCATCCAAATCTAAAGTCCCCCGTACAAGAAAGATACAAGTCTGTTTGAGATGGTCCAGAGGAGGGCTACAAAACTGATGAGGAAGCTGAAATACTGAAATACTCAGAGTTCTTCAGCCTAGAGAAGACAAGGTTCTGAGGAGACTGTTATGGTCTTTCAACAACAAGATTAACAAGATTAAAGGGTAACAGTTTTCAACTGAAAGAAGATAAGATGTAGATTAGATATAAGGAAGAAACCTTTCATGATGAGGATGCTGAGGCATTGAAATAGGTTGCTCAGAGGAGTTGTGGATGTCACATCCTTGGAAGGGTCCAAGGCCAGGTTGGATGAGGCTTTGAGAATGGACTGTAGTGGAAGGTGTCCTTGCCCAAGGCAGAGGAGTTGGAATTAGGTGAGCTTTAAAGCTCCCTTTCGACTCAGACCATTCTCTGATTATATGATTAATTCATAATCACAGAATTATCTTATTCAAATTGTATTACATAATTAACAAAACTTTAATGTTGATCAAATCGTTACTATAACAGACAACACTGAATCAGGTCTGCTATGTGTACTTTGGGATATAATAAACTCATTATTTCCTGCATTTAAATTTCTGATTTTTTTCCCCTCTCAATAGTGAACTCTGCTACATTTCAGCTATACGCATAAACAGTTGTTCTCTTTTTTTAATAGACATAACTTCTACATATGGTTTAGTTCAGTACAAATAGAACATTCTATAAGCAACTCAGATTCAGCCAGAAATTTACATGTGAGCTAACATCTAATCTGTCATTACAGCCAACAGAGATCTAGTGTGACATTCATTTGCCTAAGTATACATGTCTGGAGTGATATGGACCACTTGTTTGACCTTGTGGTAGAAGTCCTGCACCACACCTGCCAGGTCTGTGTATCTCTTTAAATATACTAAAGCATTTCAAGTTGTACTTGATGACTTTGTTTAGGTACCTGAATCCTCTCTTTGTTCAGTCTGTGGAGCCTAGAAAACCATTCATGAGTCTGAAAATAAGTTTCCATGTGGGGCAACGTGAATGTCCCTCGCCTGCACTGGTCAGAGCTTCACTGGCTGTAGTAGGAGCTGGTATGTTGACAGCCATTATTAAGACATAAATGCCAGGTACCTAAATCTCAAAACTGATAAAACATGGTTTTGTTTTTTTTTCCCAATAAAACACGGAAAAGTTTGCTTGAAATGAAGGACAAATACAATTTATTTAGGAATTGTCAAAACACATCTTCAAAGAAAAAGATTCTATTTAGAAACTGCCAAATGAAAAATGTCAGTAAAAAGGTAGTTTTGTAGTTTGGGGTTTTTTTTTGGCTTTTAAAAAGCACATTTTAGAAAATGGAAATGCATAGCATCCTTATGTTTTAGTGTTAAAATTATCACTGCAGGTTATTGAAAAAAAAAATCACAAAATTTCCTGCTGCCTTTGTGATTATAAGTTACAAAGTACTAAGGATGTAAAGAGTCAGATTTTTCTATGTAGAACTTAAAGAATACGTTGCCTTTCTCTAGCTGTTTTGTCACTGCTCTTAAATAAAATTTTTGATAAGAGCAGGTGGGAGAGATGTAAGGTACACATTCATATCCTCACCAATTTTCATAAAATGTTATATTCACACTCAAAATTAAAAAAAACACAGATAAAATTAAAGTAAGCTAATCATAGTAGTTTAATAGCTCTCTGTGTTCTGGATTAGATTAGTTGTAGATTTTAAGTATACAGTAGTTTGAGAGAATACGAAATTTCTCAATATTTTAGGTTTTATACATCATGATATCTATGAGATGTAACTTCACAACACAGTGTCGTCTTTTACAATTAAACTGGTGCAAAACAGATCAAAATAAAATCCAGCTGTTTTGAACCACTCTTTCATGTGTTGGTTTTTTACCCCAAAACATTTTGAACAAATGCAGGCGTTTTCATCTAACAAGTTGATTACATTATGATTAAATGTATTTCCAATGCAACTCCAAGGTATACAAACAAGAAAAATAAAGCTTTCTGTTGTAATCTTGCATCTTGGGCAATGTATTTTCATGCAAAAACAGTCTTTCAGAGAGTATATATCTTATTCAGTGGGAAAAAAAGATTTAGTAGACAGCAAGCTGAGCAAGATCTGGCTGTGTGCACCAGCAGTAGAGATCCCAACAGTGTCCAAGATGGTAATAACAGAAGCATGGCCAGTGGATCAGGGGAAATAATTATGTGTCTCTACTCAGTACTTTTTAGATCACATCCAGAATACTGCATACAGCACAAGAAAGACATCAGTAAACAGAAAACAACCTGGGAGTCCTGGTAAAAACCACCTTTAACATGAATCAGAAATGTGCCCTTGCTGTCAAGAAGGCTAATGGTATTGGTTGTCAAGTACCACCAACAGGTCAAGAGAGGTGATCCTTCCCCTTCGCTCAGCATTGGTGATTGTATCCAGTTCTGGGCCTTCCAGTACAAGAAAGACATGAACACACAAGACTTTCCAACGCAGGGCATTAATATCAAAAGCCAAGTCAAAAATGGCATGAATTACTGCACCTTTTACTCATTCATACTTGTTAGGTGATCAGCAAGTATCAGTTTTTTGTAGACTTTCTCTTGTTATTGACACACCTAAAAGTCTTCTTTGTTGTCTGATACTACACTGATCGGTGTCAACACAAGCTGAGCTTTGGCTTTTCTCATTTCCTCTTTACAAGTGTGAAATGCTGCTTGGTTAAACTTTGACTGTGTCAGGAAATGGCAATTCCCCTTCACAAAGAAACTTGTCAGTATTTCAGACAAAGCCATGCGAGCTAGTCCTTCACTAATTTCAATAACTTCTGGAGGAAACAGCAATATTTAGAGAAGCAAGCTCCAGTAAACCCAAACAAAGGCTTCTTCACTGCACTGTATCCTTGCCATTAAAAAGTGCAGAGGCTCAGATGAACACTCATCCCAGTGGATTTGATTACCATGCTATTGGCTATTCTGAAGAGAGTGGATCTCACCAGTTTTGATCAGAAATTCCCTCCCACAGATGAGAAACTTTTCTCAATGAAATTTTAATCAAAAGTGATGCATTTCTGAATGTTTCAGTATTCTCAAAAAGTTTTGTTGCAGGATTCTCAAAGTGTAAGTAAAGGTCCCTCTCCTCTTGAAGTAATGTTACCCTTTGCTTTTCAGCCTCAGTCAGTCTCTTCAACCTCGTGCTCTGAATTTGCTAGATTCATCCCCTGTAATTGTATTTAAAAATAACCAACTAGCAGATCTCCTGCCGTTTACTTTTAGTTAATGTCCTGCATGAATTTCAATGCATTCTGTAATCCATAATATGTCCTCTCTGACCCTATGATGTGGTGATGTTTTGGTCACCTAGAATGTATGCAAATGGCTGTGGATGCCTTAGCACAAACTTAGGCAGGGGCACAGCGCAATGCCAGATGACACTGCAGAGTTCAGGCAGAGTGGATTGCCAGCAAGTGGGAAAAGGCTTCAGTTTTTTTTTTCTCTTAGAGTGGCACTTGTTGCTTCTCCCATGTTTTTCTGTTAGTGTTTGTCTTCATCAGGGTTACAATTAATCACAAAAAGTATTAAAAAAAAGAATCCCACCTCTAACACTGGTCTAACAAGGCAGTTCTTTCACTGGAGCCAGGCTAGAATGGGGAGGAGGAGAGGGAGAACAACCCTTTTCCCTTGCACAAGAAACAGGTGAGCTTTTAAAACAAAGGGCCACATACAGACCAGGTTAGATATTTACCCAACTTCCAAAGATTCACCTGCTATATGAACTTCATCAACTTTTATTTTGCCTTCGTGATCACGTTGAGTTCAAAACAGCAGATAGTGCTAAAGAGACCTTCAGTTTAATAGATATTTTACCAATCTAAATTCTGCCAAATATATATTCTGTGTTTTAACAGAATATTCTGTCAAATACTTCACTCAAAGCTGATAAAGTCCCTTCTAGTTTTACAGCTGTACAATCCTTTTCTTCCTACAAAACACTTCAACATACATTTGAAAAGCATAAAAGCCTACACCTCCCCATCAGTTGCATGATTGCTATTTCCAGCAAGCACCTACAGGGAGCAACTCAAAGAGATCTCTGGAAAGTCTATATTTTAGAGTGTCACACTTTCTTTCCCTCAAAACCTATATATTGTTGATAAGACTTTGAAACAGATCAGCATTTGGAAAGACACGGCTTCCTTGACCAAGAATAGCTGGAGAGACTAGGATGAGTCAAATTTTTGGATAACTGCAGTGAAAATGCCTACATCCATTTCACAAAGGCTGTAAAACTAAGGATTAGATATAGTCTCTCAGAAAGCTTTCTTAAGCCTTTTAGATCAACTTTTTTAATCAAAACAAAGTTAACTTTGACTATTTAGTCACGGTACAGACAAGACATTAAATTAACTTGGCCAATTCTTCACTCAGTTTTTTGGCTTTATGTTCTTCCTTGAGAGCCTTAAAGATATCTGCCATCTCTAGGTAGGAGGCCTTGAAAGAGGAATGTGATTTATAGTCTGTCCTGATCCTTTCCAGTCATCACTTGCAATCTATCACAGAGTCTGCACACCATTGCTGTACATCAAAACAAAAAAAAACCAAAAACAAACAAAAAGAACAAACAAAGGAGGAATACATCTGAGGCAGAGGCTACCTTCACTAAGTCAAAAGTGCAGGATTTTGGGAGGAATGGACTTTCCACTTAAAACCCTTCAAATATTATGAAATATTGTATGAGACCAGTTATCATTTCTGTTTGTATAATGTCCACAAACTCTATAACAGATGACTGCTTTTATATGCAAATGCCATTTGACATTTAAAGGTTGCTTCCAAGATGGATTATACAGGAACAGGATAACCAGTCATGCTATAAACCACATCATAACATGTCCGCAGGCAGCATCCCTCAAAACAAAATGCCCATGGCGGCATTCAGCATGGAATCTTTTACAGCTCATAAGTTCATGAGAAAATGCTGTGTCATAGAACAAACCTTAACAATCCTTCCAATGATTAATGCTGTTTTCACTTTCGCTACCAATTAAAAGATAGTTTCCCTGGATTTGCATAAACCTAATTCTGAGACAAAACAAGTTTAATTCTGGAATTACATTAGCATCAAATTTGTTCAAAAGGCAGGATACATGGCTCTGTTACGAATGAGCAAATCTACTGATTTACTCGACTGGGAAGAGTTGAGAATATAAAGGTTTTTTTGTGACAATGCAGAATTCAAGGACAATACACAGATCACTTGTTAACAACAACAAAAGAGCGTTTCATTATTCACTAGGTCACGATGCTTCAAACTATGTCGACAAATGTCCTCAACTCTCTTTTATAAAGATGATAAAAGAACAGACCACGGCTGTTGACAGATTCACATGATCCACAGTGGATGAAACCATCAGTTTCACACAGAACATCTCCACCCCAGGAGCTCTTCAAAACTGAAATGATTATGTACTGTTAAGAGTTTCTTACTTCCATTATTGCTTTATTAGAGAGAAATTATTTTTAAGTCTGTATTTTGTAACCCAAGATTGGTTAATGATTGTTTTAGTACATACACTACTAAAAAAAACAAGTAACAGGATGTAGCAAATTGAAATTCTCCTTTAATTGTTAGGTAATTTCACAGTAAAGTAACATTTGATGCCAAAACCAAGTCCTAATACTCAGAACTGAACACATTATTACATATGTGGCTGCATCAGGGGAGAATAGATGTGGAGGATAACCTGCTATAACCTGTCCTTTTCTGGCTTCCCTCTTTCCTCTAACTGGAAAAACTGAAAAGAAGATAACTTGGGTGCCACTGTTTTTCTCTGGTCATAGGGCTTTATATTCTTCTTTGATTCTGCCCGTACTCCAGCTTACAGTGTTAATAACGTCCATGTGAAAGAGCAACAGTGGAAAACAGGCCATGCTCTTTTCAGGCTGTGGCACATTCTTGGCAGTGGTCTGCCTTGTGCCACCCCTGCACACTCTGCCTGTGCAAACTGCTGCACCACTGGCATAATTAGCATTCTAAGATGGGGGTAACAGGATGGACAGATCAAATTAGTGATAACATGGTACAGAGAATGACCTTATGAGGTGTTCTTATTGAAGTACCATTTGATTTTATATCTAATGTAGAAACCTAAATCTCTATCAGATAATTACATTTAAATGGCCTGATCTTACATAGTACCACAAGCCAAACAAATACCACATAGATAAAAATCAAGGACATCTTAGATGCTTAATACTAATATAGCATAGAGTACAGCAAAAGAAGGTGATGACAGTGCTTTCCAGTAGGATACAAACTCTACAGAGCAACAGCATGCTTTAAAAAAAAAATAAAAAATTGCTCCTCCCTTCCAATAACCCACGACAAAACAAGAAGACTGCAATCTCTACCCAGAGGGACACTGCTCCCTCAGCTGCTAACCTTTAAATGTGGGTGTGGATGGGTGGATCCAGACTCCATCCCCTCCAGTCACTCAGGTGCATTGCTTGCACCTGCACTCCCTGGTTTAGCCACACCTTCTCACCTGGTGCTCAACCATTGGTTCAGGCTGTGACCTGGCAATTCCAGTGCACATAGTACATTCAGATAGTGAAAGCATGACTATTTTGGCTATTGCTCATTTTCCCAGAAGGGTAAAATGTTTTTCATACACATCCCTTACTGAGCACACATACCTAGTACCCTTTTATTAACCTGATCTTGTTACCATGAAGCATAACAAATGTCATGCTGTCATTGGACACTTATTAAACGTTACAGTTTAGAATGCCATGCTACCAAGAGTAATCATACAACTTGTTACACCGAGAAAGGCCAATTATTTGCCCATATATCGTAAGAAATAACTCAACCAGGATTCTGATACAAACATCACAGGGATATAAATTTTAGGAATATTATTATTACTCAAAATCAGAAAATAAGGGAAAAAAAAAAAAAAAAAAAACAATGATCCAACATTTTGGAAAGACATCTCTAGAATTAATTGGAAAAAAAAAAAAGCAGTCAATATCCAAAAGAATATTACATTTCCACTGAAGACTACTGGGCTTTCACCATTGATTCAAAAAAAAAAAATGAAGGTCGGATGTTTATTTCAATATGCTTATGGGGACATTTCTTCTCACTAGGAAAAGTCAAACGACTTGCTTGTTAAAGTAGGTATCAAAAGACATTGACCACAACTTTTCACAAGCATAGAGGTTTCCTTAATTTTGCATCACCAAGATCATTCATTCTGTGCCTGAACTGAAGACACTAAATTGATTCTGCTTCTCTAGGATGATTCGAGGGCAGTTCCATTACATATCTCTGGCATTTCTAGTAACAGTGGTCATATTAGCACCTCATCTTTTGTGAGCGTTAGTGATATTAATATTAGCTGGTTTATAGATGCTATTAATGGACATACATAAACAGATTTTTCTTCAGACTAGAAGAAATTCTACTGGAAGCTTTGAGGTAGAATTCTATTGCACTTGATAAAATAACTAGAGTGTAATTAGAAAGTAAGCTTTGTTTTGAAAACAGCCTTGAAACTAGCTAAAGAAACAAAACTACATTTCTGGCTTTAGTTCAGTGTTTACAGAAATACCTATCAGTAGTGTGTGCTCTCTCACTCTACTAATATCATTGCTTAAACAACATATTAAGATGGTGTTGTTTTCCTATGGGAGACACACATATACATTTTCCACAAGCAATTACATTACCAGTAATCCTTTTAAGAGGCTGACTGCTCAGATGTTTTGCCAATAGCTCAAACCTTAGTTATATGACAACCTCATTTATTCATACTTTATGAACTGATAACAAATGAACCAACCAATATGCTGGTGCTGTCTGATCAGTGACAAAATACAGAAACAAGAGTCATGAAAATAATCAAAATCTATTTACAAAGCCCCAAATACTTTAGTTTTATTTATTACTGACAATAGCATTTGTTTCTTCATGTTTTGCAAAGAACTGTAATTATCAGAAAATATTACCACTACCTTTTTAAAGAGCTCCAGTATTCACTGACAATGCTGAAAAGCAGCCTCTAGCTATAGTACAAGCATCTCTTTCATGAAGGATAAAAGCAGTGATATGAAGACATGTATTACAGGCCATATCATGCAATACCCTAATTTGAAGACCTAGTAATGCCAGAGTGTTTGACTATGAAGTTTTGCTAAATAGTCAAACGCTGTCTGAATTAATTCTGAAGACCACTTCCCTTACCATGAATGGTAGAGGAATACATTAATGAACAAAATCTACTAACCTGCATAATAACACTGCACATTTCCACTACAGTCTACTCATTGCTCTGGAGATGGTGATTAAAAATAGCAATTGCCACTGTATCTGTCGGTCTGTGGACACACAGACGATGCAGGAAGCAGTGTGCAGAAGTGTTTTTGGAGCATCAAGCAGCAGTACACAGAAAGGCTGTGAATAAATTAAACCAAAAATACAAGCCTCAGGCTGACGTGTTTGAACTTCAATGCAAACATTCTTCATACATATTTAATTGCTCCATTGAGACTGTGACTCTTCTGGAGATGTTCCAGCCATTATTTCCATTCCATTAGTACACTTGCAGTATGTGTACTCCTTAACCCAAAATGATTGATTTCATAAATGTCTTCCCTCTTACTGACCTGAACACTAATTGAGGTTGTGTACAGATTAAAAGAGAACGTATGCTCCTTGAAACCAGCCAAAATATATTGTAGTCATTGAAACATTTGTGGTACGTGAAGAAAGTGGCACTTCTGGATGAAGACACTAAAATAGCCCTTCAGGGAAATCTTTCAGGTAGTAACAGCTGAAGAACTCTACTAATCAAAACTTTAATGCAAAGTTTAATTGTGAGTACAAAGCTCCATCTTTTTGAAACATAATATCATCTTTCTTTGAAATGTTATTATTACATACCAGATGCTTTCATCATGTAAATTAATTTGCTTTGGGAGCAAGTAAAATTTTTTTGCATTGCATAATAATAAAACTTAAGAAGTTCAAATAATTTTATCAAATTGGCTGCGCACAAGGGGAAAAGCTAAATGTTTCAAAGGTCTTGTTCAAACAGTCACAGTGTTGTGAAATGTAAATTATTCTACTGTCAACCAAAACTTTTCCAGTTTAAGTTATTAAGGACAAGTATACTTAAACTGTGGCAGCTAACATCTTAAGTATACTTCTCTGAGGAAACAATCCCATGAATGTCACTAGGTACCAGCTAGCTTCCTGGATAGCCTGGACATTCAAGTCTTCACAGCCTTAAAGCCTCTATATTTACACATTCAAACTAACATCAGTACTACTACTCTCTAGATGAAAAATGGCTACATTAACAGTGTATTTCATTATAGTGGATATATGTTCATGCAGCTTGGTCAAGCTAATATAATACATCGGAGGAATCCCTGAAAATCATAGAATCATAGAATGGTCTGGGTTGGAAGGAACCTTTAATATCTTGTAGCTCCAGTCCCCCTTCTATAGGCAGGGACACCTCCCTCTAGACCAGGCTGCTTGAAGCCCCATCCAGCCTGGCTTCAAGTGTTTCCAGTGAGGGGGCATTAACAACTTCTCTGGGTAACCTGTTCCAGTGTCTCACCACCCTCACAGTAAAGAATTTCTAAATCTACCTTCTTCCAGTTTTAAACCGTTTCCTCTAGTCTTGCCACTGCCTGCCCTTCTAAAAAGTCCCTCCCCAGCTTTCCCAAAGTCCCCATTCAGACACTGGAAGGCTGCTATAAGGTCCCCAGGAGCCTTCTCTTCTCCAGGCTGAAAAGCCCCAGCTCTCTTAGCCTGTCCTTATAGCTGAAATCATATTATCGTTTAAGGTTTAGTAGCCTGGTTACATTAGACTTCACGTGATAGAACACTGCAGAGGAGCTACGACAAGAAACTTGGGCCTGTTTTGGCTCTGTCTTAGAAGTTTCATCCTGAACATCAATGCGCTAAGAATGACACTGCCATTGTACATGTTGTCTTTCTCCAGACTGTCCACATAAAATTTACTCAACTTGAAGATGATTATTTCCTACCTAAACTACAGTTCTTGCAACTCAATGAATTATTTAAAAGTCAAATGAGATCTTTCCAGCTTGTTTACTGTCATTGAAAACATGCCTCTCTTTCTTTCCTTGACCAAGACTTAACTTTCCGCACTATGCGAATAGGCCTGGAATATTTTAGTCAATTAGGTCAGGTCAAAGCATGCAAATAACTTGAGGCTGAGCATGCGTCAAGGGCTATTTTTTTTACTGATATCCTGCTTTGTGTGAGCAGCAAATTGCATTTCTAGATGAGGTATTTAATGTATCTCTGAGTTATTTTTCTTTTTAAAATTTGAATTCCAGACTCAAACCTCCTTAGGGTGAAGAGTTCACTTGTTTTTGGGCTGCACAACATCAGCAGGGTGGAGAGCCTAAATGAGTGCATTTTTAATTGTTGTTTATTTTGAAACACTGGTCATGGGTGGTTGCTTATAGGAAATTAATCTACTAAAATTTTTAAATTATTTGGTTCAGTTCATAGTAGAGACACCTTAGGGCACTTCATTATTAGAAGTTCCCACTACGTTCCAATTATGTAAAAATTCAAATAAAACTTTAAAAGAATTGATCTAAATAATGGATTCAGAGCATGAGCAGGCAGAGAAGGAAAGAAATGAAAAAGAAAAAAGGCACATTCTACTTATCATACAACTCCTAACGTATGATAAAGCTGATAGGTTCAAAAGTTTGTGCCAGAAATAATGTAGCCATGAACTCTCAAAGAGAACATTTATCGAGCACTGGGAGAAAGCTATATGTAGTATCTTTAAAATAAGAATCGTTGTGCTTTTATTTTCAGTGCATCTATAAATAAAAAAAAAAGATGGAATAGCAAGGTAGGAAATTGACATGAATTCCTCTTCTGTTTTAATGCAGTTTTTGACAATTTTTTTGCCTCTGTCTTCCACCTTCCAAACTATATCTTTTCCTTAATTAAATTAAATTAAAGTTACTCTGTGGCAGGAGAGTATTTAAAAAAGAAATGGGGAAGCAATGACCTAGAGTGTAAGAAAGAAAGCTTTCAAAAAGATGTGTCTCTCTCAGACTGAATATGTTTTCAGATGGTTGCCCCTGAATTTGCATTACCCCTTTGGCCATCATGGACAAGAAGGGCTGACGTCCTTCCCAATGAAATCCAGAAAGATTTACTCTTTGTCTGCATGAGAATCATTGCTGTGCTCACCAATGTATCAAAGTAATCATCAATGCAAGACAAACAACAGTAAACTGCATTCAAGGTTCTCTTCAAGGAAAAGACCATTTATTTCAGTAGGTAAAGAACCTGAAAAGATGGAAAATATTTGGTACCATGATAATGCTATCTTTGTTTATACAATGTTTACTGAAGCTCCTGACTTTGATTACTGCATATGAGAAATTCATCATGTTCACTGAGATAACTTCCATTTAGAGAAAGTACCTCAAAGACATATTGTCTGAAATTAAACCAGCATTTAACTGCTGGTTTTAAGTGTTATTAAAAAAAAATAATTAAAAAAAAAATCCAGAAAAGATGGTAAAGCATCAAAACATCTATTAAGAAACAAACAAACAAAAAAAACCTCAGAGGCTCTGTTTGTCTTTCAATATGATTTTATTTAAAATTTAATCTATTCTTTGTCTGAGCTGCTGTTTTCTCTGCTGTCACAATTACAGACAGACAATATGCAATTATTTGAAATAAAAATATGGCGACAATATTCTCTTTATGTTGTCCAGGATAAAAAAAAGATACTTTAGAGTTGTATGTCTTGATTTAGATGGTTGTCAACCAATTCTTCCAATTTTTAAGCTCTAGTGATTTGTTTACAAAGTAGAAAAGCAAGGAAGAAGCAGAACAAATTCTCCTTATATCCTAAATGGAGGTTATGTACAAGGACTAATTAGTAGCATGTATATTCACCTTCATGGTTTTGTTATGCACATCCTGAAACATTAGTTATAATTGAGTAATCACTTTCATTGAAATGACTCCTATGTGCTTTTCAATCTAGAACATGCAAATATTGAGTATTTATGGGAAATATGGGAATATGAGAAAGATGATGAGTCCAGATTTCAGCTAAATACATCAGCAAATTCTAATGCACAGGTTTAAACATGAATTATGGAGAAATGCAAGTTTAAAAAAGTATTCCAGGATTCCAGGAAGGGAAATAATTTGATTGCTCTAATCACCACATTTATCTTACGAAACTGAATTGATTTTTGGAATCTAGCCATGACAAAGTCTGTGAACTATGGCTGTGAGTACCAGCAGCTGAAGCACTCATTTACTGATCTCCTTTGAATTCTGTGGCCTTTCAGAATGCCCATCTTGCACAAAACCATTGGCTGATGCTGTATATCTTCTCCACGCAGCATGGACTCATTAAGGTTTCTCCAAAGAGGCTTGAGTCAGCCAGAGCATGTTTTGGGCAACAATTTTACAAGGCCTGAGCACGCTTAAGCAAGGTTCAAGATAGGAATTCCTACCCTGATAACCCGACATGTATTTTTTTTTGCTTTATCAGCAATAACCCACAATATGAGTGCTGATCTATTTGCAATACTTATAACTTCTGTTTTTGGGGTAGGATTCACAATTATTTGACTATATATTATTACAGTTCAACTTTCAGCTTTTTCTTATGTTTGCATGATTATACAATGCACACAATTTTCTGATACTAATCCTAATTTTACAATGCATCTAGAAATACACTAGCTGTAAATACTAAAGATTGGAGATACTTTTGCTAATAACAAAAGAATTTATATTGCAGATGAGGAGGGAAGGGAAAAAAATCAGAAAGAGAACAGTAACAGAACAACCAACCACATTAGTGACACTGCAGCTCTCCTGGTGGATCTTCCTTGGGGCCTGGGAGGAGGCAGGGGTGTCTACAGCAAAAAGTCTGGAAGGAAACCTTCTAGTGCAGATGAAGCTAAAAGAGGACTTGCTGCAACATCTACACTTCCCCTGTATCTGAATGAAGGATTGCATTTGACTACTTCAAAGAAAAGAACTTCTGAATTCTGCTAAGGGAAATTTTCATCTAAGCATTACAGATATTCTTTTTTTTTTGGCATAGAATGTGATTTTGTGAAAGCATTTTCATTTAGAAGGGCCATTATTACTGAAGCATTGCAGACACTGCATTTTAAGAAGTTTTATTAAAGCTACACTTTGGATAAAATATTTTTAGTAACTGTTCATGATATACCTCTTGCTCACTAACAGAGATAGAATAAAATGTACTTTTTAAGAGGTGAAGATGGGTTGCCATATCCATCCAATTATGAGGGCTATACTTAGGGATCTAGCAATTATGTAGGAATAAAAACAGTCTCTTTCTCTAACAGGCTATCAGCTATTGAAGACAGCAAGTACATACCAAATATAGCTCAAAAACAGGCTGAGCGACTGAAAGTATATGCTATAAAATATAAGGGTACTACAACAGCTAAAAGAATTTAAGCCAAATCAAAGGTGAAACAAAAGTTTACAGGCTCAATCCCAAATCTACTGTTGTAAATGGGTGTTCTTTTTCTCTGTTCTGTATTAGTAGCTTTCAGTCAGAATAGTCTTTTTTTTTACTGCATCAGTATATGAAATACTTAAGTACTAGAACTTAATGGGTAATGACATTTGAGCAATGGGTAGTGAGAGCTCCCTCACTCACCTCTTCTGCTGTCTATAGTGTGGACGTGGAGATGGATGTGCAGATGGATGTGTCCTACATCATATGAGAGTTAACTGCCATGCTACACTCCTTCTCCATCTCTGCCAATCCTTCTTTTATTCATAGACAGAAATAAGAAAGAATATACATTTTGTTTGATCTGTAGGACTGGAAGAGATTATTCTTTTATGCCATTGCCTCAAAGTTTGCTGATGAACAAGTCCAAGCAAGTCCTTGACCAGGGCTGAGAAATCCTTTGTCTAGAGAACACAGATGGACAAGTCTGAGGGACACAGATGGACAAGGCCAGGGGTAACGAGAGAGAGAAATAAGCCACAGATTAATGGCCAGAAAGCAGTCTTTTGTGTGGGTTTATCTCAAGGAAGATGGACATCTCAGGGGGTACTGCACATGACACCCAAGCGCCCACGAATGTCACGTTGGCAGAAGAAGAAGGATAAAAAAGGGCTTTTTGGACATGAGAAACCTCATGTCCTGCCCCTCTCCCTCCTGGACCTACTCTGTCGCTGCACCTTCTTGCTGCCTAAGGCCAGTCATGCCACTGCTGCTCTCCCCAGAAAGGTTTCTGACAACAGATTCCTCACGACCTGAGACCTGCATGCTGAAAAAAGGTGTCTGCCATCAGATCCCTCACTACGGAATGCCTGTGTGCTGACGGACTCTCCTGGGCCTGCTACCGGAGTCCTGCTGCTTCCTCCTGGACTTACCCTGCCACTTCTTCCTGCTACCTGCTTGCTGCCCAAGGCCTCCACGCTGCTGCTGCTCTCCCCCTGCACTTTTTCCTCAGACCATTGGAATAGCATGCAACAGGACCGCTGCTGGAGCCTGGTGGTGACTATCCCCGCTTGATGCAATTCTTGCTTCTTTCCTATCTTTTCTATCACCATCCTTTCCTTCCCCATCACCTGAATTCACAATAGTCACCGTCCTTCCTTCTCCCATCTCCCTGATTAAGATTTGTAATAAACTGGTAGAACCAACATTTGAACCGTTGTTTCTTAATCTCATGCTGGGTATACGTATATCAAAAAACCTCCTCTCCCTCCTGTAACTAGGAGCGAGACAAGGACTTTCCATAAAAATAAATAGGAGAATGTGACCACTTTATGTAACTTGAACAGAATAAATTTAACAAATCTAATCTTCATGTCAAAGAGATTTCACAGTGATAGTGACTTTTGAATCTGAGATCTCAAGGTTCCCCGAGCATGATTTTGTCTCAAATGCTTTTCCTTCCTCATTTCACTGTTCTTCCTATCACAAATAGAGCGCAGAATGTTGGCAGTTTTGGGGCTATTGTTGTATGGAAGGAAGGGAATGAAGGAGTGAGAAAGAAAGGAAAGGGACGGATGTATTTTGCCAGGGACTGGAGCTATTGCTTGCACTGGAAATCAGTGGGAGGCAAAAGCAACTTAGAGGAGGGACTGAACAACTCTTCCAGCTGAAAACAAGAGCTCACTGGGTAAAGCAGACTCATGGAACAGCCCTGAATTACTGACACTGTGCTCTTCATAGAATGAGGAGCTGGGGAATAGCATAAGTGAATGAGGTCCCAAAAACAGTCCCAGAAAGGGATCTGACTCAGGTGGCTATTCAAGCTTTAACCATTCTGGTGAGATCTGACCACTCTTACTTTTCCATACTAGACAGTGTAGAAGCACTGTGTTATCAAAATGAGAAAATAACCCTTATGACACAAAACAGAGAATGTGAACAGCATCAAACATAGATTTGTACAAAAACCTCTGTATGAATATTTCAGATAATAATATATTTCCAGGTAATATAGCATAGGATGGTTAACTGAAAATTAAGAAGAACAATTGAAAATCATTTGTATGAAAGAGAGTTGGTCTGGATTATTATAATTTATTTTCAAGACATGTTAATTATCGTAATCTTACTGCAGGGTTTACCAATACATTAAATGAAAGCTATCAAAAATATTTTAGTCACCTCTTGACAAATTGTGTTACTTCTTGATTGTCAGACTAAATGCAACAATTACTATTCACAGACAGTTTTATCTTCTGAAAATACATTTAACAATGCCTGCCCAGATTAGCAGTCAAATTATTCAATATAAATCCTCTGTGAAAGTGAACACTTTGTATTGTGACTGAAAGTAAATAGCAAGGAACTTATTTGTTTTCTTGCTTATTTGGAGGCCAAATTGAATTTACTCACTTTGGTTATAGCATCAGAATGAAAGATTTACTGGGAGCACCAATACTGTAAATTACTTTTATGCTCTTTTGACTTACAATATTTACAATATTTACTGGGAAATCTTCCTTCCCTTCTAAGTCACTCCAGGCTTCAATCCGACTGAGCATCCTATTGCAAGGCAAATTATTAATAAGTAAACTTTTAAAACTTTAAAATAAAGAGATAATAATGCATGTGTGTGAATGCATATTTCACTATACGTAAACATAATTATTTTGTTGCTTTGCGCAGTTGTATTTGTGTGACTGCAGCATAGGACCCTTTACACAAACTTAATAAAAGGTTTGTTTTCTTTGGATTAGTATGTAATTTAAGTTGGCAAAGCTATAATATCTAATTAGCTTTTCTTAGTACAGACTATAATGAAAAGAATGGATGTTTTAAGAAGCTGTCTTTTAAACAAATATATGAACTACATTCATATAATTGAAATGAACACAGTCGTCCAGTACACATTTATCACCCTGACTGTGAAGGCACAGAATACAGAAGTTTAACTTATCAAACCAAACACTTAATTAGGTATATAACAGAAAATCACTCATTTCTGGGTGGGAGATATGGCTCTCTATCCTATAAGGAAGCTTCCTTGAGTCTCAGGGTTTAAAATATTGTCCAATTAAAAATCCTACAGAAAACCATGTTTAACACAATCTCCTATCAAAATAACAGATATATATGACTTTGTGGCCTGTAGCAACTCTGAGCAATTAATTTGAATAAAAGCTTTTAAAACTATATTACAAACTTGCTGAATCAAAGTACCATAATTATTAACACATTTCTGAGAATGTGTAATCTTGCTTTTCATTAAAGAAAGCTAGAGAGCTTATGGAAACATATATTATGAGAATATTATTCAGTTTCCAAAGTCAAACATAGAAAACTCAGAGAATCAGAATTTTATAATTTTCCATATCATTTTATTTCTTCTCCAAGTTGGTATGCTCTTTCCTATTACTCTGGGCAAGAATCCTATGTCGAAGACACTACTGCACCAATGAATACTGATCATTGTGTATATGTACAACAAACGTACAGCTGGGGACACCACAGAAATGGATTCCAGCATACTACTTGCATATTCAGACAGTGAGCTGGTGTATATTATTCTGTCACTCTGTCTGTGATCAATATGCAGCCGCACAATCCACTGTTATCTCTACACTCCACCATTTTTATAATCTACCTCTGCATATCATTTTTCTCTTCCACGGTTACACAGATCTTAGCAGCTCTTATCCTCTCTTCCAGTAATCTCATTTCTTTTCGTTTATGTTCTGTTTTTCCATACAGTTAAATGTTCATATGCAGAATTCTTAACATCTTGCTTACTATAATCTCCTTGTCCTCTGATAAGAAAATTTGAGGACAATTAATATTGGAACAGTTTGTCAAGAGAGAGTATTTGAGTCTTTCTTCTATTAACTGAAAAGTATGCACTGCCCAGAGATGTCCTGGTGATGTTATCATAACTGCTATGGCTGAGGCCTCACATGGTTTGGTGGGCTGCCACAGAAGACATCATAGAGAGCAGATTCTGCAATAGCTGAGTTCCTGGACATCAGAAGAGGTATAAGGTTCCTGTCACCTTTTCTATAATTTCCAACTTTTGCTCAATAAACCAGTTAAACAGCCTTGAGTGTCCATGCCCTTCTTGCTGAAATCTTAAATGAATCAGCGCAGAATCCTCATGAACAGCCAAGCAGTGGTTGCTGACAGTGCTCCCAAGGAATGATTTGAAGCAGTAGAGAATAAACTAAATTAAAATCTTTACTAATTAGTTGCATTGGAAAGCTCAAAATATTTCCAAATAACAGAATTACAGAACTGTAGGGGCTGGAAAGGACTTCTGTAGATCACAGAGTCCAACCCACCTATGAAAGCAAGTCCCCTACAGTACGTTACACAGGAAAGTGTCCCAGAAGATTCTGAATATCTCCAGAGAAGAAGACGCCGCAGCCTCTCTGAGAAACCTGCTCTCCATCACTCCCACAGTAAAGTTTTTCTTCATGTTCAGATGGAACTTCAAGTTTTCACCCACTGCCCCTTCTTCTGTCACTGGGCACCACTGAAAAGAGCCTGGTCTCATCCTCTTGACTCTGGTCCTTTAGATATTTATAAGCATTGATAAGATCCATCGTCACTCTTCTTTTCTCCAGGCTCAGCTCTCACAGTCCTTCTCATACAGGTGATGCTCCAGGTCCCAATCATCTTTGTAGCCTTCTGCCGGACACTCTCTGGAAGTTTCCTGTGTTTCTTGAACTGGAGAGCCCAGAACTGGACACAGAACTCCAGGTGCGACCTTACCAGGGCAGAGCAGAGGGGAAGGATCACCACCCTTAACCTGCTGGCCACACTCCTTGTAACACGTCCCAGGATACCACTGGCCTTCATGGCCACAAGGGCACACTGCTAGCTCATGGCCAATCTGCTGTCCACCAGGACACCTAGGTACTTCTCTGCAGAGATCCTTTCCAGCAGGTCAGCCCCTAACATGGACTGATGCATGTTAGAATGACAAATGAGAAACATCTGAGTCATTACAACTGTTAAAAACAAGTGGATGATGTCTCTATCCCCATGACAGTCCATCTGTCTTTGGTATGTTTAGAGACACTTTCTAATTTTATGAAGAAAAACCTGGAAGTAAAAATGAAGCTACCAGAAAAATAAGTCCAGTGGGTATCCAATATTTTCATTTCATCAATTTCATTTCATTAAAACTGTGCATCACATATCTATTATTTGCAATAATTAATGTACAGTGTACTGAATTACACTATCTCTGTAAAAACAGATGTGCCAGTAAGAATACTGAATAAACGAATTTTGGTATACCAGTATCTGTGTAGCACATATTATCAAGGTTGGTTCAGTTGGAACATTTCAGAAAGGAGGCTTCTCACATCACCCTACTTAAACAATAACAAATGAAATAGAAATGCATCTCTTTATTGTCCATGACTTTGTCAATACTTTAATTCATTCTTCATCTTTCTTACTTACAAGGAAAAAGAAGTCTATTTTTTACTGATGTCTAATATGCACAATCTAAATGTTTCCACAGAATGTAGACTGATGCACAGGGTGATTATAGTTCAATGCTTAAAGTTAAAAATAAAAGCATTTATACCACACTTTAGGCTTCTAAAACCCCATTAAGCATACTCTTTAGTATGAGAATCACTCACAAAAAGAAATATCTTTTTTTATTGTTTTATCTCAATTTTAAACTGTTCATAGTTTTTGTTACTGCAAATAGTATTTGAAAAAATACATGTTTATAACATTTCAGACTGCAAGAAGTCATAACATCTTTCGCAACAACATAAACGTGCTTTCAATAATATTTTATTATTCTCCATATCTGGCATATAAATTTGAAAAGAGAACTCTTTGCCATGTTACCTTCTTCCATCCTTCTATTCTGTGTAATTAAGGAATTAAGGTGTTGGGTTTTTTTTACTTAACTCTTCATTAATGTCCTTTACAGCTGTTTAGACAAGGCCATTCTTTAGTCAAAAGTGAAAAGAATTTGATGTTCTACAGTGACCTTTTTACTGACTTAACCAAATTACACCAATCATTGCTGGCCCACTTGTTACATATCTGAGCCATTTAAAATTCATCTGCTTTACTTTTTTGTCCACCTCAGTACAGTGCAAAATCTTCCTTTGCATGTCTCATAATGACAAGGAACTGTTTGAGCTTTCCTGCACAACTCTACCTTTTCAATCACAGTATCTTTCCACCTAGCTTTCTAAGATCCTTCTTACACGCCAGCATTTACCAGTTCAAATTATTTGCCTCATCTTCAGATTCTGCCACGTCACCAATGTATACATCACCACATGATGTACGCAAATCGCTAATACTATTTCTAACATTAAAGAATGGCTCTTCCCACTCTTATGAGAGCAGCAGAAAAGTATTACTTTATTTATGCCTTTTACTACACATCTCTTAGCCAATTCCTTAATTATTTCAGCAGACTCCACGGGGCTTAGTATTTTTCTTAATTGCCTTCAGTGAAGAACTTTGTCAGAAGCCTTTTGAAAGTCCAAGTAAATTAGATCAAGCATTTCTTCCTAATCCATTATTTTGAGGACACAGTCAAAGACATCTACCAGGTCAGAGAAGGTTTTCTTTCAGCAGAGCTACACTGGTTTCTTTTAGCAGAATTTAATCATCAATTTTTCTCATAATTCTATTATTAATGATGTATCCGTTCCATTTAGCTAATACTGAATGAGGACTTACTGACCAGTAGGATAATTCTTGTTTGTTCAAATAAGCATCACAACCAAAACAAAAACCAGTTTTTAACCTTCGTTTTTCCATTACGCATTTAAGAGAGAATGAAATTTGCATCAGTTCCCTGTAAGACTTGGTTGCAGACACTCAGCCATCTGAATCTCCTATTTTCTTCAGCCTCCAAATTTCTCTTCCTGTTTCCTTTAATTGCCCCAATTTAACATAGCATCTCACCTTTGCTACTTTAAAATTATAGATAGTTCTTTGCATTTGCTGCAGCAGAATTCAGTTAAATAATTTTTTCAACTTCTTTGTAAAAATTCCTTTGAACTCTTTCCTTTTACTCTTAGGGAAAAAAAAAACACACAGCAGGTCTGCTGATGTTTTCATCAGATTTTCTGCTGCTAATGTAGCTGAAAAAAGCCCTTCAATTTATTTAATCTTTAACCACAAGGACCTCCTGTTTGCCCCTTAGACTATACATTTTCCACCTTCCATTTTTTTCCTGGCATAATTTATGTACTATTTCAGCAGAGCCACTTGATCTGAATTTACTTGGAAGACACTACACATATGCTCAAACATTTGCTTTCTCCTTACAACTTCTGTATTCATTATTAAATACTTCTCTTTAAAATCTGTGGCTGATTTGTTATTTGCAATCCCATTCAAGAGCAAATTCAAAGATTTAATCATAATAATTTAAAGGTCACAAAAGGACATTTACATATATGTACTTACCTTAATTAAAAGAACTGACAATTAGACATCTAAATATTATCACCTGCAGCAAAACATTTGCAACTCCATTATAAACAGTCCCAAATATATAATAAAAGAAACAGTATAAATCAGTTTTAAAATTATATTTTCACATCAGTTGTTTTGTTTAGGAAGTGTTTGCTTATATGCAGCTTTTGTAATGATCAATTTTTTGTTAGATCTAGTGTTAAGTTTTTCATTTCTCTCTTCTTGCCTTCTATTGCCATTACATTGCTTCATGACACAGAGAATGAGAAGACACATTTTTGGGTGTTCTATAAAAGCTTCATTTAGTATAATTTGATGTCATTATTTTCCTACCAGAATAGAATGATCCTAACGTTCCCTTTCTTCCAGAAAGCTCTGGCTGACTTTCCCCAGTCTGGGTAGGGTTTGTCCTGAAGCATCATGTCAGTGACCTACACAGAAAAAACATACAGGAAAACTGCTGTCATGAAAGAGACACTCAGAAGGACTCAAAGAACACTTCATCTACAACAAACCTGTTTCAGTTCTGATGACTTTAGTAATTAGACAATAGAAAAACAGTATCTCCAGTATCACTTTCAGTCAACATGAGGTATGCTGTCCTAAACATTCAACCCCTAGAAGTGTGAGCAGTTTCTTGAGAAACAAGGAAACCCGTGGGATATCCAAAGATAAGAAGAAAAGAACTAACCTAGGAGCTGCAGCAACCTACAGGATGTAAGTTACTTTCGCCTATGGCCATACATAAGCTCACATACGTATGGCTTTCCAGTCCAGCCTGGGCCAGGGACCCACTTCCCCAAGAGCAGCACTGGCAGTGTTTTCACTCTTGAAGCCAGAGTTGTAACCAGGGAGTACAAGCCTGCAAATTAAGAACTATATGCCATTTATAATCTTCTCCTGCTTCCTGCTATCAGAAAGAAAAACACACTTGGGAACAGAGACACGAAAAACCCTTAAAACTTGCATGGAATTTAAAATTATGAAATATTTATTCTCGTTTTCATAATTCCTGTCTGAAAGGACCATCTGTTTCTCTGTCCAGAGACTCATATGTATGGACTACTTCTGCGTAGTACACAAAAGAATTAAAAATGATTTTCAGCTAACTGTGAGAGGTTAATAGCCCCTCCGGCCCTTCCACTTTTGGGAAGCTTTGTTTTCACATCTATTTACTTCAAGATAACTGTGCTATAAAGAACTGAAAGTTACATATAATAAGCTCATCAATTCCACTGTGCAAAAGTTCCAGAAGAGTGGAAACCCACCTATACATAAAGAGTCAGAATTAAACAGAAAAAGGAAATAGGGGGAGCAGATGTTAGTAAAGACTAGTAGAACAAATTCTTACTGTCTGTCATTGGTACCAGTACAGCAGAAAATTACTAATTGTTTTGATTAGAATGAAAATAACAATTAAATTTCAGAAGGAAATAAGTTCATCTGGAAATCAAGACTTTTTATTATTATTTTCCACTGAATTTGTTTTAGTATAATGTTTTTAGCATCTAACTTACAATGCAGTGAGTTAGCTACTATTTTCACAGACGCTAACAACATTAAAGGAACACACAGGCCATGATTAAATCTAAACCACGTAGGAACCAAATTCTAAATTTTGGCTCCTAGTCCATTTACAGTTAAAAGCACTTAGCATAATAGCCTGGAGGACTGGATCCAAAGGATAACATGTTAAATAAGTAGAAATACACATTCTAGGATATTCTAGTTCCATTAAAATCAGCCTGAAGAAAGAACGCATTATGCTCTGAAATACCGCCTGCATTAATTGTTTTCTGCAAGTAATTTTTTTCTCAGGTCAACATGCTATAATGCTTTTTATAACGCTCCCATAAGCTAACTAAATATTCTGATAAATATTTAATGTTGAACAAGAACTCTGTAAAGGTTTAACTCACTACACTAGTACCACTTAATCACTTAGGAAGGATCTACACGGTAATAAATACTTGCAAAGTTATTTTGAGAGGTTTTATTCAATTTCAAAAGTAGTTGCTTAAGAGGATTTCTGGGAAATACTTATTATATTTGCTAGAAGAATGCAATCTGCTCCTCTACGACCAATTATTTGTGGCACATTTCATGAGAATGACATTCAAGAAGGAGACATTTTCTGAGAAAAATGGCAAGATGAGGCAGGAAATGTTCTTTCTGTTATCAGACAGTTGGTCTCTTATCTCCCAGCTTTGGCATTTATTTAAAGTCGTATCACCAGATCAATGTCAGGTCAGTTGCAGCTAAATTGGTTGAAGCAGAGACAGTCATTAAAGGGATGCATTCCATAAAGAGAAATCCAATTACCTTCTGCATTAGAGAAATCAAATTCATTTTCTGGTTTGTTCAAGGACAGTCACTGTGGAAAACAGCTTATGGGAGAAAAGTACTCAGCGTCAACACAATGCAAACAACTCTTTGGACAAAAACACCCCCCCTCAAAAAAAAAAAAAAAAATGGTGCTAGAATTATTTTGGAAAAAGAAACAAAATAATAAACTTTAATTTAATTTTCACAACTTAATAATCCAGAATCACAGAATTGCAGGTGTTGGAAGGGACCTCTGGAGATCCTCCAGTCCAAATCCTTGCTAAAGCAGGCTCCCTCCAGTAGGTTGCACAGGAAAGTGCACTGGTGGGTTTTGAATATCTCCAGAGAATGAGAATACACAACTTCTCTGGGCAGCCTGTGCCAGTGTTCCATCACTCTCACAGTAAAGAAGCTCTTCCCTATGTTCAGATGGAACTTCCTAAATTCCAGTTTTCACCCACGGCTCCTTGATGTGTCCCTGGGCACCACTGAAAAGAGCCTAGCCCCAACTGTTAGTAATTTGTAAAAGTTGATAAGATTCCTTATCAGTCTTCTCCAGGCTGAACAGTCCCAGGTCTCTCTGCCTTCCTTCATAAGGGAAATAAATGCACCAGACCCCTAACCATCTTTGTAGCTCCCTGCTGCACACTCTCTAGACGTTCCCTGTCTTTCTTCAATTGAGAAGCCCAGAACTGGACACATGACTCCCAGATGTGGCCTCACCAGGGCAGAGTAGAGGGAGAACAGCCTCTCTCGATCTGCTGGTGGTGTTCAATTTAATATACCCCAGGATACCACTGGGGTATATTAAATGCCTTCCTGGACACAAGAGCACATGGCTATCTCATGGTCAATCTGTTGTCCA
>JAOWBP010000001.1:25913802-25930601 GCA_028571105.1 Tragopan temminckii | reverse complement strand
ATGTACTCATGCACCTCACATAATCAAGATAAATCAGGGAAAGCAACTTACAAAGTAATCACATAATGCATTTTTCTTTCTTGAAGAGCTCAGAGATGTAATATTGTACTGTAAACAACTAACTACACTGACTTGATTCAGAAAGAAATGGACTCTATTATAACGACTGTATTTCACTTTATTTAGTGCTCGTGAGAGAATGGCTAAACTGTATGGAAATGCACAAAGCTTCATAATACACATTCGCTGACTTTTTAAGATATAAATGCCACAGAAAAATATTTTCCTTAAAAGAATAAGTATGCCTTTCACTACTTTGTCATCTTAAATTTCATTTTACCAAATAAAAACATGAATTTATTAACTATTCATAACTTCCATTTCACATTAACTGTGGAAATAACGTATAATGTTATCATTAAGCTACGAGCAAAATACTGTGATTCACAGCTTTTGTTACAGAAAATTAAATGATTCCTTTTAATATGATATACTACAGTTATTAGAAAAATGATATCACATCATATAAAAGAAAGAAAATGAGATTCCAAGTCATGTTCAGAGCATGTAAGTTACACAGGCAACAAAAGCAGAAAGCAAAATTCTAAAAATTTCAGAAAAGCAAACTTCCAGAAAAACAAACACAAACAAATAAACAAAAAGCAGTAAGAGATCCGAGGTACCTGAGCTACACTCTGTGGAACAGCAAGATACTGTAAGGATCATATATCTTGTCCTTCCAAGTCGTTGCTCTTAGAGCATATTGCTCAGGACACTCTGTGCACAAACCTCACATCTCTCTTTCATAGACAATCCTTTCCAGCAGAGACAATGCCTGCAGTGGGAGTCTGGGGGAAGCCCAAGTATCTTTTCTATTAATAAGCTAGCTGTAAATGCCTGTTTCTTTTCTTTTCTTTTTTTTTAAGACCTAATACTTTGGCCATGCCCTCAAAACACCTTCCTAATCCTTCATTAGTAGGAGCTACGCTGTGATCCTCAGAGCACTAACTAATAATTCCTGGAAAACTAACGTGCATAGGCTGCCTGCCAAGCTGTTTTCATCTGCCAAATTGTATTTTAGAAACAAGTATAAAAGTACATCAAATAGTTCCATAGTAGCACTTCTCCATATAAGCAACTGAAAAAAACTGTTTCTTGAAAGATGAAAAGATGCTGTACAAGCTCTCAAGGATGTGATGTGTTCTATGCCACAACACTCAGTAAGTAATACTAACAGTCAGTGGAGGATTTTCATTGCTTTATTGACAGTTTGATAAATCGTCAAAATAGGAGAGCAACCCTCCAGAAATTAACTAAACAACAGAATATAGAGGCAGCCAAGATTCACAAGGAAAGCCTGGAAATACAAAACTCTGGTGAATTCTGAAATCATTTTTTTAAAATTATTTTGTTTCCAGTAATGAGCAATGCAAGGAATAATGGCCAATAGAACCACATCTTGTAACAATAAACATGTTGTTCATGAGCAACTACTCAGCCTGGAGGGCAAAACTACATGGTGCTATTGGGAAATGGAATAGCTTGAGTAACTCTTCATTTGGCAAAATTAATCACAAGCAAGTGAAAAGGTAGGTACAATGAGCACCCTACCTGCATGGAAAAAATTCCGTGTTCTAAGCAATGCTTCAGAACAGCAGCTTTTACCTTTGGCATATTATGTATCTTTCTCTTAATTACGCATTTCTACCACCAACAAGTATGAGACTCAAGTTTTCTAAGTGTTAATTTATTTCTATTTCTAGAAGCTTCAAATTTTCAAAATCTCTTGTTTAAATCATATTCATCTTTAAAAGTAACACCAAATTAATTTAATTTGAAACAGCCTTGAAGTAGCTCAGGAGTAGCACTTTCCCACTCATCCCAACCTGTTTAAACAAGAAACATATTGCTCTCAGTCTTTTAGCAGAGAAACAACTGATAGAGCAAGAATGACAAAGCACTGATGGCAGAAAGTCATGGTGTGTGGGCACATTGCTTGGTTTCGTGGAGCAGAACACTTCTCACCGAAATAACCCATTGGTACTTTTGGTAATAACTCAGCAATGCTTATGAGCCTCTGAAAAGTAAGTGTTGTTTTTTGTTTGTTTTCTGGCTGGTGTGGCCAAGCCAGGTTAAAGTAAGAACATTTAGTGAAGTCTAAGTGTGAAGTCAACGAGAACTAATGTGTGTACCATGGAGTGTGTGCAGTCGTTCCATTTCCTCTGCTTTGCAGCTCTGTGCTTTTACGTAAAAGTTATATATAGGTGGCCCAGTATCTACACATCAATTCTTTATTATATCACAGTTTTCACTACATCGTGGCAACCATACACAAAACCAGGGACACATTTAGTATTCAGTCATTAAAAGCTTCACTCCACCATTTTGGGATTCATCCTCTTTGAGATACTTAAAAATTGCAGACTTGTTCACTTGATGTGCAAAGTAACCTATATGAAAGATGCTTTTATGCTTCTATTAGCTGGACGTTAGGGAGAAAACTGTCTGCTGTGGATCATGGCTCAACACTTTTCATGACTTGCACAGCGATAATATGAAATGTCTTCTTTAATTATGAAATTCTTTTGGCATATGAGCAGAAGTGTCAAAAACTTTGATACATATCCCTCAGAAATAACTGTTAATCTATTTCAATCTACTCTGTTGCATTTTGGAACACACAAATGTGTAACTGTTTGAAAACTAATGCAACAAATATTTATACTAAGTCTTACTGATCTATAAAAGAGAAGAGATTTTTCAAGCTAAATATTTTTGGCTGCAAACACATAGCCAGATTTTAAAATAGTTTTGTCTACTTTTACATTTTTAAATGTTCTTAATGCAGATTCATTGCTGCCCTGAAAACAATCAAGCTTATTTCTCCTTCATTTTAATTGGAAGAAATTCTTTTTACATTTGCACTTGCAAAACAACAGCAACAACAGACACAAAATGTGGCCCTTCAATCTACTCTTTGTTTTCTCAGTTTAGTCAAAGCTAGTACTTTGTTCTTGCCCTAACAAACACATTGTTTTAATAATAGGTAAATCCTGAAAAAACTACATTAATTGTCTGTCACAATTCACTAATCAATATGAATGATACATAATGCTGTGGTTCAATTCTCAAGCTTCCAGAACAGATCCCGGTATTATTTTCTGCATTTGACCATTTTCCACCACTGTTTCCAGCACTGCCTTTATGAGTTATGTCACATCTGAATTATTCCTGTGATCCACAGCATTTGCACACACACTGTCTTACATCTGCTTTTTGCTTCTGAAAAAAAAAAAAAACAACCATAAATAAAAATCTCTGCTACACCCATTTCCTACCATGTTTCATATCTCTTCTGTCCGCACAAATCACTGAATATATGCAACAAAATACAAAATACTCGGTGCCATGTGGCAAGCACTTGCTGCTTATATAGCCATTGACACCATGATTCAGCAGATATTTATTCTTGTTTTACCACTCCTTATTAGTGTTACAAATGCACAAGCAGAGGTTGGGGTAATATTACAGGCAATATGTGAGACATAAAGCCACGCCATGATTTTTATTATGGCATCCAGCTCTGTTCCATCTTTGGCTGACATGGCAGGAAAGCTTTCTTTCTTTCCTTCAGGAGCTTGGCGGCTTTGTTCAAGGCAAGAGGTAGAAGTCATGCCAAGTCTGGCACACATCTAGAGTGATGGGAATATTTTTTTATATTCAGTGAAAAGAAAAAGGCATTTATGGAGTGCAATCATTGCAGGGAAGTTGGACTAGAAGGCCTTTATAGATCCCTTCCAACTCTAAGAATTCTATGATTCTGTGATTCTACATTCACACATCTTATGTCTAAGAGTTCTGTGCCTTCATTGGACTGATCTGGGAAAACAAACCTAGAAAATCCAAGTTCTTTTGAAAGGTCCTGTAGAGGAATAAGCACAGCTGAAGGATTCTAGAGAATGGACAAGTCATATCACAGAAGAATGACACACAAAATGGTGATCCCAGAGAAGATGTGGATGCTCCACCCCTGGAAGGACTCAAGGCCAGGTTGGATGGGGCTCTGGGAAGCCTGATCTAGTGACTGGCAGCCCTGCACACACAAAGGAGTTGGAACTGGATGGGCTTTAAGGTCCCATCTAACCCAAGTCTTTCTATAATTCTGTGTTTCCCTGAATTCAGTGAGCAACCAACAAGCAAAACACCAACAGACGTTCAAAATGTGTTCATCCTGAAAGGGTCTTTATATGGAAAATGCAAATAGTATTTTTAAAGTAAGGATGAGACACTGAATGTTTTGGAACACTGCAGAAATGCAAGCATTTATTTCAAAACTACAGCAATGTACAGGTTTTAGTCTCCCAGCTATGTAGCCATATACAGGAGACTCTGTTTTAGCACATATGAAACTATACACCAAATGGTGATATACAGTAATTAAGATGCAATTCATGCCTTGAGACTAAGTCTTCATCTTGGAAAAATTTTAAGGTCTGAATATGCCAGCAAGTCACAGACAAGAAGCTCAACTGACCCATCTCATAAAGGACACAAAGGTTAGAAAGCTCACTATCAGCATCAATGGAACAATAAGAAAAATCTGGTTTAATTTAGCTTAGATACAACGTAGATGCTGAGCTATTCTGGCTAGATTGCCAGCCACTCTGGATGCATCCACAAGGAGTACTTATGTCTCTAACGATAGCTTTCCTGGACTGTGACAAGAGGAGGTTTACCAGAGTGCCTGCTGTGGAGCGTGCTACAAGCCTGAGCATATATATAAAGAACATCACTTCCTGAGACATGGAGGAGCCCCTTGCAAAAACATATTCAAAAGAGAAATTTATTAACTGCTCACATTTATTTCTAGTATACCTTCTTTCAACATCTCTATCTAACAGTTTTCTCTGTGAGACTTGCATGCATTCATATGCTGTAACACATGGACCATTAAGTACTGCTCTTGGGCAGTGGCATCATTTGTATTCGTATCGTGATACTCTCAGAGACAGAAACTCACTGTTAGACTTGTACACCATCAGCGCAACTTTTCCTGTGTAATCTGTGTTTGCACGTGCCAGAAGGTATCATTTACCATTCTGACAACTGTGGTTTCAAAGTTCTTGCTCTTCAGATAAAAGTATCCATAAATGACAACAAATATGTCACTTGGTGTCTTTTCACCAGGCTCTCCATTTCTCACAAAGTATATTAATTATTAACTGTTATTAATTTAATCATATTTGTTGATCTAGTGGATAAGAGCCAGTGGCTGGAAAGTTGCCTGATGAAAAGACACCTCGGTGCACTGATGGACAGTCAGCTGAATATGAGTCAGCAGTGTGACCAGGTGGCCACACAGCATTCAGAGTTTAAGAACTGTGTTTGAAAGACTTTCTACCAAATATGTATTGGGAGTTGATCCAGCAAGCAGCTCAGCACCACACAGCTTTTCATTCAATCCTCCAGAGAGGGATGGGGAAAAAAACGGAAAGTGGTAAAACTTGTGGATTGAGATATAGACAGTTTAACAGGACTGATAAGAAAGGGAAAGTATTATTTTATATACCATTATATTAAGTTATATTATTATATTACACTTTACTCTTCAGCATGATGTCATATGGTATGGGACATCCTCTTGGCTAGTTAAGATCGTCTGTCCTTGTTCTGTCCCATCCCAGCAACCTGTGCCCCCCAAACCCCTCACTGGCAGGGCATGCAGGGCACTGTGAGAAGTGGAGAAGTCCTTGGATCTCTGCAGCACTGCTCAGCAAGAACTAAAACATCAGTGTGTGATGTCAACACTTTTCTCCTAAATTCAAAACACGGCACTATTCTAGATGAAGAAAATTAACCTTATCTCAGTTGAAACCAGGATAACATGCTGTCTTGAAATTAATTAGAAGACAGACACAGAAAATTCCAAACTTAGGCTTTCAGATAAAATTGTTGCTACTGCAGATTCAAGACAATACCTTAGAATTCTTTGGCAACGCTGAATAATGCTATCTTTTTGTACAATAAGCACAAAGAGGTAAAGATGGTTGCCAAACATTAATAGGTACAATTGAAAATGATTCAGGCACCTCTTTGGGAAGAATAGTGAAGACACACACCAGATAATGGTTTATGAAGAATTCTTATGTACTAGTAGGGTTGATAGAGGGTATTTTGGAAAAGGAAGAACAGCAAGATGAGAGCTGAGAGAAACTGCTTTAACTCTAGAGATAGGATTTTACTTCTGGACTGGTGCCGCAGGATGCTCTACAGCCAGTTTGGCTGCAAGTAGATGCAGGTTGGAGGATTGCTAGAAATGATTGTTAGTAACACTGCTTTCTTGCTTCTTCTTGGCTAGAAGAAAGAGCAGTCCTTAACCAAAGTGCTGTTATCTGAGCATAGGAAGAATTTTGTGGCTTTGTTGCTTCAGCTCAATAATGCATGAAAGAATGCCAGAACCTCTCAGCAGATGGGAAATTCAAAGACAATGGAAAGAAATTTCTTCCACTGTTCAAGCATATTTGAGCGCACAACCTTTACCATATGGTTGTTACTCCATCATATCATAAAGTAAGTCTGTGTCCAGGCCATATTTTCATTTGAAATTGAGTTTCTCTTGCACAAATAAAGAATCAAGATTATTCTGTTTTTTTTCTTGACATCAAAAGCATAGCTATCCATCTGTAAATGTTCATCCCATGAGGAAGCAGGATTGATACCATTTAGAAGAAAGCAAATAATACTAGATCATGCTTGTACAGCTACTTGCCATTTGTTTGACATGCTTATTTTTTATCCACTGTCTAAACACAAAGCCATGTGAAGTCAGCTAATGGTCACTCATTAAAATGTACTTTTCCCTTATTTATATTCATAAAACACACCGTAGAGTAAGCCAACAGATTCTTTAAAAAAGAACAAAGGAGAAAAATCTCAAGGATATCAACTTTACATGAAAGGGAAAGTTGCTTTTTTGTAAGTTCAGTTGTTACAAATTAAAATATGCTACTTTATCAACATGGTATAAAGCAGGTTTTTTTTTTTAATCAGATTCCCTTTTGAAGAACATTTTTTGGTCAATTATTACTTCTTATATGGATAGTTCTCAAATCTGAACCATACTGTGTGCACAGCTGATACGGTACAATCTTTGCTCTACAGCCGGTCTTGTTTGTCATCTCAGCTTACTTGATTAAGCATTTGAAACAGTGTTTTGCATAAATTGTGCACCTTCTCTTGGAAATCGCCTGGCTGGCATTTAATTGAAAACCAGTTGACTTCTCAACATCTTATTTGGCTTTGTCCATTTCTCATTCCACAACTTTTGAAAGCTTTATAATCAGTATCTTAATTCATTCTTTCTGTACAAAACAATAATGAATTCTCTCTCTCCAATCCTTTCAAAACAATATACTATCAATGTTGGTAAGCAGCTTCCAATGATGCTGGTAAGCTTCTTTACATTTAGCTTAATGTTTTGGAGGATAATGGAACAGCTTTCTTTTGCCATAATCTTTGACCTTCAGCTTCTAACTGATACTAAAAGCTTGTTGTAAGAGTTGCATTTATCCCTTCTCTCCTGATTGTTTTACTAAGTCATTCCCTTCCTTCAGTCAGATCGGGTGTTTGGTGGTATTTTTTTAGATTCCTCTTCCTCTGAGTTTTCAAGAAATTGAATGTAGATTATATTTACATGCCTGGATTAGCTGTACAATTTAAAATCACGTTTAATTAATCCTGTCTATACTTACAGATGTTTCCCTTATAATATTAACATAACCTATTTGGACTTTTCTGAACAAACCATTTGGCTGGGCTCCTGCTCTCTTAGCACAAAGAGTGAAAAAACACAATTTGGAAAAATCTAAGGCTGCTGAAATCACACTGTGATTATACAGTCTAGATTTTTTTTCGTGATAAAAGAAACAAAAATCTCTACTATGCCTAAGCATAAACAGAAGGATTTAAAAAAAAAAAATAAATCTATGCCTTCTAGCTGTAAAGAGAAGGTAGAAATTAAAATATCAGTGTTATCACACAACTGAAGTTTCTCAAGTGGAGTAAGACAGTAATCTCATTTTACCTGAGAAAAAATAAAGATGTTATATTTATGAAATATCCATTATTGCAATACTAGTTAAGTAAATGTATGGTTACAGACCATTTATATATTAAGTTTTATTACCTCTATATAAAATATATATCATGCCAAAGATGGGTTATGGCTTTAAACCAGTCCCTCTCATACTTTTGTTTCATTGCCTCAGAATTTTCATTGGTAATCATAAGTCTTTGCTCAGAAAAATACACTTTAAAATTACTAAGTCCAGGACTGAGCAGCATGATTATATGAGAACACTGTGACGTCATGCCTGACAACTCTGTTCTACCTTCAGATTGAATGACAGTGCACAGAAAGACTAAGTTAGTACCAATGTGCTTGCATTTTAATCTAGGTACATATTAACCTAAGAGGTAGGCTTCAGACCTAACTACTATCTAGGAGAGTTAACACGGCAAACTACAAAACCAAACGACAAATATAAGCAGTGATGATCTGTCTTACTATAAAGCATAAACATGGAATATGTATTCTCTGATTTATCTTCACATAAATAGGAACCTTAAGAAAATGTCAGTTTTTGTTGGCTGAAAAATCAGAACAGAGTTTTCCATGTTTGCTTACATAAACTCGTTAACATAAATATATATATGCTTGTAACATAGTAATATCCATACATTTTTTATTAAAAATGCAAATCTGTGAATATTGGTGAAAATGTTTTATAACAGATGAAGAATGAAGTGTGATTAAAGTTACAGTTTAGCTGAAGTTGGTATAGCCTTAGGTTTAGTATGAAGTATTTGTCATGAAAAATCATGGTACTTACAGGCATTTTTAGTCTGTAATCATAGACTGGCATGAGTTGAAAAGAACCACAATGATCATCTAGTGTCAACCCCCCTGCTATGTGCAGGTTGCCAACCACCAGACCAGGCTGCCCAGAGCCACATCCAGCCTGGCCTTGAATGCCTCCAGGGATGGGGCATCCACGACCTCCTTGGGCAACCTGTTCTGGTGTGTCACCACCCTGTGTGAAAAACTTCCTTCTAATATCTAACCTAAACCTGCCCTGTCTCAGTTTAAAACCATTCCCCCTTGTCCTATCACTATCCACCCTCATAAACAGGCACTGAACCGTAACAGGACCTCCTGAGTCCCACTCACAGAAAACCAAGGCTTAGTAAAGACCTTTATCAGCTTTGAAAAATACGCTGATTTTTGATGGGAAAATGAAACAAGAAAATAGTCACTCAGAACTAAGATGTTCTAAAAAAAAAAAAAAGAGTGACCTTGATAAAAGACAGGGAGAGAGAAGTGTGGAAATGAAATGATGCTAAAAATGGGAGCATGAGGTTGAAATAAAGTCACTAAACAGACATACTAACATACAGTGGTGAAAGAATACAGATCAATTTCAAAGCTTAAAAGTACAAGTTTATGCTTCCTTGACACTTATAGGTAGATTATCTCGACTACTTTAAGACGTATTTGAATATTACCTAGGACATCTCAGATCCAAAATCAGCCCCTAAAGTGTTCAGAAGATAATCCAAACATCTCTTCACATAATACATGGGATTTTAACCCACAAGACAAGAATCAAGTCAAGACAGACTGAAGAGCTTCTGGAAGCAGAAAGTTTAAGTCTAAAATTCCAGTGTTAGAGAGTGCTAGGGAGGCAGGCAGAAAACAGATGCTATCTAAAGTTCTTAATTACGAAAGTACATACAATAAAATTTTAGTCTTTAGATCTTACACTTTCTTGATTAATGAAGGTACTTTAGAAATACAAAAATACAGAGCTATCATGAACCTCTTCAATATCTGCTAGAGAAGCAATGGGATAACTGTTTAGTAATTCATTAGCTTTACTATCTCATTTTGGATAGTCCAGAGGGACCCCGATAAACTCAAAAGGTGGGACCTTGTGAACCTAATGAGGTTCAACAAAGCAATGTGCAAGGTTTTGCACTTGGGTCGAGACAATCTCAGATATGTATACAAACAGGGAGAAAAACTCCTTGAGAATAGCCCTGCTGAGAAGGACTTAGGGGTTCTGGTTGATGAAAAATTTAACATGAGCCAGCAGCGTGCACTTGAAACCCAGAAAGCCAACGGTTCCTGGGTTCCATAAGAAGAGGAGTGATTGTCCCCCTCTACTCTGCTCTCATGAGGCCCCAAGTGGAGTACTGCATGCAAGTCATGGGCCCCCAACACAGGAAAGATGTGGAGCTTTTGGAGTTGTATCTTCACCAAGCACAGACCCAGTCCAGTAACCATGAAACTGTGGGTTCCAACAGTGTAGGATGCAAATTTGAAGAACAGTTGAATCCTGTGTTGTAAAGCTGCCCTTGGCTTTACAGAACAAATGTGTCTTTTGTCAATCATTTCCACTAAGGAGGACCTGAAAGACCTGCAACAAGCCTGCAAAAAAACTTGCACACAGAATTTGCTGGCAAGGGAGTGATCAGGCAATGAAAGGATTGACTGCAGAATCACATTTTTCAGTATCAGCTCTTAAACCACAGCACTACACTCTCACAGTCTATATTGGAAAATAATTTTTATTTAGTAATTTTTTTTTCCCTTTCTGCACGCATAACTAACAAAAATAAGCTGGCAACAAAAAATGATAAACAGACCGTACTTGAGCTATTACATGTGATCTGGTGCATAGATTTGATGAAAATGATCAGTAAAAGATGCGTAAAATTTCCTAGGTGTTTCAGAAAAACAACAAATGTAGCATAAAAAAGAACAAATAACTGTTTGATGTCATGAAGATACTTGCATGCAGCCCTCCTGCATGCAGAAAAAGTGGCATGTAGGCTTTTGGAAAAATAAATTACTTGAGGAATTAGAATTTGTAAAATCACATTAAACAGTAGTATATTTTTAAGAGTGAGTTTTTAACAGCACACTAAAAAGCAAAAGTCACAAATTCTCATGTTAATACAAGAAAATAAATTTATACTTCAACAAAACATGCATTCACTTTTTTTTGCATCGTATTATATTTGTGTGTATATTATGCATAAAAAGATATTTCACATGCATATGCCTTTCTGCCCTAAACAGAGCACTCTAAAGATCAGACTGACAGAGACCACCATCTCATAAAGCAAACTCAGGTCCCAGTTCAACAGAGTCTGTCGTACAAGCAGTAGTTCATGGACTGCAAAGTGAAATGCAGAGTCAGCAGTGCCACTCACCAGCTCTCGCCCCAGTCTCTACAGCAGGGATGTCTGTTACACTGGGCTATCTGCTATTCTCTTACTGAATGTCATCTGTTTCCCATTACCATGCCTTTCTCATGCTGGTCTCATTGAGTATCTTTCCATTTCAATCACGAAATAATATTCTGTATAAATAAATGACTTCACGGCTTATATATATATACGTATTTCATTTATTTTACAAGTCCAAGGATTAATTTTGTCCTCCATCACTCCAGACAGACTTATTCTGGATTTATATTCTAAAAGAGCATTCTTCAAGAGTCAATATGATAAGCAAGAAATATGCCAACTTTCTGGAAATCCACATTGCCTCTATACCATCCCATTGCTCTACTCTAACCATTAACAATAAAATAATTTCAAAATGCTAGCAAACATAAAAATGTTTTTGGGAAAGTTCTTCTAGACAGGCAAACGAATCAGGGGCAGAAGACATTACGTTGCTACAGTGTTCCCAAAGAAAAGAATGAACTATTTCAAAGGGAAGAGTTAACATCTTTTTTCAGTGCATACCAAACAGAAACAAGTAAGGCATATTTACATGTATTTTCTTAGCTATAGCATAACAGTTATCATTTGAGCACTTAAAATGATATTTATGAAGGGTGCTTTTTATGAAGGGCATTTATGTGCCAAAATCCTTTTATAACATCCTAAATACACAGTATGTGCACAACCATACTACTTTACAGCCAAATGCACAGGCAGTATACAGAATCACAAAATCATAGAAGCCTTAGAGTTGGAAGGTACATGTACAATTTCTCTCACTGAATGCTCAAAAAGTACTGCTACTGCTGTGGGAAAATACTGAAATACTGTTAAAATACAATTTGCCTCCACTCATTGTTGAGTTTGTAACTGTCAGTTAATTATTTCGTTGGTTTGAATGTGAGAAATCCTGAACTGATACGAACGAATCTCCAAAACATCTTTTTTGGTCCTCTCTCTTTATTCACATCTTAAGATTCTTTACATTTTTTTCTACCCAAGAAGTTTCTGTCTTTTTAATTTTTGCAGTATTTTTTCTAGCATGCATTGTGCAAATGTGTTCCACTTCAGAGAAAATCCATTAATGATAATTATTTCAGCAGTCTTATAGAAGTTTTATAGATACATCATTTGCATTTTTTTTTCTTTCTTCTTAGTAGCATGGCAGCATAAGTTCTGCTTGAAAATAAGTCCTGTGGCTTCTGACTACACTCCATTCTCATTAATTGCACTACAAATTAGAAACCCACCAATAAATGTTATGGCACAATGATTAGGAATAGATTAAGTTTTCAACTGGAACATGACTAGCAGGAGATTTCTACAGCTTACATTGTTTTGTGACCTTTTCCATTTATGAATAACATCAGGGAATTTAAAATCTGCAGTTAGCTTTGTCAGATAAAATAAAAATAAAAATGAAGCCTTTTGCAATGTTTTAAGCCAGCTGACTTTGCACTGAAGTAGTTAGAGAAGGGCTCATGTGAGACAATTGCTGACTCTGGCAATCTTCAGCTGAAGGATGGTAGAAAAAGACTGCAAGAGGCCACTTCAGAAAGTTCTGTACAACCTTGGACGTGTTCATTTCCATACTTTTGTTTGATCCCACCATCATCACAGCAATAAGTACATGCTGCTCTGGATACATAAACCAAGTAGACAGATAATACCAATCACACAGAACTGTTAAGGAAAGCAAATGAACAAAACCCATTTAACTCTAGCTACGTTCAAATGAACTTGCTCATGCAGCTGTGTCTGTTTGCTATACTGGAGACATTCTGTCACAGTAAATGTCAAGCTATGGGCACATTTTGGGGTATGCTTCATTTTTTTCTGGAGTTGCCTTTGTAGACAGATGATGCTTCTCTTCCATGTGAAAAACAATTGAATGTGACTTGCATTTTAAATAAGTTTCTAAGGAAACAGTACTTCTCGTCCCAGATCCACAGTCTAAGATCCGGGGAGCTTCAAACCATATTTGTATTCTCCTCCTCTTAAAAATTTTCAGGTTTTGATTCAGCCCATAATGTTCAGACTGTTCAAAAGCTAAACATTCACCTGAAGGCATCACAATCATACCAATTTGCCCTGAATCAACCAGACAAAGTACGTGATCTTTTACAACTGCAGCTACAGCTATAAATCCTTACATATCTTTGCAATACCTCTTTTTTCTCTAGAAGAGGCAGAGAGACTCACACAAGAGGATTGAGAATGCATAGTTTTGGTTTGCCAAAGACAGTTCTTATATTCTGTTTATTGGAATGTTCATGACAAGTTGATACAAATACAGCACATCATGGAAATACAGTTTGAAACCACCAAGGTACCTCCTGGAGGATGAACCTCAGAACCCCAATGTGTAAAAATTAGATGATCTCCTTAGAACTGCTCTTTGCAAAGTTACCTTGTGATGTTTGACATCAGAATCCAAAACATCTTCTGCTCACTTCTGAAGTATTAAGGACAGTTCAGACCCTGTCTTGTCAAAATCAAAGTCACTATGAAAAAGGATGAAAAGGCTAAATTCTGCTCTTCATTATACAGCTGGTCACTTAAGGGCAATCACATCAGTGTGAATGTATGGTAAGGAGGTTCATTATTTTTATACTCACCCCAAAAAAACCAAAGTTCATCCCAAAGACTTCGCTGTTCTTTTTGAATTCTTGTGCATCACAAGGTGGTCAGACTTACACACCATTGTTTGTTACAGTCTTATCAGAACTATTTGACTTAAATTGCAGATCTTACACTCTTGGTGTCCGTCACTAGTTCTTCGTGAAGACTATGCTACACATACAGCTCAGTAAGCATCAGTGTGGGGGGTATGGCTGATTTAGAAACCAATATGCTATAAAATTGCCGGAAAGTACACATGGAACATAGAGCACTTAAAAAGATACCAATCTTTCATTCACTGAACACTGAACAACATTAAGAAAATTATTCTAATTATGATACACAGTTTAAGAAATTACATAAATAGTTTTAGAAATTATACCAATGGCAAAACGGTTTCTAAATATTAATTAAATATTCTACTGAAAAAGATTTTACGCTTTACTTCCTTGCCATCTGTATTGGTAAAGATTCAAAAAAAGAAAAATGTAACAACATCTGGTTAAAATTATTTGAAGGTACTAACGCTACACTACTTAATAACAGTATTCACTCTCTCTTAAAAACATATTCTTTACAGCTCAAAAGAATACCAAAATATTCTTTGTGTAGCCTTGTCATACGTCTACAAGAAGTGTCAAACTATATTTTTAGCTATGGAGTTTACTTAATCCCACAAGACTTTATCTTGCCTTTATGTTGACAAATGAACAAGGCTGAAATATAGGGGACTGGAGCTTCTGTCAAGATACAGTGTATTTCAAAAGGCACTGTTCTTGCACAGCTGTTTCTTTTAAGCTGTTGGCTTAAAAACAGTTTTATTACTCTTCTGGGACTGTTGCTGAACTCCTCAGTAGCTGTAGTTAATTGTCTCCAAGCTTTACATTTCTAGACAAGCCAAGAGAACGCAATACAAATATAAAATGATACCAAATGTGATGAGGGGACTTCTATAACTGTTATTCAACACACAGATGTGCTTGACTCAATTTTGCAACTTCCAATTTCCTGCCTTCCAAAAATATATTTGTAGTGTAGTACAGATTAAGGGGAAAATATTGCCTGCATTACTTGTAACACCTTTAGTTACTAATACAGGCAGTAATTAGTATTAAAAAAATAATGTTTTGTTTCACATCCCGGATTTCATATCTCTTTAATGTGCCTACATTCAACAATTCTGATAGAGTCTATCAGCTGTTTGTTTCAGTTCTATTTCTTCTATACTAATAAACAATACATCTCAGCAGTTTCTAAGTTGCATTAATAATTCCTAGCAGATTGAACTTTTTATTCCAGGTTTTGTAAAACCTTGTTTCCCAAACACATCCTCGGATTAAATTAGGCCTGGGAGGAGCCTCTGACGTCAGACTATTTTCTGGACATTTTTAATAAAAACAAAACACTGTGCACTTGTATAATTTTAGACCAACATAGTTTCTGCTGGGCTTTTTTTTTTTTTTTTTTTTTTTTTTTAGAAGGGTAACAACACAGACCTGTAAATTCAGCAAATCTACATGAAGAGCAATTATGTTCATCTTATCAAAACAAGCTGAATCTCGGAGTCCTTCCTAAGTTTCCATTTATGTTACAATGAAAAACTATCACTATATATAGAGAAATGGGAAATAAAAAGAGCCAGTATGGTTCTGCAGCACCAGAGAACTAACTGAAGTTTCTTTCTCTGTTGGAATATTTGGTCTGGACAACTTCATTACACCAGCAGGATCACAGGCTGTCCTTCACCTTATAGAAAAAATTGATTATGGGTCCCGTCTGACAATCTGACCAGGCCCCATGGAACCAGGACAGTTCTCTTCACTTTGCATCACATCTGTTTGTAGGTTGCCTACTCCAGTCCTCAGTAGCATATGTGATCATTAAGGGACTGCTTTCTGACTTCTGAGCATATGTCTGACTTGTCAGAGCTACTTTGCTGCAGTAGCCAATGTGACTTCTTATATTATATCTGGAAGGGGGACAGGAGAAGGAAGAAAGGTAGGCTCCTATTACTGTAATGTGTCTATTCTCAATCAAGCATTATTCTCCTTCAAGGCAAATTACTAAAGCAGAATTGCCCTGATATACCCAAAATGATTTTAATTCTGGGGGTTGTGACAACTTTGTTTCCACTTATTAGAAAAGATGAAGCAACAACAATCAATGGATCAATGATAAAAGATTGTATTTTTACGTTGGGACTGGTTAGTTTAGAAAGTCAGCATGTTAAGTTATTCCTTAACTCTTCTACTGACAATAGAGATGTCCTAAAATACAGTATCTGTACAGTAAAGAGGGGATTCATGATCACCATACTGAATAATTTAATGCAAACTGGTGTAAATACAAGGAAGATATGACACAAAAAAAAGAAAAAAAAAAAAAGGATAATGTTTATCTGCAGTACGCATGCATTCCAATTGCTTTGCTTCTGACAGGTTAACTACAGAAGCAAAACAGATTTAATTGATTGAGACTAACACTGGAAGAAAAGAAAGAGGTGCTAACTATCTATCTTTTTTGTTTCAGACTGTCCTGAATACATAGCATTCCTGGCATATAATGTGAGGAAATGTGCTTGCTTGTCCTCCTCTTGGGCATGTTTAGCACCCTTCTCTTTCAAAAAAGAAAATGACACACTTCAGTGTGTCTTGAATGTCGTCTACTTACCAATAACACTCACAGGAGAACGGATCTCTGTCACGTAGCTTCAGAAGCTTAATTGCTATGTCTGATTTTTCTTTCCTAAGGAAAGGCATACAGTGTCCGCCGAACAGAAACTAGTAGCTCTCCCTCTCCGTTGTTTAGAGAAGGACTCAACAGTTAATGATACTTTGCACGTACATTCTTAATTAAGTGCATAAGGTAGCAAGGTGGTTTGC
>JAOWBP010000001.1:25895990-25913702 GCA_028571105.1 Tragopan temminckii | reverse complement strand
TTGTCCTCCTCTTGGGCATGTTTAGCACCCTTCTCTTTCAAAAAAGAAAATGACAGACTTCAGTGTGTCTTGAATGTTGTCTACTTACCAATAACACTCACAGGAGAATGGATCTCTGTCACGTAGCTTCAGAAGCTTAATTGCTATGTCTGATTTGTCTTTCCTAAGGAAAGGCATATAGTGTCTGCCGAACAGAAACTAGTAGCTCTCCCTCTCCGTTGTTTAGAGAAGGACTCAACAGTTACAATACTTTGCACATACATTCTTAATTAAGTGCATAAGGTAGCAAGGTGGTTTGCTGAACCAGCAGTGGGGAACAGATAACTTGTTCCCAATTTTCAAGCTCTTTCTGACCAACATTCTTTCCAAAACCTTATTTCTCCTGGTTTTTAGCACGCATGATGAGTGAAGGGTTTTTAGGCTGTCTGTATCAGTAAGGTGCACAAATAATGACTGATTGCTTATGGTCCTCAACATAAGCAACATCCTTAAAATGCTACAGTAATATTAGTGGTGGTGATTTGGGGTTTTGTTCCTTTTTGCCAAAAAGAACTGATAGCAGATATCTGGTTCAATACATGAAGGCCAATTGAGGATGTGCCTAAAAAACAACCTATAACTAGTAGTCATCTTACCCCATAAGTAGTGAGCAGCCCAGGAACTCCCCTAAGTTTTCCTTCAGAGCAGCAGGCTGCACAACAGAATCCCTCCTTGAACAGGGATGCCTCTCAAGGTTATTTCTGTCCAGAGATCTCTTATATTTTGACATCAAGACACTTTGCCAATACAGATCCTTGGTAAATGAATAATAGTTTGTTTCAGGCTTTGTTAGCTTTGCTAAGACTATATTCAAGACTGATTGTGCACACATCATCCCTTAGACATACACTGTTGACCAACTTTGGGACTAGAAGAGGATCCAGTTGCACCTAGGATACTTAATTCATGGCTCAAGTTCAGAAAGCAAGGGGCTTCACTCTGGACCTCGTGACTCAAAGGGTGGGCCTCCTCAACCTTTAGACATAAACTGTTGACCAAGTTTGGGACTAGGAGTGGATTCAATCACACCTATACCCCTTACCTCCATGGTTCAAGAAGTTTAGAAAGCAAGGGGGTCCACTCTGAGCCTCATGACTCAATGAGAGGATCTCCTATATAGGTGTGTTTATCCTACCTCCTGTGCAGTAAATAAACAAGTGTATCTGGACATAGCAAATCTTTTGAAGTCACTGTCTTATTTACAATTAGGCTTTGTTAAATCATTATATTGTATTCATACTATATCAATAAATATGCTCTAGCTTCTCTCTTACATGTGCACTGTAGTGTAGTTGATTCCATCCTCAACAGATATGCACATTTTTGTTCAAAACTCCAACTAGTTCAATGGAAATACAATTTTGTCGTTATTTTGAAGGAAATTAAAAGCCACTGAAAACACTGTAGAAAGTGAGGAAAACAATCAGAATAGAAAAGGAAAATTGTTCCTTATTCACCCAGCTATGACAGAACATTCTTAATTGTCTCAATAAAGACTGTATCCTGGGGATGTACAGGATGAACAGTGTGGAAACAATACTCCTAGATCCTGTGAAACCACTACTTCTTCCTCTTCACTCTCATTGAAGACAATGCAGAAATGATGAAAATCTGCACCCTGCTAAACATCAACATTTTGATGTATAAAGTAATGAAAATCATACTTCTCTTTGGCATCTACAATCACAGATTTGGCAGCAATGATCAACACATGTATGACCTCCAGGCTTGATTACTGCATCTCATTATATCCAAGAGTAAAAAACTCTCACTGCTACTGAAAACAGCTGCCAGTTCGCTTAGCAACACAGCCACTGTGAATACATCTTCCTGGCACTTTGCTCTTTATGCAGACTCCTCCGTATTTCAGGGTCCAGGTGAAGGTCATTACCATGGTCTTCAAAACTCTCTGTGGGACTGGCCTGAGGTACCGGAGAGACTGCCACCCCCTTTGCAGCAGTGACCTCCTCTGACAGTTATGCTCCCCTGGAATGAAGAAACTGTCAGCTGAGGGAAGAGGCTCAGCAGGGTGGAAGACCTAACTTTACCTAAGCTAAATCTCCATGAGAGTGATATCACTCGGAAGAGAGGGAAATGACTACATCTGATGAGCTGCAAATCCCAGACCTTTAGCTTATCTCCCCAGTAACTGTCTTATCCCCACTCAATCAAAGCATGGAAAAAACACAATATAAATGAGAACAACAAAAAAAGACCCTAAGCTATGTATTTAGTAAGATTTTTTTCCATATTGCCATAGGAAAAAAAACACACAGGAGAAAGAGATTCCAGTCTAGCAGAAAGTATAAACGTGTATTTAACCTGAAGAGTTGGGAGCCTTCAAGACTTGAAAGGATTGTGTGCCAGCCACTACAGTGTCTCATAAGTGCCAGATTTAAATACAAAATAGACGTATATGGTCAGATGAGTAATACCCTTCCATAATTTTTCCGACTGTACTAGAAAACAGGTCTGGAAGATTGTTTATACCTTACCACTAGCAAAGATGCTTCAATCCCTTTCTGCCATGAAGTGGTTTTTCTGTTACATTGAGGAACAGCTCAACAGCAGTATCAAATTCCAAGAAGACTGCTTAAAGCATTGCATTTAAACAGAAGAGTGCTTGAGATGGACAGAAATATTTCCTTGAGTATTTTTTAAAAAGGATAAGGGGATTCAGTCATAGAAAAATCATACCTGCCTTAATAAGGGTTGAAAAAAAAAAAGGGCATAGACTGCCATAAACATTTCTCAAAATCAGATGGAACAGAACTGAACTTTTAACACTCTTCCCATGCCATCATGACATCACACTTTACCCATACCTGAGATATGAGCTTCTGAGGAAAACTACTGCCCAGACTTTAAAAACCTGTCAGTTGGTGGAAGCAATCTGACTGTCCGTAAACCCTCGGGCAATAAGATGACCTAGTGTGAATACAAATATATATAATTCACTCAAGGGATTACACTTTTGACATCATAAACTACAAGAACATTGCCTGAATGCTTTATGGGCAGCAGCAGAGACCCAAGAGCAAAATCAACATTGCTCTCTGAAGTAAATCAGTATTTTATATGGAATAGACTGTGAACTCTTCAAAAACTTTTAAGAACATAATGAATAATTCAAATTTTCCTCCAAATGACCTCAGTGAAATTATGCTGAGGACTGGATTCAGTATTTATAAGTGAACTGAAACTGAATCAGGATCTACTAGTGCTATATATACTAGTACTATAGCCCTTCAAGGGGCCCCTCATTCCCTGGTGCGTACGCTTGGCCTACACACTGCTTTTTATTCCAATGTAATGGCATCAGTTAGGGGATGATCATTCTAGTGTGGTCAATCAAACTTTAGAAAGGGTATAGTTACATCTACATGTTGATTCAGTGTTCTACTCTTTGCTTTTAAGAATATCTTGGCTCCTAACTTCATCAGCATGTTTAACCTGTGTTGACAATATAAGGACTTTTTAAAAACTTTATAAGTACTAACTGCTGATCGTTGAGACACTCTGTATATTTGTATAAACTATAGCCAGATGGAGAGCACATGGAGTGCTTCTGTAAGGGAGCCATGTTGTTTATCTGCCCAATAACATCATTTGTGAACACAAGGTAATGAAGTGAAGCAAGTAAACCCATGTTACCATTACATTTTATAATTTGTTTCTATTTGAAAACAACGGATTTAATCTGCTTCTCTTCCAAAAATTGGTTAATCTTCTGTATTCATTTATACTTCATTCTGAAATGCATTTTTAGAAATTATTTTGTTTTTCATAAAGCAAAATTTTAATGCTAATCTGAGTGTTCTCTGACAAGTCTATCCTACGCAGTATCCTGAGTACTGCTGTCAGTGTATTTCAGCTAGCATCTGTGTATCACTGTGAACAGTAGGTATAAAGATGTAGCTTAATTGCGGAGAAAGAACAACATTCACCAGTTTCTACCTTGTGCAACTCTTTTCAAGTCAACAGTTACACTAGGGTTAATGTATCCCACTGTGTCTTCTTTAATTTCCTCTAATTGTGTTTTGAAATTATAGCTATTACTGCCTTGCTGTGGTCAAGTCCCTCCTGCACTCCTGCCTATCTCCAGAATTCTGTTACACTGAAACAGTCTTGTAGTTTTCTTCGGTTAAAAACTCAAGAAAAAGGTATACAACCATATATAAGTTATGGATGTAATAGACAGAGAGGTCTCTCTGGTCTGAATAGGAACACACAGATAAAAGAGAATATGTATCAGGACTGCACAGCAGGGCTGGTCCTTACTGCCAGTGAGAGCTGTACGCTTGTATGCTGTCGCCTCTGAGCATGAGAACAAACAGCATCACTGCAACAGAAATCACACCACACACATACGAGCAGGATTTACTCAAGACACAAGAGAAGAGTGAAGCAATTGAGCGAAGGCTAAAAAATTCAGGCACTAATGTTTATAATTATTATTACTGCATATCCTCAGTACTGTATAACTTGCAAAAAAATAAAAACAAAAAAAGCACCAGTAAGAGACAGTCAGTGCCTTAAGTCTTACAGCACAGAGATTTCACAGAACACAAACAAGTAGTATGAAAGACGAAGGCATCATAAACTAAATCAGCAGATTTTAAATTCCAGATGAAGGGAGTTCAGCATGTACTGTGAGGCTGTTCATTCTAACAAAGCTGGGTTTGGAGACTTGGAATGAACAAATTATGAAAGCAGAAAGAAATGTGAAGGGTCTAAAGTATCAACACGTGGTATACAGAAAGGGGGATGGCAAGAAGAGAGACAGGTAGAACTAAGATTGAGAGATATTTGGGAACCAGTAGGAATATAGCAAAGTATAGGCACACAGCAAAAAGTGTAGGGAATGACCATCTTCTTCACAGTGACAGTTTGAAATGAATGATAAAGGATGAGATGCTAGAAAAGAAACCTAAGAGGAAAAAAGCTAATTTCTGAGGGAAAAGATTATGATATCATAAGTCAACAGCTAGATTTCAGAGACTTTAATATAAAATCCATATCACAGCCAACTTCTCAGTACCCTTCTGGTTATCCCTTCCTGTCAAATTACTGGAATTTTATAACATTTGTGAGTAATTTGTTAGTAATTTTCATTGCAGCAATATAAAAGCTCCATTCTACTGAGCACCAAACAAGCCTTCAATAATCCAGCAGAGCAGCAGCACTTAACCTTCAATGTTAGAGTGGCATAGTGCTCTCACTATATCACATCATCAGCTCTCAAATCTCTACGCCCTTCCAAAGGCAAAACAAGATGCAAATCTGACCTGACAAGACACCAGAAGTATTGCTTAATGGAGGAATAATCAGGCAGTGCTGGCATCTGTTCTGAAGTCAATCTCAAATATCTGGTTTGGAGCATCATGTGGCTGATTCAGGGCTATCAAGCTACCTCAAATTCATTTAACAGCTGCTGGTCAACTAAATGGCATAAATAACCTTGGAAATAGGTTAAAGCAATATAAATTGTAGGTTAGCAAAGCACGCAGATGATATGTGCCCAGTCTGTCTTTGGCCATGCCAATAAAAATAAGATGCCAGAAAATTGCTGCAGGAGAAAAGATTCAACAGAAATCAACAAGTTGAAGCTTTTTGTGGTCACAGGCCAGCTTAGCAATAAATAAATCGCATTTGTTTGTCTTATGCAGATTAGGGTACTCTGGGACTAATAATATCTGGTTGTCTCATATAAATTAAGGCTGTTTTCCATTGATAGTAAGATAACGCAAACAAGATACCTCTGAGTACTGAATCTGTGTGCACACATGCAAGTTTTTATCTACAAATGTCCATCCAGATATCCAAAATCAATCTCAAGATGTAGATAACTTAAGCAACATTTCTTCCTAACAAGTTTGTTAAGTTAAAGATAAAATATCAGATTCTGGAGGATACACAGTCCTGCTTGTTTCCATTGCTGTTCACACAGACCTTGATTTCACAGTGCTGTAGTACGTGATTTTTTTATGTTTTATTTTCACTACGGTTTGATTTTATTCACTGCTGCATGACTTCAAATTTTATGTGAAGTTCTTTTAACATTTCACCAGGAAAGCCGTGCCATTCTGGAAGCACTCCTTTACCTTTCTTAATTCCAAGGGGATGTTTGACAGTAAACATTGCTATGCTTTAACTCTGCCTTGTTGGTGGGACAACTCCTGGCATTTCTGTATCCCCTGCATTCAGATACATAACTTTAGTACCATAAATGCAAACAGCTAATTCAGTCACCCGACAGTTCTTTTATTTCAGTTCTTTCTTATCTTCTTCTCAGTTTAGCTGAGAAAAATAAGCAGTTTTACAATATGATTTATTTGCATGACTTCAAATGCCCACTTTACTCCATGCACTTAGCACATCTTTTTCTCTCCACTGATTATTATGGTAGTCCAGAAAAATCAATTCAGACAAAGAAGTCAAAATCTACAGCTGGTGGAGGATAAACCACATTCTTTCTATGATCAAACCACCATATGGTGCTCATTCTCCAGGTCAGGTCTTAACTCAAATATAATGCAAATATTCCCACTTCCAGCTTCTCCCATAGTGAAGATCATTTAGCAAATGGATAACTTAGGGATATAATGTAAAGTGGTATAAAAAGCCATAAAGTGGTGGTATAAAGCTTCCTCCATTATCCGCTGTGGATATTTGCAAGGTCTATAAGAGATAAAAAGAAGGCCAAGAAACCATGTTTTCAGGGGGAAAAGTATTAGCCTGCCTATAAGAACAGTAAGACTTGACAGTAACTTGAGCTGCACCTTGCCCTAGTGCTGGACTTGCCTATTATACACTGATGGATTCACACACCCACAAGATTTATCCTCCCTTCTGACAGCACTCCAACCATTTTGCAGTAAATCCCACTGTCAAATACTCTATTTAGGTTGTTACTTTAGTACAAAATTAGGCTTTAGGGTGGTAGAAGTCTTCACAGGAAAAAAAAAAAACACAACACAATCAGCCCTACGTTCTGTGATTTATACACAGATTAAGCCAAGAGAAGGGCAAGTACAGCCCAGTGCATCCACCACTTGGAAACATCCCTTCATCTGATTACAGGCAAGGAGAAATCTTAAGGTATGTTTTCATCACTGGCTAGGATAAAAACCCAGAGCAGCTCCTGTTTGTGATTCTCTCATGCATTCAGATGCCATTTCAGTTTTCTATAGAAAGTTATATATAGAAGTTATATAGAAGTTATTGTTGGCAGAGATACCATTTAGATATACTGGAACACTGCCATCAGTGGTGGTAGAGAAAATAATTTTACTTAAAGGCTTGAGGAAAACAGTGATGGGATAAAGATGGAGCAGAGGGCAGGTTTTTACCTCCACCACCAATTCTATACATGACCCAGACAAACACCAAAGCATTTCTGACTGCAAGATACAAGGATTGACAATCTGCTGTATAAAATAAATCTTTTTGTCATCAATTACACTAATAAAAGGTCAGTGTAACTTTATTGGCAGCTGTGGGTAACACCTGATTAATTTGGTCTGAAAAATCTTAATCTGTAAGCATTTTCTTTGCTTCAGTTCTTTCCTGTAAATGAGGGATATTTGCATACCTATCTCCACAAATTGCTATTGAGATCAATTCCTAATGTCTGCAAAATGCAAAATTTTTTTTTATTACTGCCAGTGTAGGAGGCAGTGATTTCTTTTGTGATTTGGAAAAGCATAGTACTGCAAGAAATTACAAAAATAGCTGTTTAATGGAGACTTTAAAGGTACTTGCAAAAGTTTAAGTGAAACTTGACAATTTTTCTACCCATTAAAAAAGTACTTAAAGATCCCATTTCAAGTAATGTAAAATAACAATAAAAAGAAACTAAGGAAAGATTAGAGTCAATTTACTGAAAGCCTTCTGGTAAAAAAAGTTGTTAAATAATTTTTAGTTCAAATACATTGAATTTTTATTTTAATATTTATTTTAGTAAATTTTAAGAAGAAATAGGGTAATTCTGCTGTAGTCACTAGAAACTTGGGTTTCAGAAGCAGAGTCTTTGGAAGCCAATTTTTTTTTTTTTTTAAGAAACTGTTTGAATAGATACATTTTTCCATGTTTCTTGATCATAATCACAAGTTTAGATTTCAAAATCTGAACATAAGTCCAACTTGATATTTCCTAAGATTTCCCCATCTCATGCTCAGCTTTATTGCCATTTTCTTTATGTACAAGGTGGAGTCCATGACTGCAGTTACAAGTTGATGAAGGGTTCTATTACTTCTTGGCTGGTTGAACTAAGAGAAGACTTCTCACACAATTGGTTGTAAACAAGTTCATGTATTATGCAGTACCATACAGGGAAATTAATTCTGTGCTGTAGTTACACAGGCATTTGCTTAATTGCTCTTCTGATATATTGATCTTCAGAATGTGTGGATTGAATTGACTTATGGCAACACTGGACACCATTTTCAAGGTACTGTAGTTATTATGAGAATAACCTTCTTGATTTTTCGGGTGTACCTCAATACAAAAGGAGTGTATTCTGACAACCTAGGCATTCAAGCTACTTTTTTCTGACCACATATTTTCCCAATAAAACACCATCAGAGATGAAATCGAAACAATAAGAATTCATCACTGATTTTAGTTATGATGATTACACTACAGGGAATGTCAAATGAGAAGCGTAAAAAGAGGAGAAAAGTCTATACAGAAGAAAAATTGACACCAGAGGCAACTGCAGCTTCTTCCAACTTCGTAATACAGAAGCTTAATAATGTAGTTTAAGACTAGCAATAACCTCTTCCTTCTGTATCATTTTCAAGTGAACTGTCCCTTGTAAAGGAGCAGGGATTTTATACATCATTTTGTTAGACAAGAGTATTGTGTTTTTTCATAATAAAATGGCCTTTTTTCCTCTTTTCCCTTTACAGTTTCCAATAGTTCATACTACATACCCTAAAGGAATTCAGAATTAAAGAAATGCTTTGCTGTGTACCACTGCCATCTGCTGCTAATCTCTCCCTGTGGATTCAGAAGGTCTTATTTCACCATATATTTAGTACACTAAAGATCTTTGGCTGAATTTACACAGTTAATTCAATATTTTTTTAATAATGCTTATCCCCTTCCCATTTCACTACAGAGTTTCTCATTACACATCTCAGATTTATTGAGGTAATGCTTCAGCTTTGCTTCTAGCAAGAATTTTATTTTTTTTATTTATTTATTTATTTATTGCCAGTCAGTGAAAAAGGTTTGCGCTTGTAGGCTCAAGCACAGCCAGACAACTGTTCCAGAAAGGAAGTGTCCATCTTAGGGACTCCAACAATTTACACATTTGCCATCTGTACTGAAAGATCTTCAATAAGAACACGTCATTTCTAGAGCCCCAGAGCTGCAGCACCTCTGACACCCACACTTTCACACCCTCTTTAAGGAGTACATCACATCAATGCAGAACTGCTGTGTAAGTTCTTTAATTTATATAGTACGCTGACTTCAGCTCCTAAATACACGTAACCAAGATATGTCAAGATCTGCTGTATAAATACCATCAAGAAGCAAGTACAGCTTTACATGAAAAAGAGCAAAACAGAATACGATAAAGAGGAAACATTGATATAAAACTCCAAGTCTCGCTGTAAGTGAGAGGGCTAACTGAAGCTACAAAACAAATCAGTTGAACAAGATTTGATTTGTGGGAAAATGTATCTTCTCCCTTACACTTTCTCTTTTGAAAAAGACAGAACTATCTTTCACCTATCACACCTGAAGAGCAGAATAGCTTCCATCAATACTTGACATGATCCTTCATTCATTTTTAAAGCATCTCAGAACACTGGAGATTCCGAAACACAGATCATCACTGTTCTGAAATTAAAAGAAAGACTATGCCCAGAAAAAAATGCACAAATATGTCTGAGGTTAAAAGGAATCAAGTGCCAGTTCCACACTCATCACAGCCAGAAAACAGTCACCTTCACTTCTAAGCACACCGCTACATCACTGTCTAGGTTGTCAGGTCTTGGCTTGCTACTGCACTCTCCCCTTCTGTTTCAAATCGTTGAATCTTCACCCCCTACATGCAGAAGGTGTCTATGTAGCACAGAAAAAGCAATCACAGAACTTCCACTGAGCACTGAAATCAGCGATGCACACTGCGCTCATGCAGCTCAGGGCAAGTCGTCATTTTTACTTTTTACTATATTTGTAGAATTCTAATTTGCCTGTTGGTTCTACTTGTTGCATCTTTCAGTTCTTAAGGGAGCACAGTTAAGTCAGAAATAGGTTTCTGTGTTTTAATAGTGAAATCACTTAGAAAGCATTAACAAATACAAAGCCTTATCTCACTCTAAGCATTATCCTAGAAGTCCTTGCAAGAAATAGCACTGGTTTCAGTATTATATATATAATACCAGAAAATCACACAATAAATATCACATGAAGAGATTTGACTTCACTTTTCAAATCAGATAAAGTTACAAATTTTCAGAGGAATGTGGCGTGTGACAGGGCAGTCAATACAAAAATAAATAAAAAACAAAAGCAAACAACAAGAACAAAAAAACCCAGTAGCTTCCTAATAGTAAACATCTTTTTCACTTTCCTGCACCTCCTGAGCCTCCTCTTGTGCTCCACTTCTGCCCAGTGAAGAACAGATGCATCTTGTTCCTACGTGCTTGCTTGTTTGTTTGTTTATTCCTATCTTTTCTCTTCCCACGAGGAAACTGTTTCCTTGCTTTGATGGTAAAAAGCTCACCTAGGCAGCTGGAAGTACAACACTCTGCAATGTTCCCTGCTGACAGTAGCAGGGGCTGTATTTGTTGAAAGCTTCATGGAAAAAATACATTTCTGCCCTCCTACTATTACTTTTTGTCTTCTAGACCCTCTCAGAGAATGCCCACCCTAATGATGGCACAGCATTAACTTTCACTGTGAGCATCTCATACTGACCAGTGCAGGATGCAGGATGGTAGATAAGATGAATGAGTGGTATGTTCCAGTACTGAACTCCTGATTTATTCTGAATGGCATACTTTTGTTTTTAACTCAAGAAATATCTCCATATGGAACTACAGAACAGCATCCATATACATAATAGTTATATTTTGGTTTTGATCCGGAGTAATCAGAAAATTAATGCTAAAAATGTACCTCGTCCTCTGAACCAAAACCCAGAAAAATTACTTCCATATCCATGTGGTTGGATAACTCCAGCCCTCAATGTCTACTGTCATTTCTGGCCTCGTATTAAGTCCTTTTTAGAATAAGTTAGTCTTTAGTGGGTTAAGTCTTATTTCCATATAAACAGCTGCAGCTTCAAAAAAGTAAAAACACATTATTAATCAAAAAACAGGGCTACTCAAAACATAGAGTTCATATGTGAACCCACATTATTGATACATAATCATGAAAGAATGACAGAGCAGATACTTCTGAAAGGACATGCTGCTGTTGAGCATCTATCCATTTGTTCTTATCACCCAAGATATCAAAACACATATTGTTTAACACCAACACAATCTGCAAGCAGTAGATGGAACAGTTCTAGGGGAAATAAGAATAAGGGTGGAAAATAAATGCACACAAGGCCCACATATCTCAGAGAGCTCCAGAAAATCCTTTTTTGCCTTCAGGTATTTGCTTGGTCTATGACTGAGGTTGGGTGATAAATTAGTTCTTGCAGAAACAGCAAGACTTCCCATCAACTAGCTACCACATAAATCAGGGCACCTGTGTATAGCGTACAGCTTTATGAAAGAATTGAGAGAAGTCTTTGTGGTTTTTGGCAATACTCAAAGCAGAGACACTTTCCAGAAGGAAAGTAGCTTGAACTGCAGTTGGCAAGTACTCCAGTGATGGCAAGAAGCTACACAGCAATCTTGTAAGAGGCAGTTTGCTGTCAACGTGGTCAGTCTCAGCAAGCAAGGTCTAACTTTTTCATTTCTCATCTCTTCACAAACATTGTGGGAATTTCTGTTGTTGTCAGCTTAAAAAAGAGACATCCATCCTGACACCTCAGCCCACAGATATGAAGTGAAGGAGGGAAAAACAAGTATGTTAATTTTTCTAACTCTGTAAAAATTGGAAACTGAAAGCACAAAGAATTTAATGTTGTGTTGTAAAATGTATTATATTCAGGAAGAACACCAAGATATGTTCCACCAGAGCACTAAACACTGTAGGATACCAGAAACTCAGTGTTGGGATTACTGGGTTGGGATTTCTACTGGTTGAACCCTGACTGACCATCAGAGACTTTTGGCTCCAGTATAAAACCCTGTATTATCATCGTGATTCAGAAGAGCTTGACTATAGACAGAGCTGAGATTCTGAACTTCTTTACTGATAATCAACAGAATCTCTTCAGCAAGCTTGTAACAGTTGTGGTAAGACCATTCATCCACTGCATTGCTTGGTCTGGGAACAGAAGATCTGACATTACTTCTTTATATCTAAGGCAAAAAGAACTACCATGGAGTAAACCTAAATTTTCAAAAAACGTTCTCAGGCCACTCCTCTATGTATTCCAGTTCTGGATCAAATGTAAATAACATCAGAATGCCTGAAACATCAATCACAGCATTCTCACAGAACTTATTTTGTGTTCATTTATTGACAAAGAAGAGATAGTTCTTCAGATTACTGAAAATACTTAAGTGCTGCAGGAAAACACTTCTTAACTCACAAGGTTTAAATCAAATCAAAATCAAAGTATTTTACTGATTTATTAATGATACATCATTAATCAGCAATCAGCCAGCACTGTAACAGATAAATCACAATGCTTGACATCTAGCAAATTCTTTGAGACCATTCTTTGCCTAATTCCCAAAAGCTCAAAACAACACACATGACACACACATAGTTAAGGTATCACAGACATGGACGTTACAAGAACATACACCCCTTCCAATAGCACGGGTTCCCCCAGTTGCACACAACCCCTTTTGCAGATATGAGTGCTCCTGCTTTATGTGTGTCCATGTCATACATTCCCTACAATCTGCTAATTCACATACCAGAAACAGCACCCCACAAATATATGCACACTCAAGGTTCAGGTCCCTGCTTGGTGCACTGTCAGAACAAAAGTTGGAAGTGGGCTGCTCACAACAGTCTGAAGGGAGTGTGCTCTGCCTGGCCTAGCCAGACAGCACACCATGGCAATGGGGTGACTTCTGGCAGAGTCAAACTAAGTTTTGACTTCTGTTCCGCTACTTTCCTTTATTCAGGCTCACGTTTTCATGCTTCTTCTACACTCCATTTCAAGATAATTCCTTCTATTTTTCAAAAGTGTCTCAACAATTTCCTATTTACTGTTTAATCTCACTGACAGTTTTCTTCTTTAGTGTTATTAGGTTCTAGACAAGCACCTTCTGAGGCAGTTTTGAGTACTGTATTTACAGTCACATTCCTCTCATTATCAGTTGTTGTCATACAGGCCATAAGATGGAGGTGTGCTAATTCTCCCATGCTTGAGTGCCCACCACCTCTAGCAACAGGAAATTTCTTGAGTTCATCTAAAGCCACTCACCAGACACAGGTTGTCAGATGAATGACAAGGTCTCTTTCTGCACAGCCCGTACAATCCTCTCATAGGCCCAGCATGCATGCTGAGTTTTGCTACAGTGCTCACCAGGTTCAGGATTACTGAACTAATATGCATGAACACATGCAGAGTGAAGAGAAAATGATCCAGACAGTACAACAAATGTGTGTACGAGGTCACAGAAATGTGCATAAGAGTTCACGCTCCTTCAAAAGCAAAATTGTTGGGTGAAATTTCCCACGTATTTAGAAGAAATCCTTGAACTATTTTTGCTTGCCACAGCAAGGTGTCAGATAATCATTTGATCGTTCAAATCATTCATACATCATTGATGTATGCATGGTTGCTTCTCTGAAATCCTAGGATAAATTTTGGGGCACAACACTGGGGCTTCCAATTCTTACTCTTGAATTCTGAGAAAGAGCTGAATGTAGTCTTCTCTAGAAGAAAATATTGAGGCTTTTACTGGTAGATATACCAAGATATGTTTTCAAGTCCAGAAAATGCTTATCTTCAAGAAAGACATCTACTGTGAGGATGAGCTGAAAGAACTCATTGGCTGGGAAAGAGATAGGGATGAAGCAACACCTCTGGCAATGCCTGGTCAAAACTCGTATGACAGAGTAACAGGGGAATATAAAAAAAGATGGAGTTTGAAAAGGCAGATAATTATAATCCAGAGCACAAGAACAGATGGCTACACCATCAATCAATGAATAAATAATAGTGCAATCTGACTTGATGGGATGATCGGATGAACTCAGATGACACCAGGCACGCTCCACCTTATATAACTATATACCAGCCACAAAGAAGAGCAGGATGTGTACACATTTGTGCCCTACAAAACTGAAAACACAGAATTAGCAGGTTTTGTATGACTGAGTGTATAAATGCCAGCTATGTCAATGTCTTTATGTGCATGTTATCATCTAAAGATAGAACAACTAGATACAGAATGACTTTGCAACTGGACTGAGCCTTAAGAAGAGGAAGAAAAGTAAAAATGGAAACATAGCAACTGGCATTGTGCTTGCTTCTCTGAATGGAAAGAAGCATGTTGCCACCAATGATGTTACTCACATTCCTGTGCAGCTCTGGCAAGTGGTTTTAGTAACGTGTCATACACTTTGCTCCTTTCATTTGATGCTTCTTTGTTCAGTTTCATTTCCACTACTGAAGCACAGTGGAGTTGTTAGCTATACAGTACTTTAGACACCACTGCAAACTCAATTAGAGTTTTATTTTGTCATTTGATATGTCAGTGAAATAGAAACAATCAAGAAGACTGACTCTGATCATAGTCTGAATTGTCACGCTCAGTTCTTGACAGAGGAATGAGTTAGAAAAGGTGTCATTCATTCAAGACTCCCGACTCTCCCAACTATCATGGAACAAGCACCAAGATGGCAGAGTTTTCACTACTTCTAAATCAAAAAAACACACTAGACTTTGCAGACCGGTATTTTCTTGAAAGAAGGATCACTCTTTAAGACTGATACAATCAAGAGTTAACATTTGTGGCTATCATTTGATAAGAAAAATATGTACAGTATCTCAGAAAGTTATTTTTAACAATCATGCTACATTTCTTTCATCATTCTTTTATAGTGGTGTTCTGCCCAGTATTAAAGGAGGTTTTCATTTTTTAATCATACTAGCATTTTATTCTTTATCTACTGGTACTGCAGTAGTTTGGTGCTTCTGTTATTTTTTGTAATGTGATAATATCTGCGCTATCAAGGTTGCTCACTTCCTTTGAACATGTCCTATTAACACAAGCACACTATAAGATGAAATAAAAACAGAGATAAATCAACCTAATTTCTGCAGAGTGGCAATGAATCCTTCATTCCACAAGAATGTCAGAATAGGTACTCATGTCTCAGAAAAAAATGAGGACAAGAATAATCTTTTGTCTTAAAGAACACAAGGGAAGCACTTCAAAATCATTCAATAGCTTGTTCTCCTATTCTGCAAATATATTTTTCAAGATTTCAATGGCAACAATGAAAAGTAAATACCTCCAAATACTGTTCAATTTTTCTGCCAATAGTTTTGCAAAAAACCGCAATGTCAACAAGTAAGCACATGTTCTTTTTATAAAAACAAATAAAGAATAAAGCAGACAGAGTATAATCTACAGGTACTGGATATCTACCAGAAAATAAAATCAAGTTACTGGAGTATAATGTATGTGTTACATTACTTCACCCTGCACTGTATAGTATATTAAAGCATTATGTTGATTTATAGAGAAAGGTCACACCAGCATTTAAAAGGTCAAGAGTTTTAAGCAAGTATATATTTACTGCTATCAAACACTTCTATCCCAAACTAAGGAAACTGTACTGTATCCACTGTTCGTACTGCACAGAAGGAGAGAAAAAGCGTATCACAGCAACAAGACCAATAGGGGTCCAGCTTCAAATTAAACATCCACCAATTTTGGTTCCTGGTCCAAAATTATGACTAAAAACAGCCACCTAACTATGGAAATAACCGAAGCTTGGTAAGACCCTCCTTGTCTAGCCCTAAGAGATCCAAAAGACTGTGCTACGCAGAAAAGAGGTTATATGTCAGTGGTTGACTGTGTCCGAAATACACATATTCACAGTATAGGTCTTCAACCACAAGAAGATACGTTTGCGTTTTCAGAGTGACACTACCATTTTCAGGCTCTGCCTCTGCCCCTTCCACTATATTTAAGAATATACAAAACAAAGTATTTCCACATTAATTTTTCTTCAATTGCAAAACCATGCCCAGATGATTATACAAAAGAATTTTAAGAGAAAACATATAAAAATAAGGGAAAATGAACATAAGGTTTAAGAAGTAGGAATTCAGCTCTCTGTCCTTCAGTGAGAAGCCACATGAAGGCATCCCCAAACTGTTCAGCACGTTCACAGTTCCTGAGCTGGGACTTTGTTTCTCATAAAAAAAGCAATTTCAGGGCCATTCAGCATCATCTGAATATTTCTTTAATGGCAGCAGGGAACACTGAGGCTGTGGAAGGAGTGCTAAGTGGGATTACTGAATGAGGTCAACAAAGCACATTTATAAAAGAGATGTGGCTGAAACAGCCTAACCTGATATTTTAAAGGCTTTTAAATCCCATATCAAATGCTTCTATAGAAATCCAACAGTCAAAGCTTTAGGGAAGGTCTTTATGTTGATAAATAACTGGTTAAAAGACAGGAAAGAGAAGGTAAGCAGGTTAGCCAGACAGCTCTTGCAATGGACAGAGGTCATTAGCAGAGTTCCACAGGGATTGGTGCAGAGAATGCAGTTCTTCATCATATTCTTAAGTAGCCTTGTGAAACGAGTGAGCTGTGAGGTGAGAAAGCTTTATAATGATATTAAGTTATTCAAGTAATAAGGATGATGATTGTGCTGACCATGAAGAACTGAAAAAAGTCCTTACGAAGGAAGTCCCTAGCAAATAAAATGGCAGATGAAATATTTTGTAGATAAATGTAAAGTAATTCACAAGGGGCAAAAGAATTCCAGCTTTACATTAAGATACCATGGCCCTCATCAGACCATTATAGCCCAGGAGCAAGGTTTTGAGGTTATGACAGATAGCAAATCATAACCACTAGCACTAAGATGGAAATATTGCCTTAGCGCTACATATTATCAATATGCTCTGGGTGTACTCTGCAAACTTTTTTACTCTGTAAATTTTGAGCACACTTTACCAATGGAGATTTTCATCAATGTGCATGCTGTCCACTCTTCAGTGCTACTAATACCTCTACACTTGCCAGTGTACATTCTTTTGATGTTCCCAGATTTAGCTGCCCTTTAACATTGTATGCTCCATAGACTGACTCATACACTTTGCACTGCAGAAGCAATCTCATTGTTCTCTTTTTCTCTGAGGATCTAAACATCTGAGATCAGAAATTTGAAGAGATTTCAGACAATCTTTGTGTATGAAAAGTATGAGAAGTTTGACACTTACACCAGTCAAAAGCACTGTTGCTGATGGAAACATGGATTGCAGCTCTATATAGAAGCATTCACATCAGCACCATGTAACATGGCATTTCTCTCAAAATTAAAATGACTTAAACTGAATGTCACTTTTCAAAGTCTGTTAGAATACTCCTTCCCTCCAAATCCAATTTTGA
>JAOWBP010000001.1:25859281-25895890 GCA_028571105.1 Tragopan temminckii | reverse complement strand
AAAATTAAAATGACTTAAACTGAATGTCACTTTTCAAAGTCTGTTAGAATACTCCTTCCCTCCAAATCCAATTTTGATTTTAATTTACACTCAGACAATTCTAATAAAAGACACAGGGAATGAAGTCTACAAATACTTTAAAAATTTCTTTGGCAATGGGGAGCTCGGGAGAATGACAGAGGGAACGAGAAGCAAATACTAAATGTCAGCAAAGTAAGGCAGTAATCTCAGGAGTGATGGACAGTTTATATCATGTATCATTGAGAAAACATGAATTTACAGTGCCAGGAATTGTGACTTTTTTGAAAATTCATCCTCATTTATACTGCATTCTGTTGCCGCTTTGTAGATGAGGAAGATAATAATGATAATAAAGAAACATACAAAACAAGTGATGCACAACTCAGCTGCTCACCACCCACGAACTGATGCCCAGCCAGTTCCTGAGCAGTGGCTACAACCAACCTCCCTAAACTGCCCCAGCAATCACTCCTAGTCTACTCTAATAGAATCTCATCTGGTACAATCCAATTTTGCCTCTACTGCTGAAAAGACCTGGGAGAGCTTTGAATACACAGGAAGGGATCAGTGCTGCACATAATACTTTTTTTTTGGGGGGGGGGGAAGGGAGGAGGAGGGCAAATGAGAAAAGAGGGACTGAAAAACTGAAATGCAGTGTGAATTGTACATAACGTTGTCAGAACTCTAATACACATATGTCCCTCTCAATTCAGCTTAGCTTATGCATCATCAGGGGTCAAGCTAAAAGTTTTCAGAAATAGCCATGAATTTTATTACTAATTCTGCAGAAATCCACATTAATGGCCAATATCAGTGAGCATGTGTGTTGACTCCTTTTTGTAAGCTTGTATGTATAGATGATTTGTTCTGTACTTGATTTTCGTGGCTACCATTTCAGAAAGCATAATTTGTCTCAGACAGACTACTAACACATCTAAACAATATGCTGAAAAAATCATTCATGCTCTTTTTTCCCCTGTCTGTTATACAGTATGTTCAAAATATGTGGAGGATACACGATAAACTGACATAAACTCAGATCCCCTTCTCAGACTATTCCCACAGTTTTGTAGAACATACTCTGAAGAGTCTTACAGTGATTCTTATTTGAAGCTATTTCTACAGTGATTTTTCCTAACACATACCACAGCCTAAAATAACACTTTCTACATGCTGTGCTGAGATATTTTCCAACCACGCTTATGCGATATGTGATAAACATTCACAATTGGGTAATGTTGCCTGTTTTAATGAATCTCCCTAGAATTATGTTGATCATTTTGAGCAGAAAAACTGAGGTAGCAGTGAATCATTAGGGAAAAGTTATTAATTTAATAAATAAAACAAATTATGCAAGCTTAAAAATCATGGTCTTCTTACTTCAGTATAAACAAATGTAGTGACTTTAGTGACTAACGTAACAGTCAGTAATTGTTAAAATTCTTACCTACAGTTATTGGAAAAATATAATCTTACTAAAAAAAGAGAATAAAAAGTGAAAGTAACAGGAATTCACTTTGTGTTTAAGAAATGCTTTTCCTGAGTAACAAAAACACATTTGGATGTGCTTCATTTTAGTTCCCAGCTAACTGACATTTTCTGGTTCTCTTTCACTAAGGAGCTGTGTGGGTAGCCACCATTTAAGGAGATAACTTTTTTAACAATTATAATTCAAGAGAAAAGCAGACTCATAAACACATCTAATTTTTTGCAAAAACTTCTTCTAACCTTTAAACTAGAGACAAATTTAATCTGATAGATTCATGTCAAACAGGCTACTTTCAAATTCTGGGATGTAAATGGCTTGCTTGCTTTCTCTCACCTCCATCACTTTATAACATCATTCATTTTCTCTTCTTTTTAATCCTTTTAATTAGACTTGTTTATCTTGCGCTATTACTCTCTGTTTTACCAGATAGCAAGTCATTACGTTATTTCGCAGCAAAACAGGGCCACCAGGATGCTTTTACTTAAGCCCTTGCTGTCCTTAGAAAAATTCCCACTCATAACAGAAGGAACAAAATGGTGCTGTAGCTCCTGAAACACTTCCAGCTACTTAAATATCCTGCCATTAGGCCTCTTTACCTATGTTTGCCTTCGTTTCCTATTTCCCTGAATTGAAACATTTGAATACTTCAAGAAGCTGAGTTTTAGTCCTTATCCTTTCCTCTCTTCCCCAAAACTAAGAAATTTACTTCACTTCTTTTCTCTTTTAAAACGTAGTATTGTATTTCTTACCATCCATGCTGTGACAAAATCTCCCATCCAAGTCCCAACTGCAGCTACCTTCATAAAATTTTCATTCCTGATGCCCATGAAGTCTGTTATAATGTATGCACTGTGGAAAAAAGAACACAGATTGTAAGCTACACACGTTTGCTTAATGCAGTTATAAAGAATATGCTTTAGCGACTAAATTTATGATTACTGTGAAAGATTTCCCATTTCCTGCATAATCACTTTTTCTGCTAGATCTGAACCTTGACACAATACTGAACTAGGATGGGTCAATTCCAATTAGAAATGGAAATGTGATTTTACAGCCCACATCTCTTCTGAAGGTGCTAAAATAGTGACAGGTAAAGGCTTTAGGATTATGTAAGGCTTCTGGAAATAAAAACAATTTTACACTTTTTACCTCTTCCCCTGTACAAATGGAATTGTAACATTCTCAGTATTGGTAACTTTGAAAAATCTTGTTGAAGAAAAATGAAAATCTTTAATGTCTCTTCAAAGAGATAATTGAGTCACCTGACTTTTAACTCCACCAGCTATACAATCATGTTTTTTTAACACAGTAGTGCAAGCAAGCATGGTTCTTTCAGTGAAAAGCAGTGACTTTTTGATGCATACAATGTATTTCCATAGATATATTTTATTTAAATCCAAAAGAAGTATTTCTATTCTGTTTAAATAAAAACCTTACACAATAATTTGACCTCAATGCTCAAGTTCACTATGGCAAGAAGGTAAAGTTACCTGCTGGAGTAAAAGCTTTTTGGGAGAACACACAGCTTTGAATATAGTCATATTCTTTGCTCAAATGCTTTTATAGTGTTTAGGAAGACATGACTGCTCTCAGGAACTAAAACACTGAATAATGAAACTGTTTTCAAGATGCCTGGAAACACTGCTTATATAATGCTATGCCTACATAAGGTTGTGCACAACCAACCCTGTTGCATGTAGCAGCTTCTACGATCGTCGTATTATTCAAACCTTATCGTTACTATACACCCAAGAACGTACTTTATAGGGTCTAGAGGACAATATCTGAGCAACTGGATCAGCGCAAGCTTGATCCCACTTGTTGGGGCAGTCATGTTAAAACCTAGATTTTTGATTGAGATACTGGGTCTTGATTACACAAATCAATGCACAGCACTGTGCTGCTACTTAGATATGAGTTGGTAAGTTGCAGAGTAGAAATACTGATGTCAATGAATGGTTTCATATAAAATGGCATACCCTAATGGCTCTTTTGATTAAATACATTTGGTGACGTTTTAAATAACATGTTACTAAAAAAAATCTCAATTTTTTAATGAGATGAACAGCATATAAATGCTGGCTTACATTTCCTGCTGGAGTGGGGGGAAAAAAAGGCAGTTTTTCCAAGCTATTTTTAATTATTTTTCATGTAGTTAATAGGATCATTCACACTGTAAATGTGCTGCATTGCAAATAAGGATTCAGGAACACAAGATCAGCTATAGTGGGTCAGTCTAAAGTCTCTCTGTTCCAACATCCTTTCTCCAAGAGAGGGAAATAACAAATTCCTAGAGAAGACCGTAAGAACACACAAGAATACATCTCTCAGTTGCAGAGAGACGGGGAGAGTGTAACTGTAAAACATTTAAAATTCCCTTTTCCCCTGCATTTTCAGTATGACAGTTTTGTAATATTTTGTAAAGGTGAACAATAATTAAGCCTGCATTGCTTAAGGAAGCATCTCATTAACAAAAAAGACACAGTATGAACGTCAGTTGTAAGGACTGGTCCCCTCAAAGCAACCTTTTTGTGTAAAACACATGCAAAAAAAACCCACCATGGTTCTCACCTTTTTTTATTCCCATTACTCATATGCATAAAACATTGAAATATGCATTATACATGACTACAGGTGTACAGAAACCAGCTGAACATTTACACAGCACTCCTGAAAAACAGCCACATAGCTAACTCCTACAGCCCCACTGCTCATTGTGAGGAGCAGCGGCAGGCTGATGCATGCAAGATTGGTTATCTAAAAAGGCTGAGGCAAATAATCACTGTGTATATGTATTAACAAGTGGAAGAAATACCACACTGGACATAATTTTTTTCTTTTTTTTTTTTTTTAATGGAAATGGAAATTTTCCATGTAGTCACTTGTTTTCAAGAATGTTGTATCTCAAGCCTTAGAATAACATCAGGTAAGTGGTAGACAATAATCAAATGCATAGAAAGGCCTTGAAAGCATCAGATCATCCTCACAGTCATTTCTGAAATTTGAAACATGACCATTTGAAACACGAAAGCATCCAAAATGCTTAGTATAAATTGTGCACCATATTCTATAACTAATCATTGCCTATGCTAAGCCTGCAAATTGAGCAAACTTTGGTTAGAGCAAAATAACATTATTTGAAAGAAACTCATAATAACATAATCTTCACATAATTCAAGTGCATTTACTGATTAAAATAAAATTACAACCTTTTATGGAGTACGGCAAATATTTTTAGGACCGTCATTAGCTTGTTAGAAATAGTAACAAAATACACTTCTATTTTATTAGCTATTAGCATTACATCCCACTCTCTGCAGTATTATTTTAGCCTCAAAATACAAAGTTCACTTTAAAAAAAAAAAAAAAGTTTTTTGGTGGGTAAAAATGAAAAAAAGTTTTAATTTTCAAGTTTTAATTCAAATACAAATGAGAGTAGCTGACATTTTTAAAAAGCCATGAGTGCCTGATGATGTCACCAGGCTACATATTTTTACCTGCACCAGAAGTAATATTATATCTATTGTGGAAAAATCTCCACAGTTTTCTGGCTTTAGCTTGTAGTTAAAGCAGTCTTCTGTAGCTGGTTACTGTCATTTCACAGCTAAGACCCTCGTCTGCACCTTGTAGGATGGTTAATGGCCATTGGGTGATTGGGTTTCAGCTAGCTTTCCATGGTCAGCCTGAGTTTTTATATAGTTTGTCAAAAAGCTTCTGTTTGCCACACTTAAATTCTGTAGCAAGGCACATTCATATTGCATGAGCAGCACAACCTAAGAAAACACTAACAGGAAAAACACTGCGGTTAAAGTTCGTAACAAAATAAAAAGCTCCGCAGAAACAGAAAGGATATCTGTAAATAATTAAATGTTGAGAGGCCCATATTTATGAACACTGCATATAAAAGACAATTTTTCAACTGGTACTTGGAACAAACCTACTATTAATTACTGATAGTAAAAATGGAAGCAGTTAAGCAAGGGAAAATGCTCAAAATGCTCTTTCCAGGCTAAAGCCTACAGCAGGTAGACCACAGTTTTCACAAAATAGCAAACCAGAGACAAAAAGAGAAGTCTTGAGGCAGAAGGAGTCCAAAATCCATCATCATCAGGTGCTGTCTACATCCAAAGGGTAAATTAATAACAGGCAATCAGAAAGAAGATGCATGAGCACAATGTATTTGATCACTTTTTTGGAGTCAGCACCAGAATGGGCAGAGAGCAAAGGGAGAAATAACAGCACTATCCCAGAATTCTTTTTTTAAAACAAGAAAGATTTTGAAATCTTTTTTTTTTTTTTTTTTCAAAGAAGGATGACACTTCAGCAGCTGTCTAAATGACTAACAGTCTGAAAGCACGTGGAGCACTTTTAAGTTCAGTACAGATGTACAAGCCACTGCGATGCTAACAACATTGTTACACTGAAACAGGATCCTAAGTGTGAGATTTAGCTTGAATTTAGACACATCTATAAGTGTAAGCCAGGGATCCATACACTCAGTGGAGTCCTAATCAGAAATGGGGATTAGAGCATGATTTATCAGTAACCTACTGTAGATATGCTAGGTGAAGGATACGCTTACCTTGTTACTGCAGGATAGCTAGCATGTCAAAACAGTATGCTCATATACCAAAAGCTTTTGTTTAACCCAGGTGACTAAATCATTCCAAGAACTGTGTCATACTCTATTCTCTAGTTGATAATCCAAAGGGATCTGTATCTCCTGTAAATCCTGTGACACAGCTGACAACCCAGACACATTTGAACTGAACCCTAGATCCCCATGGACTGCAATGAGAGCACTGACACTGATGGGAGGTTAGGGTTGCCTAAGTGCAGGGATTTAATGCCATTTTAGGGACCTTTGTGCAGTCAGTTGGCTTTTTACACAGTACCTAGGACACAAGGCTGGCATATAGCACATGGCATGTTCTGTACAGTTACAATAATTGCATGCATAGTGTGGTAGCTTGAGATGCTTCCAAGAGAAGAATGTGCATAGGTGTCTTTTATCTTAAGTCATAATAAGTGTGCGCATGTTCAGCAGTCTAATACATGCTTTTCTAAGGCAGCTTTCTTATCTGGCAGTCCCAATAAATAGCTGATTATCTATCAAATTCATCTTGGTGCACCTGACAAAGTGAAGTGCCTTGACAATAAGGGACAGAACAGAAGTTCACAGTTCACAAAGATGCACGTGCTTTGACATATCTCCACAAGCTGCCATTATTCTTGATTTTGCAGAGCTAAAGAATAACAGAATAATTGAAAACATACACAAAAAACTGAAGATATAGTTCCTGATCCATATTTGCCCTCTAAAATAACAGAATGGCAAACGAGAATCATGTAGTTCAGCTGAAAAGATATTCCTCTGTTGCTAAAAACTGGAGTCACAAGGAACTGGAAGATGCACAGAGACTAGACCTACGTTTTACAAGCCAATGTGCCATAAAGAAAATGGCATTAAAGTGTAGCTACCTGCCCACAGTACAGACAACCACATGGTCACTAGCCCTTCTGAGTGCACTGAACCAGTTACCTTACTTGACAGAGTGTCAGAGAGGTAACAGCTGCATGAGGCTCAGCAGGCTAATCTCCAAACACAACAAAACCAGCATTCAATAACAGCTTGACCACTGCAGGGCTCCCTTGAGACAGATCCATGGCCCAGTGCAAGAAACCTGAGACTAATGAATTGATGCTGCAACTGAACACTGCTTGGTGGTAACTTGTTTATAAATGTTTGTGTTTTTTTTTAAATCAGGCAACAGGACTGTGATTCTGAAAACCTCTGCTCGTCAGTCTACAGGCCCAGGGGGGCTGCCTTACTTTCTCCACAGACTTAGGTTTTAAGGTTCCCAAACCATTTAAAGCTCTGCTGCTGGGCATATAGAGGAGCTTCTCTCTACAGGAATAAGCAATTTGGCTTCCTGCTTGCATCCTGTATTGATTGATATCCATAAAGTAGTTATTCCTCCACTTGGGTTGCCTGCAGAGCTCCGTCTGTGCAGTGTTTTGCAAACCTGCCTTAACAGAGAAGACCCACTGAAAAAAAGCAGCAATCACACTTCTGTCTGTAAATGTAGAAGAGCATGTATCTAAATTAAATGGTAGGGAGCATATGAGAGCCAGTCACTGTTCCAGGGAAAACTGCTTCAATCCTTTCCCACATCAGAGAACTACATCTCACTGTCAGACATAGTAAGAAAAGATGAAGACAAGCTCCTACTGAGAGAGTGGTTTTGCACATATGATGTTCTTTCAGGAGCATAAGAAATATGTATTTCAATCTTCTTTACATGAGGGGTGACGGAAGCTATACATCCTGTGCTCCAAGTGTCGGATTCAAGAGTGAGGTATCCTTTCCTAACTTTCATAAATAAGAAGCAGCTCACTTTTCTCCATTTTTATAGAAATGAAACGGATCCCACAGATTAGGACAGGATTCTGGCTAAGATAAAAACTACAATGTAATTAAAATGCTTAATGTAAGTTGGGAAGTTGGGATCGGATTTAAAACGTTACTGTCTTTATATAGCTCCTTTACTGCAGACTGGAGTTTCTTGCTCATGGTATGAGGTGTTACACGTTCTTTGCCAACAAACTTGAAGCCCAGAAGAGTATGGACTTCTCTTTATGGGTCAGATGATGATACTACTTTTCCTAGGCTGTCTCCATAATCAATGGATTTGACAGCAATTCAGAGCAGGAATTTAATCTAGATGGTTTTCAGTTACAACATCCATGAGGTCAAACAACCTGCTTCCAAAGGATTTGCAAGATGTTGCTCATAATAGCAGGGGAAACCTTTCTCCACCAGAGAAGAAAGAGTCTGCATCTCTACTGGGAAAATCCTAAAGACTTGAAAAACAAAAAGCATTGAGGACATCCACTATGGCAAAAATGCAGCCTACCCTTCAGCTAAAGGCAATCTTTGTGAGCATCCGCACATACTCCCAGGGATGTTAAAAGGCAGGATTTGCTACACCTATAGTTCTTCTTTAGGTCAAACCTTAAGTGACGCAAAATCAGAGAGAATTAGGGGCTGAGTTGGGAATTAAATCCAGATTTCTTGTCTTCTAGATGAGAAGTGTTCCCCATCACTATTTTAAGTGCTTCGATGCAGTATTCTCTACTACCCTTAGAGGCTCCACTACAGATGAGACAGTCTGAGTAAAAGCATAAAAGATGCTTAACAGAAGAGTTTGACAGATTTTTTGACTGTTCAAATATATTATATCCATATCTTTTTCAAATTTTCATTATTCCTGTGTATTGAGTATCACTACTTCATCTCAAAATGAAGAGAATTGTTCAGCAAGTGACATTTAAAAAAAGAATAGTTACTAAAATTTGAAAATATCTTTAACAGAAACTAAGGAATACAACAGGCAATGTGTTTGAGAATTTTAAGTTAAATTAGTAATATAGAATGAGATGCAGTAAAACACAGTATTTTAAGGGAAAAAGAAAAGTTGTTTTTTTTTTTTAATTTACTAAACAAGATACCTGTAAGTCTTTGAATCACACTGCACTGCCTGAGCTCCTCGGATGGGATATGGCTTACACATACCTGTTCCCAGAGTCAACATTTTAGTAGAGCTAGAAAGTGGGAAGGGAAGATATACAGCAAAGTTTTCAGAACTGGTAATTACAAGAAAAAAAAAAAAAAGATTAACTTAAAAAAAAAAAAAAAAGAACTGTCAGAATACAAACAAGATTTATTTACATAGTTGCAACTTTTTGACTGACATAAATATATTCACAAAGTAGTTTGATAACATTTAAAACTTCAGTGAATTGCAGTGAAAACTTTATTTTCAGGAAGCTGCACTAACATCATGCAGCTGAATGACAAGGGGTCAAAGGACTGTCTCTTCAGCATGGACTAGCATTTCTCTGAATGCCAAAAGGCACTGCAAGAATCTCTACATCCATGACTGGGATGAGACAAGGTGTCTCACTACAGTAAAAGCTAGGTCAGCGTTTGCTTTTAAAAACAACCTCTTGGATCACAGAATCATAGAATGGGCTGGGTTGAAAAGGACCACAATGATCATCTAGTGTCAACTCCCCTGCTACATATGGGATGGCCAACCACCAGACTGGGCTGCCCAGAGCCACATCCAGCCCGGCCTTGAATGCCTCCAGGGATGGGACATCCACAACCTCCTTGGGCAACCTGTTCCAGTGTGTCACCACCCTCTGTGTGAAAAGCTTCATCCTTGGATGGAGTTTCAATTTGAGAATTGGAAGTACAGTTTAATGCAACCTACATACAGATGCCCATTTGTAAAGCAGTGGAGATGTGACATATGACTCACCCTACAGTTTGAACCAAACTTACATAAATGCGTGGTGGAGGAATTAACCACTGCTAAATAGGCTACAAATGCTTTTTTGTTGTTGTTTGTGTGGGTTTTTTTTGCAATACATCAGTATAGTGCAGTAAGTTTTCATTTTGACTTTTTTTTTTTTTGCTGCAGAGACATCAGAGTATCTGAAGCAGCACAGACATAGGCTGGAAGGCTGTTTCTCTGACACGAAGACTTTAAACAGCAATTTCAAATCCCAGTCACATTACATTTTATATAAGATCTAAGGATATTTGATTTGGCTTGTGTGCTTGTAGTACCACTGCTACCATGTCCCTTTTGTCAAAGTTATCATGAGGAAAAAAAAAAATGGTCAGAAGAACTTTAATGTTATTATAAAATGGCAGGTGATATTTTCCTTCAAATGACACTTCTAATACACTGGGAAAAAATATTTTTAAAATCTCAAAATATTAGCTTATTTTCAAAATGCAAAACTGTCTAGTTCTAAAATTAAAAAATAAAAATTCAAACCAAACATCAAGATTAAAGTTATTTAGATTGAGGTTTGGTTTGTTTGGCTTTTTTGTTTTGGCTTTTTTTGTTTGTTTGTTTTTTGTTTTTTTTTTAATCTTTTTCTATGAACATTTCAGTTTTCTTTCTAAACTTATATATCATAAACACTTTCAAGATTTTAATATATTTTGCTGGTTCAGGACAGAAAATCATTTTGATTTTCCAAAATTCTTGTGATACTGAAAAAAAAAAACATTTCATGTCCACACCACTTCGGAATAGCATTTCTTATGAGAGATTCTTCTTTCAGCAAAATGTATTTCTACCTTAAACTGCAACACAAAATAAGGCCAGGTATAACTTCAGAGGATTCAGAGATTACAGATAGGAAAACACTTGACCTCAGGGTAAATTGAGGCTTACCTATATCTGCAGTAAAATATTTATCAGTTTTCTATTTTCCTTTTAATAATTATTTTTTCACAAGAAACTTCTCATGTTAACAGATGAACCAAACCCAGACAACAAAACTTCTAAGTCTGCATTGAAAATAACCTGTGTAGGACCTGCAATGAGTATCTTAAATTATCTGAAATCTAGTATCGTGTATCATGATCAATGAAACCGTGAATAATGCTACAGAAGTGCAAAGGCTGTAGAATTAGCAATTCAACCAACATAATATTTTTAAGTATTTCTTCGAATTTTTCTCTACAAGACAAGTAATATTTTAAAATTAATATGTCAGGATGAAGACCAGGAGGTGATAAAATCCATAACTGAAAGGATGGATGGCATTGACAAAGTCCACCTACTTTACACTGTAGAAATGCTCTAAAAAAGGAATGGCATGTAATAGCTGCAGTAGAGCTTGTGGGCTGTTGACTGAGTTAGAACAAGAGAGATTGGACTGTATAAAATTTTGGAAAGAAGATGAAGATTTCTCAAGTAGCTATTATTAGAGTTTTGGAAGATACATCAAATAAGTAATTAGTAATGATTTTAAAAAGCAGTTAAATCATAGAAAAAAATAGGCTGGAATGAAAATCAAAGGACAACTTTGTTCAACTCCTCCCATTAAATGGAATAACTTTTAAATCAGATTGCTCAAGGCCTTATTTTCATAAATTATTTAAAGATTGTTTATTTTAAGTAACATTTATTTAAACTTATTTACTTAAACCTATTTATCAAAAACAAAGCTTACTCGTGTATCCAAATAAATTTAAAAGGGCACTAGGGAGAAGGTGCTCTTTACAACTGACTGCTCTGGACTTATAGTTCAGAAGGTCTCTTTTTATTATGGGAAAACCTCACCCATATAACACAGTGCTCAAGCAGCCAAGAGTTTGGCACAGACTTTCTTTTAAAACAGCCAAGATTTTTTTCTCTCTGTCCTTTCACTTGAGTTCAATAAAATAAAGTATATGCAACTATACATCATTTCAAACAGTTTGGAGAAGGAAGACAGCACTTCATTTTTTTCTTCATGTCATTACATAGTTTAGCAGGTGTTAAATGAGATTAATGTAAAACTTTTATGTTAGTATAAACAATATGAAAGTTCACTATACACATAGGCATATCATGCAGAATATGGGTTATTTGATATCTATATATCTATAGATAGATAGATATAATAATGGTGAAGTAAACTGAAAACACAAGTTGTCTCCTAGAGGACCTATGTTTTCTATATAAGCAAGGCCTAAAAAGTGGAACAGAGGTTCTTGGAAAATCTTACTAGGAACAGATGTTTGTCTCTCTCTGCTCAGCTGATTATTTCACGGGCTCTTACACCTGCACCATGGGTGCTGGGATCCCTTCGTTCACCAAGTTAGTAAACATTGAATTTGACAAGGACCATGGAGTGACAATCCACCAGTCAAAACCAAAGAAAATGAAATGAAACAAGGGAAGTAAAATGTTAAAAAAAAAAAAAAAAAAAAAGGAAGAAGGGTAGGTGAAATATGAAACTGGATTGACAAATTGATGGAAGATGACAAGATGTGCATATGTAGAAACTCACAAACACACTTCAGATACAAAATATTTGAAAAGGACTATATGTGAAATGCAAGAATGGAACTGGCAGTGTCCCAGTCTTCAGAAGGTTTTAGAAAAGTGTTTAGATTCAGCTGCACTGTGCGACTTCTCTTGTGAAGAGTTAACTATCCAGAATCTCAGCATTGCAGAGAAAGTTTCACTATGTGATAAAAGAGAGAGATTCATTGTTCCCTGAAAGGCACTCAACTAGAACTGTCATTTCAAAAAAAATGAATAAGTCCATGCTTTCTACAATGTTATTTTAGTGCATCTAGCTGCTTACTAATGCTTTGTTAGATAAAGGAGAGTAAAACTACAATTTGTTCAAGGAATTGAAATAATGCATTCAAGGAATAGAAAGAATATGCCATCTTGGAACACTGTTATGCTACGGCAAAGATAAATATGCAGGGTCTTATGAAGACCAAAAATGGTATTAGCATGTCAGCCTTACTAGGCTTTTCAAAGAAGCATGTAGGCAGAGAAAAGTAATTCAGACTGAAAAACTGACTTTATTCATATGGAAGACAGATATTGCCATTTGATCCAGCCAAAAATGCACTCTAAATAACAACTTTCTGAAGCATTTTCTTCGTAAATGTTTTGTTCTAAAATATTGCCCAAGTTCTACTATCTGTATACTCAGTCAGTGTTTTGTACCTAAATCAAAATGAACAGGAATCTCTCATGTGATAAAAAGTTATTCCTTAAAGTTGCTTACAGGTGCAAAAGAACAGGAAATATCTTTCTGTTACATATGATTGGTTTCATATCTGTTGAAGATGACTGCTGTATATCAGTGCAATCCATAATACCAGACTGAAATACAGAAACTGTTATTTCTTAACAATTCCAACAATCTGCCATGTCCACAGATACTTTTGAGAAGCAATGGGAGGAAAAATCGTAATAAAAACTCAGAAGTCGGCCTGAGGATTTGGTTGACTTGTCTCATAATGTAATAACAGCAGCAGATTGCAGAGCAGATGGAAAAGAATTAGACTTCAAGCAATATACAAATTAACAAATTGAGAAGATTGCTTCTTTACTATATTACTCAAAATTGTGCGTGCATAAAGAACGACTGGGTCTAGGGCCAGTCAGTTGACAAGAACTGGCATATAATTATAGCAGAGGATTCTATATGGAAAATGAAGGCAAGAAGACAGCCTATTCTTCCACTTGTCTGACAAAGCAAACACTTATATTTAAACTACTATATCATCATTTGAACCATACTGACCATACTGATCATATCAGCCAAAGGAGTTCAACACTGGATCTGCTATGAAGTTGCTCTAAGTTGTACTTCTGTTATACTCTTTTGTCCTTACATTACTCGATATTTAAACAAAACTATCACTGTGAGACAAAGGAGACAAGTTGCCAGAAATTGCAGATTTGATCCTCAAATCAGCGTAACTCTATTGCATACTGTCCACTTCACAATACAGTCTTCTTCTAATAACTTGATAATTTCATGATATTCATGATAAATGTAATGACCTAATGAAAAATCTCATTAGCAGGACAATGCAGAAGTTCAGCTAAAAAAAAAAAAATGAAAAGAAAAACACTAATAAGTATTGCCATATTTATCTCCCATAATGTTTAAAGAACCTTTTCTCATCTTCTTTTGAAGGTTTTTCTGTCAGTAGTCTGCCACGTTTATGGACTGAACTACCATTTCTTTACAGTAATTGAAAATAAAATCCTCTGCCAGATAAGAGAAAAAAGAATGCACTGTGACCCTGTCCCTTTGGATTTACTGGTTGTACAGGTACACTTTGCATTACATTGAGTCATCCCTTTAATTTCCTCTAAGGTTACATCTAAGGGCTGGCAATAGATCTGCCTCTTGCAGGAATCCAGTTCCACAGTTTCACAATCAGTTTTCACATTTCCCATTATACCAAAGAGTGGTCAGCTGCCAGAAGTTAAAGCTAATGATATTTTACTCTTATACGAACTGGAATTTAGCTGCTCCACAGGTGATTTAAAAAAAAAAACAAACAGATAAACAACAATACAAAAGATTCACCTTCATGTATTTTCTTATTTCTGTACTTGTTGTGAAAATATATAATAATTTAGGTTGGCAGGAACCTCTGGAGATCACCTCATCCAAATTCCTGCTTTTGGCAGGGATAGCTCCAATATGATCAGATTGCTGAGGGCCATCTGAGTTTCAAGAGCCTCCAAATGCACTTCTCTTAGCAGTCTGTTTCAGTGCCTATGTGCCTAGAACCCCTACCTCTTTTATTTATTTACTTTCCACTCTAGTCTGAATTTTCCTTGCTTCAACCCCAAACTGTTGCCACCTATTCTGTCCCTGTTACTTTTCAGAGGAGTCTGACCCCATCTTCTCTATAGCCTTCTCTCCAGAGAAAACAAAATTCCCTCAGCCGCTCTTAGTACATCCTGTGCTCCTAAACGCCTTCCTATCATACTTTCCTTCCAGTCAATCAATGTCTCCCTTGGACTGAAAAGCCCACCATTGTCATGAGGACATGTTCCACAGCCTTCCCACAGATTGCAATTACACTCATCAGCCTGGAACTTCCTAGGCTCTCCTGCTTGTTCCTCTGGAAGATGGACTTAAATGTTGGCCTCGGCCTCTTACAAATCACAAGAGATCTCCTCACATGCCTAGATCTTTCAAAGCTGTTAGGGAGCAGCCTCACATCTGTCAGCAGTCTCAGTATCCTCACATGTAGTCCCAAAGTTTATTATTAACAACATAGTTATATTGATACCTATTACTCATTAGACATTGCTTGCATAGACTTCGACTGATCAGCTAGTGTGAATGTTGTGAAAAAGGACCTGGGGTCCTGGTAGACACCAAGTTGAACATGAAACCAGGAACGTACTCTGTGGAACAGCCTCCTAAACTGTATCAGGAAAAGCACTACCAGCATGTTGCTGGAAGTGAACCTTCCCCCTGAGTTAGAGAGACTCATCTGGAGTGCTGGGTAAATTGCTGGCCTCCCCAGACTACAGAGACGTGGACATACCAGAGCAAGTCCAGCAAATGGCCACAAGGACAGCTAAGAAACTGGAACATAGCAAAAGAGGTTGAGAGAACTGGGATTATATTAGAAAGGTTTAGCCTCTGTAAGAAAGGGTCAGGTTGGATCTTAACAATAAGATGGGAAGAGCGTAGAGCCAGACTCTTAAGTGGCACGCAGAAATAGGATGAGAGACAATGGGAATAAATCAAAGTACAGAAAATTCCACTGAAATGTAAGGAAAAAATTTCCACTGTGAAGGTGGATGAACATGGGAACACATTGCTCAGAGGGGTTACAGAACCTCCAATCATAGATATTTTCAAAACCCCACTGGGCACAACCTTGAACAGTCTCTCTCAGTGAGCCTACCTTTGAACAGGGAGACTGGACTAGAGATACCCAGAGATTCCAAATTCAAAAACACCATGATCCATATCCCATGCGAGTGACTCAGCCAATCCTGTGTGTGTCACTAAGTTACACTTTCCATTTAGTAGATTATAAGTGTAAAGAAAACATCTCTGCTTCCTTCTGCAGATTGGATGGCCTATCACAGAAAGACTGACAGTAGCAAACATTCCAAAAGAAATGTGTATTCCATTATCAACTAATTTCAATACTTTTCAATTGATTTCAATTTTTTCAATTGATCAGGTTTTGAAAGATGAAAATTTTGAAATGAAAATCAGTCTTCTTTTCCTCTTTGCCAGAAATGTCCCAATTTGCTTAGTTGTGTTAGTGACAAAATTCTGAATTGTGCACTCAGATTTTCAAAATTTCAGATGAGCTACAGTAATCATGTTGCTACATACAGAAAAAAAAGTTCAAATTAAAAATAAGCATTAATGGGTTTTGAACTAAAAAGCCTACAAAGTAATTGTTTAACAAGAAATTACTAATGGAGTGACTAAGAAAGAGCTATGCATTTGGAAAGATAAGCAAGCATCTTTATTGGGCTGTCCTTGGACTCCAGCTGGACTGCTGAAATAGAGTGATTAGGGCAATGGCAAAAAAAAAACAGTTGCTAAAGGGATACAAGACTTAAGCATTCATTCATCACACATTGTCAGGAAGCAGTTTTTTTAGACTCTGAAATTTCTTACAAGCAGACCTTCCAGACATGACAGAAACCAAGAAGAGCAGAATGGGTTTCCTCTACAGGACGCTTGGGCTCTTAATGGGACATGGGTATGATACACTCTTCTCATTTCTTTTCCAACATATTGTTCCACCCAGTGTCCTCTCTCTCCGGCTATAAGCTTGACCATCTCTGGCACAGATTCCTATCCACACGGTAACTAGTACATCACGCTACAACAGCATGTGCAGTGCTGCCTTGTTGCCTTCCTACAGGTATTTTGTATAACACAAGCCGTATGGCTTTTTCCAGACACAGAAGTCAGAGTTTGGAAAAATTCTAGAATTGGAGAGGCTGGAAGGGATCTCAGAAGATCCTCAAGTCCTATTCCTCTGCTAAAGCAGGTTTCCTACAATAGGTCACACAAGAAGGCATCCATATGGGTCGTGAACATCTCTATAGAACGAGACTCAACAACCTCTCTGGGCAATCTGTTCCAGCACTCCATCACCCTTACCATAAAGAAGTCCTTATGTATGTTTGTCTGGAACTTTCTGTGTTCAAGTTTTAGGGCCATTGCTCCTTGTCCTATCACTACACACACCAAGAAGAGCTTGGCCTCATCCATTTGCCTCCCACCTACCTTTAGATATTTATAAACATTAATCAGATCTCCCCTCAGTCTCCTTTTCCCCAGGCTGAACAGTCTCAGTTTACTCAGTCTTTCCTCATAAGGGTGGTGCTCCAGGCTCTTTATCATCTTTGCAGCCCTCCAATGAATTGTTTCTATGACATCCCTGTCTTTTTTGAACTGGGGAGCCCAGAACTGGACACTATGCTGGTAGCATGCCTTCAGTCCGCAAGAGAAACAGTCTAGCCATATTTTATATTCCCCACTCCCACCCCTCCCCCCACAGTCCTAACAGACAGCTTATCATTACAAGCTTCTCTTAGGTAAGATTTGGTTATCAACACTTCCATTTGTCTCAAAATGCTGTGTGACTAGCATGAGGCAAAACTGAAACCTCATGTTTGTATGCAAATTTATATGTATTAGATGTTAGATGTAAATTTATAAGACATAGAGCTTTTTACCTGCAAAATAAATATTCATTAATCTTAAGGCATGTAGCCATGGATGGTCTTGGTTTTTACATGGGCTTTTTAGAGTTTTCCATGGTTTCTTTCTAGTATGTAGCTTTTTAATTGCTAACATATTTAGGTCTTCATTATGATCAGCAGATAAAAGAAATTTTTTTCAACTGAAACTAGTGATTCCATAATTATTTTTAGCAGGGATGACATTAAATTAGGTAAGCAAGTGGCAGTATTTCATCTAGTCACAACACAGATGATTGTGCTTTGAGTCAATGTGGAACCCAAAATGGTTTTGTCAGACAGGCAAAACAGAGAACAGTCATGCTTTGGCTGAACTTTCTCTTCAGAAATTTGCTTTCATTAAAAAATGTCATGTTTCCCTTACAAAAGTGAAGTGGCAAGACTATCTCCCCATTATAGAAAAGGAAACGATTTACTTCAAAACAGTGAAGACCGAAGAGATTGGTTTTAGCATAAGACTACATAGATCAAATTTCTCTAAAAGCTGAATGGACTGTAGGCATTCATAGTGTTTTAAATTCTTCCAAGACAGGAAGCTGTTATCTTGATACCACCAACATCATCAGTTTGGAACAAATATTAGCTTCCCATATTCTCAGATGCCTCCCAGGACAAAGAAAGGCTAGAAAGTGGAACAACTCCTGCGTTAGTAGGAACATTCTTTTTCCAGAAATAGTTTGGAATAAATTCCAAAAGATGAGAAAAGGACATAATATAAAATAATATGTTGATAGGCTAGGTCTGGAATGCTAACGCTTAGCATTTTTACTGCTGCAAGATAAATACATTCATTTATTACTAATTCTTTAACATCTTACTTTTTCTGAGACAATTTCAAATAGTTACACATATCATGAATAAAATACTTACAAAATATAAAGTAAAAGTAGGGAATATATTCAAAAAACTTTGTCCTGAAGTTCTGGCCAAGGTTGCAGTAAAGCAAAAGATTCTGAACTGATACAGAAAGCATCAGCAATAAAAAAAGGTAATGAAAAGGTTAGTCATTCATCTATCTACTCCTGAGGAACGAGAGGCATTACAGAGAGCTCTTCCACTAAAAGAAATTTTTACCACAACAGAGGCTTTCATTATTAGCAGGTAATTCATCTACAAACTGATGCCTGTGACTGCGGAAAGAAATTTATTTTTAAGGTGGGCCAAGAGAGTAAGTGACTACTATTTACTTGAATTAAAGTCATGGAATGCTAATGTGGCAAGTGCCAAAAAGAAGTGATATTGAAAGAAAATTTTATACATTTGTAAGATCAGACTTGTGTGGCCTCTGATCTCGTTCATCAGTCTTTGCTTAATGGAGTGAAACTACTCATAGCTGTTAAGGTTTGTAGCTGGAGAAAAAGAAATGGCCGTTCACCTAGAGCTTTGTAGTTTGATTTTATGGCTCTGATTACTGCTTTCTCAAAGATGCAACTTATATATTTTTGCCCATATCTTTATGCTGTTCATTCAAAGTGAATTTCATTCATATTTCAGTTTTTCAATTATTTGCATACAGTGTTTTAACTAGAATATTTCATTTTCAATTAAAACTAACGTGATGATTATCAAAGTAGTAACTTGTGAAATCACAGGTTTAATGGTCATAAAGTATAAAATACAATAATCCAGTCTTATCTACATAATCTAGGTCACAATTCTCAGCAGACACTGACTCTAAATAAGGTTAGGCAAGCCTTTCAGAAAGTCTCAATTTTAATATTTTAACCATACATACAGAAAATGAACACAAAAATTTTCAGATGGTTGCTTAATCTCACTATGAAATGTCTACATTTTATTTCTGCTCCAAATACAATCTGTCTAGATTCTGTGTTAAGATACTGCATCTTCTAACATCATGCCAAACTAAACACTCTATGCTATTACCAGAAATCTTACATTCCATCTCCATATCTGAAGTCTCTCTTCAAGCTTCTCCTGAAGTATTCCTGCATAAAACAATCATTCTCAGACCACAAAGCTTGTGCTTCTACTTTGAGTCATTCTTGAGGATTTTGTTGGTTTTTTTTTTTTTTTTTGCATTCAAGAGTTTTCATATGGAATCTCTAAGATACTATATTCACGTCCCCTTATTCCAGCTAAGTAATGTCTTTTTGCATATCAAATTCTAATGCTAGCTCATCTGGTTATTCATTTTAAAAAATCATGTGAAATTAATTATTATAACTAACTCTACACTTGCCATTCACAAAATAAAAGCTAGCATTGTTCTACCAGCAATAGCAAAGCAGCAGGAGTATTTTGCTGGTACAAGCAGTCATTTTCTAATGAGCTGATTCTGTTGAAACCATCTACTTTTTTTTTCCAGTTACTGTGCATATGCCCGTACAAGCACTTGTAACAGAGGTAAGAACTGAGCATAAGCAGAGGCTTGTGCTTGGATAGATCCCCGAGACATAAGGATTCATTAATACTAATCATAAGAAGAATAAAGTCCTTCTCAATTTTTTTTGTTTTGGGTAATTATATGGATTAATTTTGTTTCAGAGGAAGGAGCATTTGTGGTTTTTGGTTATTGAAACTGGCAGCTTCTTTCTTATGGGATGAAGGAAAACACTACTGCCTACACTTTTCATATATCTGTGAAGAAAGTGAAGCATTTCCTTCTTAAAGTTTTGTCCACTTTCTTTGAAGACTTTTGCCTTCAAAGACAACAAAAAAAGATAGACTATTTAAGATGACCTTGACCCTAACAAAGTTTTTTTCTGAAGTGTGAAAAGCTCTATGGTAATTACTGCAATTTGGGTGAAGATATTACAAAGCCACTTGACTTCCCTGGATTAAAGGACAACCTGAGACGCAACCTTTTTTGTAATACATTTACCAGTTCAATATACATATATGCCTAACAAATGTTACCACAAAGAGTCGTTTTCAAGAAAGACAACATAGATGCTCCTCTCCTTTCTGTCACCAGAGAATGATGGAGGCCAAGAACTTTAAACATGAAAGTTGGGGAAAAAAGGTGATAGAACTCCTTAAAGGTCAGTGCTGGAATAACAGACCAAAACCAAATGATGTTAGCATAACAAACTAATTTTTCAGATCAAACTGCCATTTCAATCAAGAAAAGAAACATGGCCTTGCAGGTGGGAGCAAAACGTCCACCCCAGCAGGGCACCAGTAGGCCACAGTTCCACCTCCTATACAAAATGCTTGTACAAACAAGATCATAATGGCAAATGTGTGAAGTAGCTAAGTGAAGCCACTTCTGAGAATGTAGGTAAAACCGTCTTCCTCTGGGTTGGCACAGCTCCTTCTTAATGCTGAGAAGAATTCAACTTTTGATTGGAGAGGAACTGCCTAAAATCAAGTCCTTTAGACTGGCCAAGAAACTCAACCATGATTTAAAAAAAAAAAAAAAAAAAAAGAGTTGAAAAGAATAAGTAAAATAAAATAGATTCAACAGAGTGCAAACAGCAAATGCAAATACTAGTGGTAGATAGTATCACTGGTTTCAGTACTTTGACTTCTTCCTTTGTAGGCGTGCAGGTTCTAGACAGAAGCATGGTTGAAATCTGCGGCTTATTATCTTGTCTCCTGAAATCTAATTCTTTATTTCTTAACTTTTTAAGAGCAGCTAGTAATATAAAGAAGAATCCCGCTGTAACTTAAATAAAAAGCTGTGCTAAAGTTAGATTTGCAAAGTTATATCAAAAACTGGGCAGGCACACTTCTGAATATTTACCCAAGTGATTGCCCCTTGCTCCCCTCCTGACTTATTTTTAACAGCCTTTAATGATGTTGACTATATATATTGAACTTGCTTCCTTACACAATTCTAAATATTAAATTACATTAACAAATAAAAATGCACATATAGATGTATAGATATGGAAATGATGTACTTCTGCATGAAGGCATTTTAATTCACTCCTGGTTAATATAATCCAGACAGGTTTTTGCCATAACATTCTTCACAGAAATGCTGCTATGTACCAAAATGAACATTTCTCAATGAAAACACAAGTTTGTTAAAGCCAGTCTTGCACAGAAAACACACAGTTCCTGAAATAGCCAAGTTTCTCTGAAAGACTGAGTAACAATAACTGCACCAGTTACGACTTCACATCAACAATACTGAAAACGGTTTGGGCAATATGTTATTAAACGGCTGCATTACACCGCCATAAAATAAGTCTAAAATATCAATATGTTATTCATCAATTTCTTCTGACAGGATTTCATTAATGAAATTGCAAGGCATCATGCAACTAATCTATAAGGCTTCCCTAAAATAGGCTGCTTGATGAGATTAGGGATTTCTGTGTATAAGCAATAAGAGAGCTTGTATCTCGCATTCATGCCAGCCTTGAAATGGGTCCCATTGGGAAGTGTTTATTGTCAAACAGTTAATAGTCAATAATTCTAGATGTCAGACTAGTAGCTTCAAATAAATGTAATCAAACAAATAAGTTCAAAGTTTAAGATGCTTTTTTAGAACAATCAAATTAAAGGATTCAGTAATACAGTTAAGAACAAGTATTTGGATAAAATGATGCAACTGGGTTTAATGATATATGTTGAAGTGCAAGAAGCAGCATATAAAGTGTTAGACACAGATGGCCCCTGGATTCATATGGCTGCCAGAGAACAGGAGAACATAAGTATTTTACTAGTAATGATGTACCAAAGTAACCTTTTGGTTTTGGAAATAAATTTTGCTGCACGCTGGCTGCTTTGGTGTGGTACAGCAGAACTACAGTTACCTTCATGTACATTAATGCTTCTGAAGTCAGAAAGAGTGCACTTAAACTGAGCATATTGCTATGGAGCTTGTTGAGCCACAGCATCCTGGCAAAATGAAGTTCTTTGGAAACTACGTAACATAGTTCTGTGTAAAGAGTGATCTTGTATCAGTTTCTACACAGCAGCTGTTTCTCAGCTGGTTTAGATGATGCAGTGTTTTCAACTTGCACACAGCGAAACTGAATAAAACCAAAATGGAATACACAAGCAACCAGAAACACTAAGATAGGACTATTATAAAGCTACAAGCATTGCAGGCCTAGTTCTCCACTTTTTGTGTAGCGCACGCAGCACTTCCCATAAAATAACGTGACCGAGGAAAACAGTATATATTTATTTGCTTTGACAGATGACTGAACCGTAATCAGGAAACTGGACAACTCCTTACACAAATAATTAAACAATAAAAGCTAAGACAAAGTTGCAAAATGTAATCATGTTAGGAACGCACTGAATCAGAACTAATCTATAGTTAGATGTAATTAATTGTAATGAAGTAGAATACAGCATCACATATTCATCTCGGGATTTCCTTACGGAGATTCACTTGAAGAAAAAAAAAAAAAAAGAGAAATGTAACTAAAAGTTCCAACTACCAGATCAGAAATGCAGTTAATGAAAGCAGCATGACTCCTCACATTCACAAATTTAAGCAAGTCATAGTCTCAGCACAGCCAGTGTTCCTTCTAGTGGATTCTTTACATTTTCAGGGTCACGTGGCCTCAAAATATCCAGCAAAGCCAATTCAAACAAAAGGCCTAAGGATAAATACAGGCTTCTAAATGCACAGGTCTAATTGTAAAAGCTTTCACCACATCCATCAGATTCCAAGCCTTCTGAATCCCACCAAGTTAAAAAAAAAAAAAATTGCAAAATTCAGAATTTAAGTGCAAGTTTATCACAAGTTTTCAGCAACTCCTTTCTGAACGAATTCATTAAGTAAACTATTAAAAGTATGCAAGAGATCAGTGTGAACAAGTTCCTGGTTTGATTCATTGCTAACATGTAGATGTTAAATACATTGTTAGGTATGGCTGCAGTTCCATTTGAAATTACCAGTTTCAAACTGAAACTGCACATTATTCATTGATACACAAATGTACTTTCCATTTATTAATTGAAGTATGGCCACATGTTAGTTTTATGAGTCAAAATTAAGACCAAAAAGAACATTATTAATAACATCTATAATTCTGGAACTCTGCACGACGTGCTGCAGCACAAAGTGCTGTAACTAGGTGTGAGCTGTTACTGGATTGCACTAATGAACTAGCTCTGCCCTTCAACATTTATCTAATTTCATTAAGATTAATTAATGCTTGTGATTATGCAGAAAGAAAATAGAATAAGAATCTCAGACTGAGACAGATGATGGTCATTAACAGCGCATACTACCTGGCTGTTAGATTGTATAGAGAATGATTTCACCAAAAACTAGCATTAGCATATAACAGAAGGCTCAAACAATACTTCAAATTGATTTAAAAAAAAATGAAAAATCTACTAATTTGTGCCTACTGCCCATTTGATTTTCTCCCCATCAGCAAATTACTTAACAGTGTGAGTAACTTATGCGAATTCCTTATGATTCAGAACTAAGCATATGTATTTTTGAGCTTATTTAACAGACTTAAAAAGAGCAGATACTTTATTGCATCTTTATTTTCCTTATTTTTATAGGACATTACAGTGATTTTCACTATAAACAGATTTCTATCCAGTATTAATATTTAAATGTAGGGGAAATTCATTCCCCTACTTGCATTTCCTCTCTGACTCACTTTCTCCACTTCTAATTTACTTGCTTAGTTCTGTCAACCCGGTCTTCTGGTTTTCTATTATTTCTCCTTATGCCTACGCTCATGTTGTCTGTATAGATTGTGGATTACAGTACTGGAGTGTGAATCAGGAGATGCTGACACTGCAGATGTGCCTGGCTGAGGTGGAAATAATTCTGTTAAGAATAAATATCCCAGATAAAGACCAAGGAGCCACCTGGAGCTGACAAGAGATAAATAAGATTATGCTGCAGGAATTACTTGCCTTGCTCAAAAGAATGCCAAAACCAGAAGGGTTGACATTCCCACTTACATTTCAAGGTTACAAACATAAACAGAAATAATTTACTTTTATTCCTATTAGACAGATATTTCTTCTCACTAAACCACTGAACAGAGCTTAGCAATTTAACAGATGGCATTTCAAATGAATCTTAAAGCTACAGAAAAAAACATGAGAGAAGTTGGGTCCATGGAAACTAGCGCAAAGGTGCAGTTTTAATCAAACTCTGCATCAGAATATGACATTATTTTTGTTTTTAAAGCCTGCACAGTTCAGATTGTTGCTTACATTTCTATCAATTCTAAATTCACTCTGATGACACAAAATAACTTATGTTTGAGAAAACACATTTTTAAAGTTCCAATAAATGGCTGCTTTTGGTTGCTCTATCCAAAGAGGAAGAACAAAATCAAACCAAACCTCAAATGTAACCGGGCATTTGGGAACACTTCAGAGAAGGTAAACCAAAGATCTTTCCCACAATTTTATTTACATAAATGTCTAGCTGTAGAGCTGCTGGCAGTAGAAAGCTTAATAAAAAATAAAATACGGACATGCCTCATAAGCAACTGCGTTAATGAACTGTTTGCATCGCTTGCAGCAGGTTAAGAATATTAAGCCTTTGCTCCTGCTGAGTACAGCAGGTACTTTCTATTTGTTATCTCACTAGGAACTTGTAATAATGTTTCATGGTAAGGATATCTACACTCTGTAGTTAATGGCTAGTAGGTAAAAAGCATCTGCTTGAGATCACTGATAGATTACACGTCATCTACACAGCTGATCTGACAGCTCTTTGAAGTCTGACTTCATAATTAGTATATAGATAAATGAAGTCTGGTCTCCTATTGAATTACTTGAGGGGCTTGACCCCAATTTTCCAGTTGTTTCCAATTTTAGCAGGTATGCTTTCCTATATCTTCCAACAGCAGAACAGTTTCCTGATGTTATCTGCACCTACAAAAGGCTTGTCCTCGGTATTTCAAAGGTCGAACTATTAAAATTGTATTCTCATACTTACAGAAGTAACAGTTAGTATATGGATACAGACTTTGAATGTTCTTACACAGTCTGTATGACTAATGGCAGTTACTCCCATGTTTGTACCTGTTAAATTTAAAACACTTGCAAGCATCCAATATCAATCACATCATACTGTATTTACAACTATAAATGCTTGATTAATTTGAAATACTTGCTGTAAGGAGATAAATATTTTTTTATTCCTGTAATTATTCCTTAAAATTATCCAGTTCCATGAAGTCACATCACAAACTGAATGTGTTCCAACTTTTAATAGAGAGCATCCTTTTTCTAAGAACACTGTGCAGGACAGTTGTACCTTACCATTACTATCCTTTTCCTAGTGTAGATTATAGAGGTCAAACATGTAAAATACTCTGTATTTTGCTCCAAGGTTCCCAGTAATATATTTTGTTTAAATAAGGAAAAAGCAGGTGGCTTCCTGCAAGCATTAGAGGCCAGGCTGGCACTTTGAGCAACTTGGTCTAGTGGGAGGTATCTCTGCTTATAGCAGGGGTGCTGGAACTAGGTGATCTTAAGGGTCCCTTCCAACATGAACCATTCCATGTGTCCATAAAATTAGTGGAAAATGATTCATTTTATACATATGTTTAAATTGACAATAAGAAAGGAATTTCAATCTTGAAATTCTGTGTTTCAACACTTATTTTTCTCTGAAGTTGGGGCAAAAAGTTGATACAGTAAAATATTTTGAAAAAAAAGAAAACTTTCAATTTCAGAATGTAGTTTTGCTGTGAGCTCTCTCTCCATTGGAAAAGATACAACACACCCCAAGAGCTGGTAATAGCCAGACTGTAACATTAAATATGAAAACAGGAGTTATCCAACCATGCTTACTATTAAAAAAGACATGTATCAGAACAATGATTTGGATACATGCAAAGAGTAATGAAAAACTACCTTAAAAGCTGACTATTTATACCACCTATCCTTAGAAGTGAAAACAGGAGAGTTCAGTAAACAATTTCTTGTTAAAAATTTCAACTTGGCTGAAAACATGTTTTCTGTAGAAAATTCTGACTTAAAAGCTGTATCCAGTTGTAATACAAAGTCATGAAAGCTTTTTGTTCCCACTCTTGCTAGGTGTCTCTGCAGTACCAGCCTTTGGTCAAGCAGCTCGCTAAGAACCAGAGCTTCTCCTACCCAAGTCGAGCTACAGATATCTTGACAGTAGATGTCAAGAAAAACATGCTACAAGGTGATCAGAAACATATGCAGAATAAATCTGAAGAAAGGCTCCAAGAATGGCAATGTGGAAATGTTTTTGATGAAATACTACAAGAGTGCCAAAAACCAGTAGTTCAGGAGTTTGAACCCATCCACGTGAAAATGATTATTTTTGCAAACACAGACATGTCTGTTAAATTCTCTGCCTTTTTCTCCACCGGCTTTAGTGGCTGATGGAAGATATAACAAATGAATGTAAATCTCAGATTAAAGAAGTTACGTAAATGTTAAAGAGCATTACTGTTATTATAACAAAGGGAATTTATTTATTGAGGGGTTAGAGTACTGTAAGACACTAGAAGGCCTTGTTATTTAAATCTTGGTAAAAAGCTATTAGCAGAGTGAAGCTCGTGCTTTCTCTGCTGCAATGGTGAGGCCAAAACAGAATAAACTGAAGGCAGAAAAGAAGGCATTTTTAACAAGGATTTCCATCTGTACATAGACAGGAATTCAAAGATATTCTATGAACCCCATTTTGAAATATTTATGTGATACTTCCATTTCACCTTTCTTTGTTCTTGGCCTTGCTAATCTACCACTCTCTTATTTCCTACTACCTAACTAGCTTCTCACCTTCTGTGCTTACTGCAGCTTTTCAACTACTGATAACAAAACTGTGTGTAGATAAAACATTAACAATAGTCACAGCGGTGTTTACAAGTAAAAATGAATGCACCTTTCCTTCTCCTGCTCTCTACTAAATATATCAACCCACACACAGATGCTGTCTCCTACCATGACCTCACTGTTCCATTTTTTTTTTTTTCCTTTCTCTGTGGTTCACAGATAGGAAGACAATCTCAGAAAGGCAACATTTTTGTTCAGACTCTCCCTTTCAAAGACTGAGCATTGGGCAGAATAAAGTTCTTCAAGTCATATTGCAAAACTCCTGAGGAGGGGACATACCACACAAAATACACGCTTTGTTATAAAACTCAGTCACCTGATGTACTTTCAAAGAGCAACAACTGATACCAGCAGAACTCAAGATAACAGTGTATTTTTACTCCTTCACATTCTGAAGGGTTTCTGCTTATTTCAGATTCAAAATGGTAAGAGCAGCACAGTACTGTTGCACACTACTGTAGACCACAGTACTGTAGACCACTCCACCATTCAAACCACTGGTCAAATTTTGGTCTCGCAGCCTTAATAACCTTCTTTCCATTAACAAACACATTGCAAAAGGCTTGCAATGCACTTTGAAAAGAAGAAACAATCTGAAGCATATGTTGGCTTTGTCTACTGACTTGGAAATGCAGTTACAATAAATAAAAAGCACACAAAATATTCTTTGAAGCACTGTTTTCAATCAGAAGTTTCTTTGCAGAAATTCTTTTCAGAATAGCACTGCTATCCAGCAGATAGAATAATGCTGTTTTAGTCATGATGAAATAATAGTTGAATACTGAAAAACACAAACAAAACACTCTCTTGGTTCCATTTCACTGCTCTCTGGGTGTTACAAAAGTCCCTTCTTCAATGGCAGCAAGGAGGAAGTTACTTCTGCAAGGTGTCTGGCACCAGCTAAGCTGCCGTGCTGGCACACAAGGAGCAAGAAGAAATTCTAAAGGAGTTATCTGCATGCAGACGTAAGAGAGAGCAGGCAAAAGGTGATTGTTAGTTTAGGAAATCGTCTACATAGAATGGTTTTTTCATTGCTTTTTTTTTTTTTTTTTAAACTTTTCTTTTGTTTGTCTCAGAAAAGAAATCCCATTTTATTTGCATTTCTTCATGCCATTTTTCCTTCGCTGTAAGCTCGTGACAAGCCCAGATGAACAATGCCATTCATTCAAGATGGCCTTTGCCCTCTCAGTATCTTTTTCTTCTTTCTGTTTTTTCATTTTGTTTCATTCACCCCTCCCCCCCCCCCCAAAGAAGTCTCCACTTCTGTTTATTGACTACCATTACATATGGACCATTTTTGAAGCCTAAGTGGAACATTTCAGAGGAATGAAAGACATATACAGGACCCAAATATAAAAGAATCATGAAAACAGAGTATTATTCATTGCATTCCCTAATACAAAACCTACACAGTAGTCAATGTAATCATCACAATTTAAAAGAAGTGACTATCTTTTGACAGAGTATATAATGTGGGCCTGGAGTTATTGCAGGGTACTGTAGCAGCAAGAAGTTTACATAATATGAAAAAAATGATATTACAAATTCATGGAAGAATGCCTATTAATGGCTATTAATATACAGATAAAATATCTAGCTCACAAAACTCATAAGCACTGCACTGGTGGAAATCATTAGCGTACACTGGGAGATGCATCACAGCATCCTTCTCGCTCCTGTGCTTCCTTCTTAGATGTCTGGCCACTACATATTGCTGTAAGTTAGAACCAACAATCACCACAACACATTACAGTGTTTCTCACACTTCCACAAGACCATAAATACCTGCAGGTCACAAAAAGAAACAAAATATGCTAGTGTGCTACTTTCAGATTTATATAGGTTTAAACTGGAGTGGAAAAGAAGTATTATTACTGCTAGTTCCTACCATAAACAACAGTGTTTTATTTATCTGTATTCTGGCAACAACACTGAAAACTAATTTATTTATTATGCTCTTCCTGGTGCAATATAAATTAGCACAAGGACACTTTGGAAAACCTCACAGAGCAACTAACCGCTGTTTGTTGGTGGGCAGCTCCAAAAAGTTTTAACATTCCATGGCACCATTATGCATATTTTAACAGCAGCAGACTCCACCAGCAACTCTCCCTTCTGAAGAACTATTTTTTGCAAAAAGATCAGCAGCACAAGACCATCCCTCTCAAATTGTAACAACTGCCTTTGGTATACAACACCCATTAGGCAATTGTAACTTTGGCATCTATTAAGTAAAATGTACTTTTATAAAATACACACACAGCAAGCATTCAGGAATCAAAATTCAGTTATCTCAGCTTAGCCCACACTTCTCCTCTACTGTCTTTCATCCAGCGGTTCACAATTTTCCCTAATGTCTCATTTTAGTGACCAAAACTCCAGAGAAGTTGTGGAAATTATTACAGCCACTCAAGTAGCCTGGAAGCAGTGTGCTTCCCTGCTTATCCTGAGATAGAACAAAACCACAGCTTTCTCTTAACCCGATCAAATGCTGCTCTATGCAGTTCCACAAAGCATCTGTATGTCCAAAACACAAAGTTTGTGTTTTGTCTTCGTGTAAAAGACTGCTTTTACAGAACAGTGATGTTTGGGATCCTGGGCATAAAGTGCCTCCCAGTGGTGAGGAATGCAGAAACCAATATGGATTCAGCATAAAGAAAAGTTGCATGCTGCTGAGATCCCAACTTCCAGCTCAACTCCCACCTCATACTCTGCTGCAGTGGCACTGATGCTCAGGTTAGACCAGAGGCAGACTGAAGTAACTCCTTCGCGCACCGCTATATCTGTGTGTATATATATATATATATATATATGTATATGTGTGTGTGTGTGTATATAGGATTCAGGATGCTCAGTCCCTAGCACCCTTTTTCCTCACAAAAAGGTGAGACTAACCAGAATGCGTTTGTGTCAACACGAGCCAGACAAAGCTTACCACATCAATTAATTAGGATGCTCATGAGGAAGATGTATAGATGATACATAATACAAGATTCTTTTTACTGCAATACTGACAGCAAGAATATTAGAATTTAACTGGTGGTCCAGAGGAGGCCTTAGAAAAGAACTTAGACCATGAGAAGTCCAGCATTTCTGTATTTAAGAAATTAGCTAGATTTAATCCACGTGCAGTGACTCATATGAAGCCCTGCATTACTGAAGTACTTAAGAAAGAACTTAAATCTCCTTGTACAGTTGGAAAAGTAGCACTGTTAGGATGGCACTTTACAGGTGTTATGGTCAGAAAGGTTACTGTGGTGAAAAAGAAGAAACGCTTACCCAAGAATCTAGGCTCATGATAGAAAACTCCAAAAAGGAAGGATCTCCAGAAAGAGATCCTTCCCCAGTGGTAGTCAGCCATTAAATGGAGTCTAGGAGGGGTGGAGCCAGGCTTCCGGTAACACAAGTGAATTGCCTTCACCTGTGCTCCCACAGCTGACCCAGTCCTTGCCTCAGGTGATCAATCAGTGGTTCAGGCTGTGACTTAACAGTTCCCATACACCCCTCCATCTTGAGTCAGTGAGCAGTAATTTCAAAGATCTACTCTGCCTTGCCTTGCGATCTGCAGCTCTGCAGTCCAGAAAACAAACAAACAAACAATAATAATAAAACTAAAACCATAAACAACAACCAGGTTTAAAAAAAAGCAGCTACAGATGCATATTTTTGTTGCAAATGAATTACTAATACTACTAATCTGTGGCATGGAGACTTGAACTATGCTTGTCTGTCTCCCACAGATGTTTTCACTGTCCTGCTCTCTATGCTCATTGTTTCCGAGGTACTTTCATTTCTATCTAATTAATTAATTACTTCCAATTAATTGGCAGAAGCTTCACACTGTATTACCAAAGGATTACAAATTAAATTTTAATTGTGGTTCATTGTGCAGGAGAAATCAAGTATAAACATAATCACACACCATTATAAAGTAAGTATGCTAGACATTTTCCAGAACAGATGCATAGTGTCCAAATTATCGTCAATTCTGATATACTGTAAACAAGCTAAGACTCATTTATTAAACTCAACATATCACACCTCCCACACACAAATGCATGAGACAAATGTTTAAAGATTCAAATTTTCACAGATGGTAGCAAGAAGAAAACACTGTTAAAAGACAAGAATTTTACGCCTGTGGTCTTCAGCAGTCACTGGTGTTCCACTGAAAGAAACACAAAATTTCCACTGTAGTTCTCCTTTGCCACAGTAGCAGCAAAATCACTTAATTGTCACTATGAGTGTGGTCTGACATCATGTAGAACTTGACTCCTGCACTGCCAAGTGCCCAACACAACTACGTGTTCGAAGACAATTTAGCAACTCTTTGGGGCAGAAAACAGTCTTTGCAGTAAGATTATGTGAGCCTGTGAAAACAGACTGGGAGAAAAGAAGTTAGAGAATGGGAGCATGCTGCTCTGAATCTGAAAATCTGAAAAAGGTGTCTTCATCACTGCAGCATCCAGGAGAGGATAGCTCTGCTTGCTTTAAATGTTCTGTGAAACTTCATCTGCTCTGGAAGAGCAAACAGTATTTTTGGAGGTAGTGGGAGGAAGAAGGATAAAGCAGAGACAGTTATTTCCAAAGAGACATATTTTTTATTTAAAAGGTTGACTTCAAACCATCTGATTGTCAGCCTCATCAGTGAATTCAACATTTATTACGTAAACTAGGCTACATCCTTACTTGATAAAAACCTACGCAGCTCCACTGTTCCCAGCAAGGGGAAGGGTGAGTTTTTGAGGTCATGAGAAAGTCAGCATCCCTCACAAACAACCTGAAAGGACATTGACTATTTGGTGGCATTTAAGAAATACTTAGTACATAATATCTGAGTAAACTTTTTAACAAAAGAAGAGAGATCCATACTTTGAAATGGTTGACAAACTCTTCACCCATTACCATTAACCGCTGAAAAATAAGACTTTTCATTGTTGATAGACTTCAGATAGTAACCCTCAAAATTCTGATTTTAAACCCCACTCGCTAGAGGCCATCTTTCAAACATATAGACCATGTGAAGAAGCAACAGAATAGAGTTCTTCCAAACTACCAACTTGTCAGAATACTAAAATAAATTCTTCAAAATTGAGGTCTGAAAGAATAGTCAGCGGGTTCATCCAGATTATAAAATGCAATCCTGTAATTGTTTGTCCTACTGTCCTACAGATCAGTTGTCACTCAACTCGTCAGTTGTCACTGATCTGAAAATATTAGAAGTTGACTGGTAATAAAACTACAGATGATCCAGTGATATATAGCAAATCATAGGCACAATTATGTGTCTTCAGTCATCATTCTAATGGTCAATAAATTAGTGCTAATCTGTAAAACAAGGGATATCATGTGAGAAAGCATAATGTAAGCATCATTATAGCAACAAAACACGAGGTCTCTGTTCAGTATTAACAGATAACATCCCTGAGAACATACACAGAAAACTGCCTCTCCAGAACGTGAGGACAGTATTCCTCCTAAGTTTTGAGGCATTTTTGGATAGCACGTGTATTCTCAGAATGCTGTTTTGAGCCCAGATGCTCTGATGGAAAACACTAGAAAGAAGGAAAGACACAGGAATTACTGAGTAATCAGAGGACTGTAAACCCTGCCTTGCAGTGACAGTCCTATGAATGTATCTATCTGATCAAAGTGAAGATTAAGAGGGAACTTGATTACACCACACAAGTACCTACATGGGAGATTATTGATAATAGAGCCTAAATCTCCCCTGGCGCAGCTTGAAGCCATTCCCTCTAGTCCTATCACCAGTTACAGAGAGAAGAGGCCAACCCCCAGCTCACTACAACCTCCCTTCAGGTAGTTATAGAGAGCAACTTCTCCCCTGAGCCTCCTCTTCTCCAGACTGAACAATCCCAGCTCCTTCAGCTGCTCCTCATAAGGCCTGTGCTCCAGACCCCTCACCAGCTTTGTTGACCTTCTTTGAACCCGCTTCAGGGCCTCAGTGTCTTTCTTGCAGTGAGAGGCCCAAAACTGGACACAGTACTCGAGGTGTGGCCTCACCAGTGCTGAGTACAGGGGGACAATCACTTCCCTGTTCCTGCTGGCAACACCTGATGCAAGCCAAGACGCCATTGGCCTTCTTGGCCGCCCGGGCACACTGCTGGCTCACGTTCAGCCAAGCATCAATCAATACCCCCAGGTCCATTTCATCTACACAGTTTTCCAGCTACTCTGCCCCAAGCCTGTAATGTTGCCTGGGGTTGTTGTGGCCAAAGTGCAGGACCCAGCATTTGGTCTTATTGAATTTCATCCCATTGGCTTCAGTCCAGTGATCCAACCTGTCCAGGTCCCTCTGTAGGGCCGTCCTACGCCCAGGCAGATTGACACTTCCATCCAACTTGTTGTCATCTGCAAACCTACTGAGTGTTCATTCAATGCCCTCATGCAGGTAATCTATAAAGATATTGAAGAGGACAGGCCCCAGTACCAACCCCTGGGGAATACCAGTCATGACTCGTTGCCAGCTTGATTTAATTCCATTCAACCACTTTCTGGGCCTGGCCCTCCAGCCAGCTCCTTACCCTTGCAAAGATTGTACCTGTCCAAGCTGTGGGCTGCCAGGTTCTGCAGGAGAATACTGTGGGAGACAGTGCTGAAGGATTTGCTGAAGTCAAAGTAGACCACATCAACAGCCTCTCCCTCATCCACAAGGCAGGTCACTAGATCATAGAAGGAGATCAGGCTGGTCAAGCAGGACCTGCCTTCCTGAACCCATGCTGGCTAGGCTTGGTCCCCTGGCTGTCCTGTACATGCCTTGTGATCTCCCTCAAGACAATCTGATCCATAACCTTCCCTGGCACCGAGGTCAGGCTAACAGCCCTGTAGTTCCCCGGATCCTCTTTACAACCCTTCTTGTAAATGGGAGTCACATTGGCAGCCTCCAGTCCTCTGGGACCTCACCAGTCAACAAGGAGCGCTGATAGATAATGGAAAGCAGCTCGGCTATCACCTCTGCCAGTTCCCTCAGCACTCTCAGATGGATCTCATCCAGCCCCATGGTCTTGTGGCAGTCCAGTTGGAGTAGTAGGTCTCTGTTTCCTCCTGAATCCTGGGGGGTTTTGTCTGCTTCCCAGCCGAGACTACCAGGTCAGAGTGGAGTACCCAGTGGATAACTGGTCTGACCTTCAAAGACAGACATAAAGAAGGCATTCAGAACCTCTGCCTTTTCCTTATCCTCAGTGGTCACATTCCCAGCCTCATCCATTAAAGAATGGAGATTCTCCTTGGTCTTCCTCTTACTGTTTATATATTTGTAAGAGTTTCTTGTTCCTTTTCAGTCCCAGTGGCTAGGTTGAGTTCAAGCTGGGCTTTTGCCTTTCTGATTTTCTCTCTGCACATCTTAACAATTTCTTTGTATTCTTTCTGAGTTGCCCGTCCCTCCTTCCACAGGAGGTAGATTCTCTTTCTCCTGGAGCCTCAAGAATATCTCCCTATTCATCCATGTTGGTCTTCTTCCCCACCAGCTTATTTTGTGGCTCAGGGGGACAGCCTGTTCCTGTGCCTTTAAGACTTCCTTCTTGAGGAGCAACCAGCTGTCTTGGACCCCTTTACTTTCTAAGACTGAATCCCAGGGGACTCCCCCTACTAGTCTTCTGAAGAATTCAAAGTCCGCCCTCCAAAAGTCCAAGGTAGCAGTTTTGCTGTTCCCCCTCCAGGCTACTCCAAGAATCGAGAACTCTACCATTTCGTGGTCACTGTGTCCAAGAAAGAGTGTTCATATAACTTCATTACATGAAATATTTCTAAAAAGAATATTTTATCTTATGAGAAATAAAAATAAAAACAATAAAAGGTAGCATCTTGTCGTTGTTGAGTGTCAAACTGTACTGATTGCAGATCAGTTGACAAATTCTTTTCTGGAAACCTTTAGTCTCTTTGGGTAGGCAGAGAGGTGCTGTAGCCTTTCTGCTATGTAATACAGTGTAAAACATCACTAGTAAAAATGTGGAAGAGAAACAAAATAAATAGTGTACAAAAGAAAGGGAAAAGTGTCATTTCAATGAAGAAATAATCATAGTATTTCTTAGCTTACACTTTTAAGTAATATGCTTTTAAAATATGATGAATACCTCAAATATTAATTAGGACAAATGTTATCACAGCAAGGTGTTTTTTTTTTTTTCTCCAAACTGGCGTTAACAGATCTACAAATTTCCATTGTGGAATTTCCTACCATCTTGAAACTGCTGCAACTTAATTTCACTGGCATATTCATCTGTTAATATGATGCAAGTTTGAAGAAAATATCCAGAAATCTGCCTAGGGAGAATTTTATAAAAGCCATCTGAATCAATCCATGTAATTCTAGTAGCCAACAAAATAGGGACAAGTCAGAGTATTTTTTTCAGACTAAAATAATAACCATGTCTCTCTCTATACTATGCATGACTCTCAGGAGAAGAACTTCAAATCACCTTGTACGGCACTGAAGATGTTCTAAAATACTTTTTTTATTCCACAAAACTCAGGAAAACAGATGCTTTCAAGTGACAGTACTTTGAGGTTCAATGCAGGGAGTTCCCCCCTACATTCTCTGTCTTTCTATCTTTCTGAAGGTTAAGAAAACAACACTTTAAAAAACTTCTTCAACTGATTCAATCATATTACCTATTTCTTTCTTCCTGAATATTTCTAAGGAACTGTGAAATCAATGAAGGTTCTCCTTGCACAAATCTGAGCTATAACTTCAGTCTATATTCTTTAATACTTCAAAGGATAAATTACATGAATTCATAACTATCTGATATTTAGGTTATCTGTATGACAAAAAAACTCACACCAAAATCAGACCATGATATTTTCATGGTCTGGTATGGTAATTTCATACATTAGAGATTTGTGAAATATACCTACTCCTATTCAGTTGTGGGTAGTAAAATTGCTTTGTGAAGATGAATGCACAAGCTCTGAAATGCTGAGTTTGCAGGAATAAAGATGCTAAAACTACTAAATTCACAAAATTAAAACAACATTCCTGTTCTCTAGTCCAGGATATTAAATTATTACCAAAACTCCAAGTACCTTACAAAAACTAATATTACAGATATCCTATTTTGTATTCAATGAATTCTTTCAAAATAAAAATATTCTCCTCTTAAAATGTCTAACTATGATCAGGACCGTCACACTGATCCATTAAAACCTTTATCTTTTGAAGTTTTTTAATCTTTCACAGGGGAAGGCAAACACAGAAACAATCAAAAAAAAAAAAAAAAAAAAACCCACACATGCATACAAATTTTAAGAAAGCACCCC
>JAOWBP010000001.1:25817684-25849889 GCA_028571105.1 Tragopan temminckii | reverse complement strand
CTCCCGTGGCTGACTCACTGCTCGCCCCAGGTGATCAATCAGAGGTTCAGGCCGTGATTCAGCAGTTCCCATACACATACCTTCCAGCCTTTTTACCTGCTTTGTTGCCCTCTTCTGTATGCTTTCACATATCTTACAGAATCACAGAATGGTTTGGTTCGGAAGTAATCTTAAATATCATCTAGTTCCAATCCTTTGCCCTTGGCAGAGTCATCTCCTGCTAGACCAGACTGCTCAAAGCTCCTTTGAGTGCCTTTAGCACTTCCAGGTACAGGACACCCGCAGCTTCTCTGGGCTGTAAAGAATTTCTTCCTAATATTTAATCTAAGCCTTCCCACTTATAGTTTAAAACCATTACCTCTTGTCCTGACACTACACTCTCTGATAAAGAGTTCTTCTCCAGCTCTCCTGTAGACCCTCTTTAGGTACAAGAAGGTGGCTATAAAGTCTCCCCAGAGCCTTGTCTTCTCAGCTCACTTCAACAGGCCTAAGATCCTTCTGTTGGGGGCCCAGAAACCAAACATAGCATTCCAGATGGGGTCTTAGAGACAAAGCCTGTTGCTAAGTTAAGAGCAGAACCCTGAGCGACCCCAAAATCTAGAATTTTGCCTTTGTCACAAGGTAACAGAAAGTGTCATGAATACAGGTCAACTGATCAAAGACTGAGTTACTTATCTTAGGACGACTAGACAGGCTCTTACAGATGGTCCTAGAGCATCTAAAAGACATGAGGTCTTCCCATTTCCAATTTCTGTGTTCTTCTTTGAAAGATTATACAGTTACTGAGAGAAAAGGACAGGAATACCTATGGAAAGAACCACAGAGGCTCTAGAACCAATTCAAATTTCCTAACCCTGTCATTTTTAATATGTAAAACCTAAGCATTATTTTATGGTAAACAGAACAACAAAAGAAATATATTTAGTGATGAATACTGCATTGCAAATGGCTACAAAGAACTCAAGCAATCTGTCTCACACTGCATGCACTCTGCTTATGATTCACTGCATATTAAGGCAGAAGAGGGAGAACCCAGATCTTAATATCCACTGCGTGGAAACATTCTGGGATACTGAAACAGGAAGCTTTCAGCAATAGGAGACGGTTGTTCTTAACTCCGACAGTATAACAAGCTAGCATTTACTCTCCATTTCCTGGAGGAGGTAGACAACTCTTGGAAAAGAAACAACCTGAGATCACTAAAAAGTTTCTGAGTTACAAGCATTGATCACAGATGGATTGGCTGCAGTAGTGTTATGCTCTAGCTCACTGGTTTCAAATTACTGGAAGGAATTTTCTTGTTGCAAGTAATTTTTTCTGTCCTAACTCATGCTCATCTTTTTGGAATGCATATATGAATTCTGCTGCAGCAGGGAATGCTTCCAGAGGGTAAGTTTTGTGAGAAAGCAATTCTTAATTATCAGCAACGTAACTCTGAAAACAAGACTAAAAGATTCCTTTGTGGCTTCAAATAACCTCATCTATTTATGACCAGAGGCAAACAGAAAAGATCTATTTTAACCATCACAACTTCCAGGTTTTTGGGGCAGATTTCTGAAGTCTACAATGTAACATTTCCTTTTCTCTGTCCCTGAACCAATCTTGCCAGCCTTGCTATCAAGCCCAAGAAGCATAGTTCACAGAGGACACTAACAGCTGGTGTCACAGAAACAAAACTTTGACATTCCATCACTGCCAATGCACTGCTCAGGAGCAGAGCTGCTGCTCTGGGAGGCATCAGGGAGCCTGCGAGGTCTCGGCCTCTGCTGATCTAAGACAAGAACAAAAATGCAGCGCAAGTTCCCCTACTGAGCCTTATGCAGTACAGAATGTAATTGACCCTCCTGATATTTCAGATGGCTAAGTGCTAAGGGAACACCCCCTTTCTTAGCTTTGCAAGCTTTAAAGGCTAGAAAAAAGGTTCTTTTCATCGTATTATCATTTCTGAAACAATAGAGAGCTAATTGCAATTGCCAAATGCTGCTGTTAACTTTTATAAATTTATGTTCTCAGTTATCATTATGCATCAAATACAATGAAGTATTACAATAGACCATGTGAAAGAACCAGAACCTACTGTGTGTCCTTACTCTTCTTTTCAAAGCCTATGTCATTGAAAAACATTTCAGCACAAATCTCTTTACAGGTTGCTTCCATTTAGATAGGATCTAACCGTGTGGTTTTCAACACTGCATTATAACTTTTACAACCAGCAGTGCTCTCTGCCACAGTCATGCTGATTCTTTTACAATAAAAATGTCTCTAAAAATAAGTTCCCAACCTACCCTTTGCCAGGTGATAGCAGGTAGGAGGCAAAATATTTCTAATCTATCTGCAAAGCATTCAAGAATTTTCTGTAGGAAATCTTGCATGGAAAAAAAAAAAAGTGCATAGGAAAATGTATCCCAGCTTACATTAACCTTTTTGCACATATATTTGCATACTATTTCACCACAGAATTCTGGAATCTAATGCTCAGCTATTTTTAAACTTATTTGGTCCAACACAGGTGAACTGCATTAAGGATAGTATTTACTTTAAAAGAAAAGATCTTGAAATAAGAAACTCAGTAATGCCTTTAGTCAAAAACATACATCAATAGCTGTGAGCTGCTCCATTTTTTCAAAAATACCATGTATCTTTATTATTCCTGTCTCTACAGATGCATGGACATCCTAAGCACACACAAGAACAACCAAGACACTCCAAAATACAACGTCTATTCTTCCTTTCACAGAATATCCTACAGAATGGATGAAACAAACATCCCAGTGAATGTAACTCCAATTTGCCTGAACATTACTGAAAATGGCTTGTTAATTATAATGCTTTAACACTAAATGTAATTGAACAATGGTAGCATGGAAAAAGCCATGGGAACATGTGTTATAAAAAATTATTTTCATAAATTTAGCAATTTCTTCTGCTATCAAGTACTGTCATAAGTAGATATGCGTACATTAGTCAAAACAGTCTTTGGATTCTTGAAGATTTTTGGGTTTGTATATATATAACATTTTATAGCAAGCACTCACTGTTTTATTATTCTGGATAACTACGCTGATCTGCTGTAATTGCTGTTTTGACTGCCCAGCTAGAAGAATGTGTTAATCGTTTAAGTTCTTAAATTGTACAGCAATGTCCTAATCTAAACCTGAATTTGTGAATTACTGAAGACCTCACTTTCTTATCAGCAGGCAGTTGGAAACACGAGTAAAGCTCACAAGCAGACATAGAATACATAAATCACTACCATAAGATGATATAAGAAAACTTTCAAGAACTTATTCGAGTGTGAAGACCATTTGGATGCTGAAACAACACAATATACAGTTTGAGAACAAATAGCAAAAAATAAAAACAGCAAGCAGTAAGTCAAACCTCAGAACTCTGCATGCTATTGTTGCACATAAAAATTCAGTTCACCTCAAAAATCTGTAGATGAGTACAACAGAGATAAAGCTAAAGTTTTTTTGAAGAAGGCTGAATAAAAAGCAACCAGAACTTCGCATTTACTACTGAGCAAGAGTCCTATCTCATCCAGCAGGTATTCTAACTAAAGAACTCAAAGTTTGGCAAGAAGACTCAGAGCAGGAAAAAAAAAATAAAAATCTGAATAGTTCTGGGGCAAAGGAAGGCAATGTCTTCTACTGGGATACAAGTGCTATGGAGTAATGGAATATGACAAATAAGGAAAAGTAGCTCATCCTTTCCAACAACCAGTAACAGATTGAGAAAAGCACAACTTCTATACAGAGATACTGTTCCCTTGGCTGCTAACCCTTAAGTGAGAGTGAGAAAAGGTGGACTCAGGGTTCAACCCTTCCAATTGCTCAGGTGCAGTACTTACACCTGAGCTCCCTGGGTTTAGCAATGCCTTCTCACCTGGTGCTCAATCACTGGTTCAGGCCATGACCTGGCAATTCAATTCCCATGCAGGGCAGGAGTAAACTGGGAAGAAATTAAAAAACACCTATAACTTCTTCAGTATTTCTGCTGACCATATTTTCTATACTAAATTCTGAAAAGAAACCTCCTTCTTCCTCAAATTTACTGCCTTTTTTCCCATTCGAAAATTGGAAATTAAGGCCAGGACACATTAATTTCTGAAAAAAGCAGGTAAATAGGTCTCTTTAATGGACAATTTATTTCTGTTACAATTGTAGTTTTAGGTTGATTGATGGTTATAACACTAGATAAAGCTACACAGAGACATGAATTATCACTTGTTAAACTGGGACATTTGTATAAAAAATTCTGTGCTCTGACTTTTCAAGATGACAGCAAAATATATTTTATAAATGCATGTACTTTTGGGGGGTACTGCAATCATGAATGCTTGAATAAACTCAAACAACACTCTCTCTGAGAACAAACTTAGTATTTTGTTTTCTTCTATTCTCCCTCGTACTACTGAAAGATGAAGAAAACACACATGTTGCAGTTTAACCACAAGCACCAGGGCCATAACCTCGTACAGCCTACCTTAAGCGCTCACACAAGCAACCACATACCAAAGTGAGACGCTAAATACATAGAGGGCCTGGGGAAGGGCACTAACAGAGACTTTATCTCAGTTGTTCCCCTGTGGGAGCAGGTAGCAGGACATGGGCCAAATTTGTCTGAATCAAATCAGCCGCTGCTGCTGCCCAGGGAAACAAATGCCTGCAAAATTTCTTTCGAAACTACTACTTCCTAACCTTTTATCTTCTCTGTCCTGGCTTCCATGTGCAGCAGCCTCACTGGGCTGGGGAACAGCCTGCCTGCTCATCTGCTGCTCCCACCCACTCTGTCGCTGGTAGAGATGACGGAGACAGGTGGGCTGTCTGCTCCCCAGAAAAGCAGAATACAGCAGCAGTACCTAGTGCAAGCAAATGTCTCACTAGGGTGGCAGCTGCACTACGTGTTTTTACATTCCAGGTATTTGATATCTTAGAAGTGATTCAATCAGAGTGAAAAGGGATGAAAAGTGCCAAGAAGCATCTTCCTTCTTTAAAATCTGCTTTTAGTGGAAGCATTAATTATTAAATTCTTCTTGTGTTTATGTGTACGTCCTCATATGAACTAAAACAAATGGGAGAAAAACATGAATGGACCAGCTTTTGCAGGGAGTGGCAGCAGTTTCACAGAGACTGCCCAGCAGAAGATACGGCCCAATGCTAGCTTTTCAGTACTAGCAAAGGACAAGGCTCCTGGAAGTACAGATTACAGTTTTACAGATTTCTTAGTTTATATTGAGAAAACATCACCTGAGAATCTGATTTCTTATGAAAGAAGACACAAGAAGACACCCAGGCCATTTTGACAGACCTATATCCTAATGTGCCTACAGGTTTCTTAGGGCCTTCAGCCTCCTACATTATGATTACCTACAGACAAATGGCTTCACATCATGAGCTGCTATGGATCCTAGTAACATTAGACAGGGATCATTGTTGCTTTTTTTTTTTTTTTTTTTTAATTTGGAACTTAACAGTTTGGGTTACAGCAAAGCATTTCAGTCTCCAGGAGACTGAACGCTTCTATGTCACAGGCAAAGAAAACAAGACGTGAACAAAAGGAACACTGTGGTTCCTCAACTGGCAAGAGGTCTGACAGAAGTGAATAGTTTCACAGATCCTAACAGACAGCACTGCAGTTACAGTGTCATAGCGTAATTAAAGTAATGCACTATCTGTGTCTACACGTCAATTCAATCCAGAGTGGTATGAAAAACAAAGCAGTGCTATAGCCATTACCTGTCCCTTCAAAAAGGAAAATACATGTCAGTGAGTGCCCACAGGATAGGTAGAGGAAAAATGTGTCTTTTTTTTTCTTTCTGAGATGAATGAGAACACATCAAAAATGGGTAAATTTACTGTATCATCAAAAACCAAATGTTTACATTTCCCTCATGATGCTTGGATTCATGAACTCTTCACAGAATCACCAAATGGCCAGGGTTGGAAGGGACCACAAGGATCATGAATCTCCAACCCCCCTGCCACATGCAGGGCCACCAACCTCCCCATCTAATACTAGACCAGGCTCTTCACATTAGTATCAAAATATCAATGGACACTTTGAATGCTTTCATTTGTGATGAAATGACTGTTTTCAGTCATAATACTTCTACAGCTTCTACAGCTAGCCTAAAATTTTTTTTCTTTTTTGCTCTGGTGCTTCCTTGCTCAGGAAAAGAAGCAGCTTGTTGAAGCACACTTAACAGAAGACAGAAGTAATACGGCAGATTTATCATGTGGAACCAAGAGGTACTTTTTACCAGGTGATACGGCTGGGAGTAAATGTAGCTATAAAGGTTAAAACAGCTTGAACTTGTTTGGAAAAAAATTAAGTAAACTTCGAATTTCACGTACTGATGTTGACTCAAGAGACTCTTCAATCACAGTTCCTTAGAAAACGTGGTTTCTTTTGCTCATGCAGTCTCCCTAGACACCTGTGCCTTAGGATCTCAGCTAGGATGAGAACCTGCAATGAAAAGCCTCACCTGAAGAGCACCTAAAGGCTGAAGACATCTACTTGTTTGGAGCAGTACTGTAAAAATTATATTCTTACAACTTTCAGCTCTCTGTATATCTTTACACAGGGTGCATCTGTCACAGCCTATGTTAATCTATGTGTCTTCCAAGAGCGTCCTCATTTTCTGCATACTCTCTGGGAAAGACTCACAGTGCCCACAAAGGATTAGTCTCTGAGAACAGCATAGCAGACTTATGGTTTTGAAATCCTTTCTTCTGGCAGTTCACAAAAGCTTGACATTTCTGAAAATCACAGTGTAATGTAATAATCTTTACCAACTGAGTAGGGACAAATATTACGATCTTTTTTCTAGCTGGATGCTTTAACAACAGAGTACAGTGAAACAAAACAAAATAGTTTATGTTTCGCCATTTAAGATGACTGTGGTATAAAAATCTGACTATAACAGATACAGACAAAGGATACACCAACATAAAGATCATGAAACGTGACTAAATAGACATGTCTATGAGGGTAGTCTAGAAGGCTAATACAGACCCACCATGGACCTTGCAGTTCTATAGAACAGTAACAGCAGTTAGTAAAACATATTCCTATTTGTTCTTAAAACTTACAAAAAAAATTAGGCTAGTGATGATTAATCTTACAGTCATTGAAAAGCAAACAAAGAAACTAAAAGTCTGAATCCTGAATACGATATGGTGTAAAGTCTTAAGTAAATAAACATTTTTAGGAACACAATTATCTCTACATAGCTGCAATAGGGAGGGGGCGGGGAGAGGGGAAAGGAAGCAGAACTGTAATTATTCCAGACAAAGGTAAAGTATTTAATGGAAAACTATTCATGTGTTTTTTTTTTTAAAAAAAAAAAAAACAACACATATAGCTGCTTACTTGCTTCAGCTTATTAAATGAAATACAAGCCCTCTTTCTATATATTCTTCAACTGCAGAATCTTTGAAATTGGATCTCAAATCATTTAATCACTTAAACAGAGTCCTCTTCAAAAAGAAGGTTAAAATTAATTAAAGGAATACAATTAAAGGAAGTTTTGCCATTAATGTAAACTGTATTGCAATTTCACACCTTTTCTATGTCAGAAATACGTTACAAGAAAAGATACAAGCTCACCAATGTATACTTTCTCCTAGTGCTTTATAGTAATAACTGAAACCCACTGACAGTACAGGTAATAAATTCACTCAAAACCTCCTCTTGACACATCCAGCACTCAAAAAAGACAATCCTGACAACCCTGTATTACAGCCATCGTAATGTCACAATTAGCAACAGAAAAATAGCTGGCTTCTACAACTGTAATGACACTTTGAAATGCTGAGTAATGATGCATCTCAACATCCAATGATCAGCTGAAAATTGATTCATCTGAGACAGCTGACATTTGGGAGGGAAGCAGTTACATCTCTGACTTTTGGATATCACATGAAAAATACATCACTGTGGCCATATGTTCTCCACTGAAATGCAATACAGTTGGAAAAATTTCAATACATTTTGGTATCAATTTAGATTATCTCAACATGTTCAGCACATAAAATTATATATCAAAGAGAAAAATAAGGGATAATTCCTGATAATAAGGGCTGCAGTCTTTAAGCGCTCTTCAGGTGAGGCTTTTCATTGCAGGTTCTCATCCTAGCTGAGATCCTAAGCTGAAGACTCAGAATTCCTTCAAAGGAGAATAATATAAATTAAGGACCATGAAGCTGTGACACTGTGACACACAAAAATCCAGAAGAAAAAAAAAAAAAAAAAAACTTGCACTGAATTTAGCTTTTCACTGTTAAACTATGCCCTTTGCTGCCACCACGTGGGCCCTTTTGGAATACACTGGGAAACTGAAAACGCAGTCTCACAGAACACTACCAATGTTCTTTTTTTTCTTTCCCACTTAATTAAAAAAAGCTTATAATACAGAGTTAAATTTAAAAAAAAAAAAAAACCGTTTCTCAACTTTTAGGTTTCTCAGTGCTTAAAATCGCTGCAAGATTCCAAGAATCTAAAATACTGGTTCACAAATAAACACACAAAACACTTTTCAAAAAAGCATTCAATGATGCTTTCATAGAAGAGATAGCACAGCTTCCCACCTGCATCTCAGCCAGATTCATCCTACGTGTTCAGATACCATAAAGCTAATCAATGTTCTACAAGCTCACTGCAGAGGCTCGGAAACTGATGAGACTTCAGGCAGTAACCAAAATTATTTGGTAGATGTCATGATAGTACTAATTAGAATAAGTAAGGCTTGAATCACACGTATATGCCTGTGCTTATGATTAAAATAGATGGGTGCTCTGATATAAGATAGCTCCAGTCTGCTGGACAGGTTAAATGGGCACTGAAAATTAAATACAAACCTCTGAACTGAAAAGTGTTGATAAGTGTCACAACTTTAGGCCCTGGATTCAGAGGTTTGCCACACAACAGGGGCACTTTCTGTGACACCTTGCAGTCCTCATGCACTGCACAATACATTTATATTAAGCTTCATTTTGCAGATAAGAACCTCTCTACCTGTGAAACCAAGCTGGAACTGAATACCAGCATGCCTTGTGGAAGACTGGTACTGGGAACATGCAGTACTGAAACACAGAATAGACCACTGTGATGCTTATCAGTCCTCCAGCAGTGGCTGTGGTCATGGGCTGGGAGGGGACTCTGAAAACATGTGCAAGTTTGGTCACTCTGCAACACAAGAGATAATAAAAGGTAAAGGGGGGGAACTACTGCCTTTCCATTGCGTTTGGCTTTCTGACTGAAAGAGATCTTCATCTGCTTCAAAAGACAAGATCTTTGTAGAGTCATCATTTTAAAAATCCTATCAGCTCTCACCAGCACATTATAACCCCTAAATTTTAATGAACTCCTGATCTAGTTCGTTCAATCATATCACTCAGTCTCCAGAACAGAAATCGGAAATGGCCAAATGTAGGAAGCAAAATGCAAGACAAGTATCTTACGTTCCACTGGACTGCCCTGAGACAAACCTTCAGGTTAGAAGGCAGAAGAGAGCGCTCACTGGCACCATGCAGAAGTTGCCAGATAGCTGACTTCACTACCCAAGGTTTGAACATCATTGCCACACTCTTTTCAAAAATAAAGGCTGCAAGTCTGAAGACAAGTGGCAGAAATCAGATCTCTGGTAAGGTAGCATAGGATATCCCTGTAACAGGCAATTGAGGGGGGTATTCAGAAGAGAGAGCACTCTGAAGCCTGCCACCTGACTGGATCTGATAGCTGTGATCTGGGTATCACTGGAAAAGCCCTTAGAATTCAATAGCCCTACACAGCTCTAGTTTTCCATGCAGCTTTAGATGTTGGCTAGTCTGCTAGACCTCATGGGCTCACTGTGCAGAGGACCATTGTGCACGAGTATGACGGACCTCAGGGTTCTGACAATGCACTTCTATTCATGCACACTAAACCACTGCACAATTTGAAATACATCCTTGGACCAATGTGCATCACACCGAAGTGTACCAGAGTCTCCCTCTTTGTGAATTGTATTAGTGGCTAATGTAGATGCACACCCATTGAAAATATGTACTCAGCAATGCCCTTCTCACTACTTCAATGCCTCAAATTGCAGAGGAAATGAAATGGCCTCATTCCCACTGCACAGTTCAGCCTCTGGAGACACATAATATTTTTTCTGATACCTTACAATTGGTTTTTATTGTGTCCCAAGTATTGCAACTATTGTAAAATAAATCTTCTCTCCTTACTTGAGCATGAAGCACTCCTTAATGTTACTTTCACTTACAAAGATTAGCTTTTTACGTCTTGTTCTCATAGCAGCCTTGACAGGTCCTGCTTTCCAGTTGACTGCTTCTCTATTCTGGCTGAATTGTGCTGCTGCATCCTCCAGATTTTGAAACCATTTGAATAATGGGTGAACCTTCCTACCTCTGGATCGTTTAACCTCTCTTTTCCACATCTTTTCCGCCAGTTAGACCAACTATCTTGTTCCTGAAGCCTGTCCCTCAACCCTCCTGTGCCTCCATATGGTAACACATACTTGTCAGTAATGTCTTGCATTGGCACTTCATGCTTCTTGAGTACTTAGGAATGGTTTGGTAAGTAATGAAAAACATCCTTAGCAAAAAAATCCCCTAGCTACAATTACTTAGCACTTAAGTGACACAGACTCTGTAAGATGAGGCCTGAATGGAAAAGCTTTAATTTTAACCTTATCTTCAGCCCTGGGTTAAACTATCATGCATAAAGTTGACATTCTTTCATTTTTCCTGTCTTCATAGTCTGGTTTTCCACAGTGAGAGAAGGTTTGCCATGATCCTGACAGAGAAATTTTCCATTGAACAGCATGTTTTTCTCAGGCCTTGTGCCCAGCTAGGCTTCTGCATGTTGCTATTGGAGATAAGAAGCAAAAACAGTCATAGATCATTGTCAGACAGCTTTTCAAATATGTTTCCTCAACCAGATGTTCAACTCTGACTAAAAGAGCAATAACCAAATTTGCAGTGGCTCAACGTAATAAACTGTGAAGTCCCTAAAAAGAAGTATCACTGATATACATAGGTTGTTTCAAAAGTGATGCCTATTTATTTCCATGGAAAGTGAAATAGATACAGAGTAAACAAGAACACTATTTGATAGAGCAAATTCTCAGCTACAATGCTACTATTTTTTCATAATCACCATCATTAGCTGTGCATTTTCACCAGCAGTGAAAAAGAGCCTGCATTCCACGCCCGTAAAAATCTGCAGCAGTGGAGGTGACCCACAGTTGCTGTCACCACTGCTGGAATGCACCACCCACCACCTCACTGTGCTCACATCTACTGGTTGGTCTCCAGAAACATTCAGCAAGTACTGATGAATGTCAATGGGTGCAATTTTTTTTCTGCATGGAGTAACTCAATGACACTCTTTTGCTTCATCCACACTTCCAGGTCAGACACCAATTTTATCAGACTGTCCCTCTACTGCCATCTGTCACAAAGCAACAAAACAAAACAAGATAGTGTCAGGAAGGTTCAGTCTCTACTGCCATACCACCCACATATACTTCTGATGTCATGGGACAACCTAATAAAATAGGAGGCATTACTTTCGTGGCAGCTCTCATATATTCGAATACCAGCAATTTATTCAGTTTTCACTATTCCTAGCAACCTACAGTCCCAGTAATTACCCTTTTTTTAAGGAATACATTCAGCCTTTTTAACTTTACATTAAGATACACATTAACTGAAATGTCTTCAAAAACACTTATTAAAAATACTCTTGACAAATGTAAAATATACCTTCTTAGAGACAGTAACACAGAAAGACTTTAAAGCACTCCTGGCATTGGTTTCTCAAGTCCTCAGCAGGATATTACTTCTGCTGTGATCATCTACACAAGCATGCACATGCAAGACATAGGATTCTCCTACTCATGCGCCACAGAGGAATTTTCACTAATAATATCAACTGTCTGAAATACAGGTACTTTTCAGAATCACTCTCTTGGCAGCGGACAGGGCAAGCTGAATAAGAGACACAGCAAGGAGCAAATATATTAAGAATTGTTCTTTTTTTTTTTTTTCTCCTCAATTTCAAGGAAAGTAATTTTATGTCTTTTACAGGTCTTGTATTAAAATGATACGTATTCTGTATGCCTGCGTTTCACAGAATCTCATACATGTGGGACCTGCTTGTCTCTACAGAGACTGAAACCTTCATGCAGCAGGTGGACTCTGACCTTCCGTTTGGAAACCAGTTTCTCTGATACTAGCCATTTCAGTAAGGCACTGTGTCAAAACACACAGGCAGAAGTACCATTAAATGGCTTTCATGAGTATTATATTTACTCAGGAAAGATAATCCACACTTTAAAACATTTTATTATATCGATGTGAAGTATTTGGCTTTGATAATGTTTGCCTTTTGTTGTAGAAATGCTATTTTCAAAAGTGTTGCATGTTGTTCTACCTTGACTTTGAGAGGACAGCTCTGTTTAACTGATGTTTTAAGTTGTGCAGTTTGAAACTGAAACATTTTGTTCCTTACCTGCTCAGTGCCTTTTTACCGGAATGTACACCTAAAACAGCTTTACCAAGCCTTTATCACATTTTGGAAAGTCAGGGTGATTCCATAGAACAGCATAGTCAGTTTCCCAAAATGATCATGACAAACCTGAAGCCAGCATCAGTTCCAGTCAAGGAGACAATTCACAGTGAGAGAGTAGATCGACTGACACCAGTCATTTTAGTAATAGCCTATTTCCATGAATTTGGACAACGACTGCCACACAATCTTCTCAGTGCAGCTAATGGAAGTGCGTAACAGGTAGGAGGAACAGGAATGTTGACAAGGACAAATGAACTCTGGTTTCCAGATATGAGCCAAGCTTTCAAAGCAGTTAATGCTTTGATTAATAGCTAGTTATAGCTCCTGGAGCTTTAGAAATACCAAATATAAATCTTAACATAGTACCAATAGACTGTGTAAATAGGGAAGAAAGAAAGCTGCAATGCTCCCACCCTCTCCACTGCAGGGAGGATTATTCTGCCTATTATTAGGCACCTATTCATATTTACCACATCATTTCCTGATCATTTCTTCTCCTAAAATACTGAGTGATTCCGCCGCTTTATTCACCTTGCTTGAATCAATACAATTAGTCTTCATACCACATGATTACCCCAGCTGGTCTCCATTCAAGTTCATTCAGTGACACCCAATCAATGTTTATTTTATGTCTCATTGTTAAGAGAACTCCATATACTGTGTATTTTGCTGACAGACATAAAAGTCCATTAAACAACACTGTATCAGATTCTGTTGACTTACCTCTGACATTTTTTTAAGAACAAGTCATTCAATTATTTGACACTGCTCTTCAACTCAAATATACTTGGAGTTTCTTATTTCTTGCTAAAAACTCTTCAGATGCTATCTTGCTTTTTATAAACAACACATCTAATGAACTCTGTCTAATTAACTAATTTAGCCTGTATTAAACGACTAATGATGCAAGTTTTCTCACAGAAATCGAAATGATTTTGAGTATAAGAGAAAGCAAGTTTTTCTTAAACCAAAAATTTCAAATTAAAAGCTCAAATTAAAATTAATCAAAACAGAACAGACAGCTGTTCATCCATCAATCAACCTTAATGTTACCCTGTTGGAGCACCTCATGAGTTAAAAAAAAAAAAAAAAATTTAAATCAGATTTTTAAGAATCTTTTAAACAAATCAGATAAGAAAGCATTATTTTGTGCAATCAAAACAGCACTATACTACACATTTAATGTTTGGAGTGTGTCTTTACTCAAATTTGAATGTTTCAATTTCTCTTAATTTTACCTCTGAATTTTCTGATTACACACAATAGTAATGTTTACCCTTCTAATTAACTAAGTCTTAACTTCAAATTTGCTGACCTATACTTTCAAATCAAAGCAATTCTACATAATGTTCATGGGTACCCTGTTATTAGGCTAGGATTCCACTTTTTCTAACTGAAACTTTAATCCTCTTGGCAAATTAACCAATTAAATTACTATTTTACCTACATTCAGAAAGAAGAGTTCCAGAAAAAAATGATGGTGAATACTACTGCATTTACATTTTTGTAAGTTCTTGTTCACTCCAAAGCAGCACAATATGAAAAGTTTCCCACGGAATATATTCTAAAGCAGAACAGACAGAAAAAAAAAAACTTTGTAACCTACCTCATATTCCCTGCCATAATGAGGAATAGATTATAAATGTGAGAGAAAATGAAGAGGAAGAGGATGGTACTGAAGAACATTGTCATCCAAGACCCGTGGTCCTCCCGAAACATTTTCAGACGGAGCAACTGACCTGTGGTATGGATATTATGAGAAACCATATTTTAGTCAGTCAGTAAATATATGTTTAGATGATAACAAAAAAGAAAAAAAAGAAAAAAAAATAGTGTACTAAAGTGAATTTCTTGTTACATCCAATAATTCCAGTTTGTGTGGGGAGGACAGGTTTAGTATCAGGCAGCCACGCTTGTCTTTTTCAGTTCAGCCATGAACAGAGATTTTTCCTACAAAGCCACAAGGTTGTTTTCCACAAACTGATCTGGTGACAAACCAATTTAGATTCTGATTCTAGAGACTACATCATTAAACAGGACCTCTGAAGGAGTTCAGTTCACGTCATGCCTGTGGTATCTGACTGAAAAGTGGCTGTGGTTTTTATATACATTATATGCAATCCTACATGCTGGTTAAGCAGCCTTCATTATTTCCCTGCTCTAGTCATTAACACCCGGACCCAATCTACTCTCATGCTGGCAGAGCAGGTACACACAAGTGAACAAGAGTAGTCTAGAAAAAATGATAATTCCATCTTTTTCTTCCAGCTGAATTAGTTCCATCAACCTGCTGACACTGAGACTCATTGAATAGCAGTGCTGTAAATCTGTGCAGAAGCGGGAAGGAGTGATGATCATGAAGAGCAAATGTGTAAAGTAAGCCATCCCACTTTCTAGAAACTGCTGCATCCTAACTTTCTAAAACAAACACCACAGCCGCAAAAATCTCATGGAATTAGTCTAGAAGTCAATGTAAGAGACATCTTTTGTGGCATTTGCTCAGTGTTCTGAGAAACAAGTCTAGAAATTGGGAGGCTTCATAAGAACTTCAGGCTGTGATATCTGTTACTTGCTGCCAGTTGTTTCTTGAGCAGTAGAAACAGAGTCATTAGATTTTGATGGTTGCCTCTCTCATTTCACTCACTATTGACAAAGTTGGGTCCAATACAATGACATATGATAGATAAATCATCATACGTGTTGGTCTAGCTCATGAAAAACACAAACATAGACTAAAAGTGGAGGATTCAGGACATTTGACTCATGAGAAAAAGAGATGATTTTCTGAGCAGATGACTGCAGGGTCAGTTGAGAATTAAAGAAATTGCTTGGACTAAAGGGATTCTACAGATACCATAAGAAAAGCCATCTCTTGAGTCAAAGACTACTCTTACTTAAGCCCAAAAGTACACAAAAACATATGGTTAGTAAATAAGTAAATAATCACCCTTCCTTGCGATAAAGCTGAGATTATCCTGTGCAAACTCACTGCTCCCCTGTTTTGTGAGTACTGTCATCCATTTAATGGCAGCGCTGAAAAAGTCTAGGTTTGTAGAAGTACATTGAAGGGTTTAGACCTCAATAATACGGCTGTTCAGCTGGAATGACCTCACCTCACTAGGCAACTGCCATCAGATTCAGAATCCAAATTCTACCTCCTCATCATTTTACAAACAAATCTTTTACTATGAGAAGATAATACTATCTTCTTTCTTACACCGTTGACTTTTGCTACATGGTACCACAACATGGTCCCAAAATGATTCAGCCTGTAAGTGGTAACATAAAAGAACCATATCACAAAACAAAGCAGAGCTTACAGCCATACTTACAGTGTAATTATTGTTCGTTTCATTAGCCAAAACTGTACACCAAATGTTGTCACTGCAATACAGAGAACAAACTGCACCCTGGAGTGTTTGAGCTGTTTCCTGTAGTAATGTTCTCAATATTTCACAAATGTAATATTACAGTTCTGTCAGAGCAAGACTGATTTTCTTGTCCTCTCAATGAAGTCTTACTGCAGTACAACACTCTTCTTATCCTGCTTTTCATAGTTTAAACTGGGCTTTAATGGTTCCAACTTTTGTTATTTATTTTCAGTAATAAATGACCTAAACAGGAGTGTGCAAGTACCCAAACGTAGGTGCTTCAGTCGTGTGATGTACTTCAGTTTTCATTCTGCAACAAATGCATTTTGCAAAGCACACAGGTATGCCTTACTGCTTGAAAAAAAAGCTCTGCTTACTCTCACCACTGGACAGGTAAAACTTTCATCTTGTTTTCTTCGGGAACATATTTTTCCTGAGTTAGCTTTTCTTTTCTTTCTTCTCTCATTTTTTTCTCTCAGTCCTCCTTCACTGCCAAGTAACACAGCAGTTTTTCAGTTCTTTAGGTTTCCTGTAGCCCACCTGTCCAAATAAGTTCATTCTACCCAGTTTCCAGACCTTCTTTATGTCTACTCCCATTGCACCTTTCCTCTCCTGAGCCTCTCAGTCTCATCCAGCCATTCTTTTCCTGTCCAAGCTCTGCGGTGAGGTGAGAGCTGCCCATTTCTGTAATGGGGCAGCAATTCTGGCAGTGAAGAAGGGGGAAGGAAAGTGCAAAGGCACACACACGCCCCAAGCCCCTCCATCCTTCTCTTTCATGCTAGAACCAATGAAAGCCCCAGAAAGACCTAGACTGTGGATTTGTAGTGAGTCTGTTTTTCCCTGAAAAACAAGTGGAGGCTGCTATGTTAAGTAGCAATATAGCCTGACTGAGAGGAGGGGCATCATGATAAAAGTTCTCTCTCTTGCAGTTTGACAAATGCTCTCTGAAGAGCTGCCATTGTCCATGGAATATTACCGAAACCTTGGATTAAAAGCAGTATTTGCAAAATAGAATTGCAATTCTAGAAGACCAAGATTAATGGAGAAGAAAAGCACAGCCTGGAATCTAGACTTCTGTAAAACAGATGACAGCAACATTTCTAAAACAGGTAAGAGAAAAATTCAGTAAGTATTCATCCCACCTGTATTCTTTACAGTAACATATTTTTTTTTTTGTACTTAGTTACTACATTCTGATTAGTACATACAAACATGCATACATTTCATATTATTTATTTTTTAATAACTATTGTCTTTGGTAGGCAATTTTTTAAACCTTAACTATCCCTTTACCGTATTTCGTTTGCTATATGGGCTTTCATTAATTCTCAAGTAAATGAACATAATTTCTTAATGAAAGAAATAGTGGCTTAATCACAGTATAGACTGAGTCATCAGGAAGAAAGGAACTGAGTATTATTAGCACAACGTACTTACCTAACTGGCAGAAAACTTGACATTGTCTGATATATATAAAAAAAAAAAGGCACCCCTGAAACTTATTACAGCATGTATGCGTATCTACTCGGCAACAGTATAGCTCCAATGGTCTCAGGATACAGCAGGGCATGGTGATGATGTCTATGCACATATAGTGAAACTGGGTTTTGCTTGTAGAGAATTCCTTACATTCTTCTAATGGAAGACCAGGAGGTCTTACTATAGCACTGAGAGTCAAACTGCTTGTGCCTTTCTCTTGCTTATTACATTATCTTGGAAAACATTCTTTTTTAATTTGAACCTCTTTGACTGCATCCATCCTGTTTGATAGACTGTAAGTCATTCACCCCAATTGCAATGCATAGTGTTTCAAAAATCCAGTCTTTGTTATGGCCCCTAAACCCTACTATAATACAATGAATAAATAAGAAACAGTGAGAATATTTTAGAAAATCCAAATATGAACACCAGGGCTCATGGAATTCTAGGAAAATGCCTACAAGGGAATTTCAAAGAGCATGGGAAACACAGAAAAATGCAATCATGCTTCCTAATGTGACTTTGATCTCCAAATTCATTTTACCAAGATATGCAGCTCCAGAACCTACAGATAACTAACTCCATGTAGCTCAAGTTAGAGCACAGTCTAGTAAACTCAAGGTGATGAAGAGGATAGGGGATTTATTAGTTCTAGTCTGTAACTGCCCTAACACATTTACCAGGTTATACATACAGTCAACTTACAGCAAAGTGGATCAGGTAGCACAGCTGTTTCTCCAATTAAGACTGACCTACTCTCCTCAAGTATCTCTGGTAGAGACTGACCTCTCTCTCTCAAGCTCCTCCAGGAGCTTGATGATATCAGGAATCCCTGGCATTACAGTTGCCTTCTGCAGCTACAGACGTGTCTTTTGTAGCCAGTTTAGGGCTTATTTGTGCTATCACCATAATTAGAATCAAGTGCTTACTGCCTTCATTCATAATTATTTAAAAGGAAGACAGAGAGGTAGGGAATACAATTTAATTCAAAGAACAAGTGAGATTTAGCCAAGATGATTATAGGAAAATACAACTTTTCTATACATATTAAAACTCCTTTTAACTGAACACATTGTAAAGCAAATGTTACTTAATGGTATTGTACTCATTAGGGTGGCTACACTTTAAAGAATTTATGCGTTCATCTTATAAGCTTTGGTTGAAGAACATTATACAAAATTTGATACCCATAAAGGTCATGGAGAAGTATAGGGAAAGAATACCATTACCCCTGGTTAAAGTACAGTGCTTCAATACTTAACAATATACATGTAAATAACAAATATTTCCAATCCCTTAAAAACACCAGAAGTTGACCATATGGCTTTCAACCTTTCTGGAAAGTCATTTGACTGCTTTTGTTGCTGAACTTCTACAGAAATAACTTTCCTTCATAATTTTATTCAGTACAGTTTGAACTAACTTTTCATAAGTACATTATCTGGGTGAGCCGTAAATTTGTAAAGCAAAATAATGCAGTTTCTAATTAGCAGCTCACAGTTCTTACTTGTTATATTCTGAGCTATGTCTGTGGACATACCTTCGGAAAAGTAATATTAAGGAAGGTACAAAAGCAAAACATCATGTTGCAAAAAAGCACTACTATCAACCTAACAGTTGAAGAAGTTTGAAAATTATCAAGGAATCAATAACATTATTATGGAAAAGAGCTCTTCCTTCTATGTAAAGTGAGTAAATGCTGAGTAAAATTTTACCCCGCTTTCCTATCAAGTGCTGTAGTGGATTCTGATTTCTAAATGGCTGTTTTTGTGACCCTCATACAAAGTTCCAACTTGGACAGACCTTGCAGATTAAAACAGAATCACTGAGTCACAGAATCACTGAATCAAAGAATGGCTTGGGTTCGAATGGGACCTTAAAGACCATCTAGTTCCAACTCCCCTGTTGTCGGCAGGGCTGTCATCCATCAGATCAGGCTGCCCAGGGTCCCATCCAACCTGGTCCCTAACGCCTCCAGGGATGAGGCATCCACAGCCACTCTGGGCAATCTGTTCTCTTTTATAATTTGGAGAGAGGTTCTAGAAACATGACAATGAATTTGGTAACTATTCACTCTGCTAAAACACTCCAGCCTTGGTTTTGTTTTTAATTAGGAGTTCAAAATCTATGGGACTAAAAGTCAGTCTTTGCAGGCATGAAAACCTTGCTTTGAAAAACACACTGCAGATCTATATTCCAAATTATCCATAACAGGTGCTGATAGATACTGGGCAATAACGACTGAGACAAAATGAACTCTTTCTATCCCTGTCAAAACCACAATGGTTTTGGCCTGGAACATCTGTTTAGAGAAGAATGCCAATAAAAATCATGCATACAATAGCAAAAGAGCATTTTGTTCACTGCCTTGGATATAGATGTTGGTGTTGCCTTCAGCACAACCTGATTTTTTTTGATACTGTCTTCTGGATCTCAGCCACAGCCCACTGCACAGATACCGACATTACAAATGCCTGTAGGCTCAGTACAGGTACCCAAGCCAGTCACAGCACGGGTGGAGTGAGCATGGCCATTTATTATCCTTCTGCTCTTCTCTCTGCTTCCTGCAAAGCTAGACACAGATGTATTAATCAGCAAAGGGAATCTACTGTTATTAAGGAGGCATGCCTTTTTTCTCTCATGTATTGTGCACTACACTAAATATTAGGGCAGAATACAAGGGTTTTTAACAAGGTTCATGAAGCTCTGCCTTTGATGGCATTGCTGTATAGTAAGCTTTAAGTGATGCCTATTTGGAATTTGCATTATTTTCAGATAGAGGAGAACTTGTACATTCCATATTCTGAATTCTTTCACCAGTTCAAACATGATGGATTTAACTAAAAAGTTTTTAATTGTAAATTCAATATATTTAGCTATTATTTTAAATTTGTTGGTCTGTTTTTCCCCTTCAGGCCTATTCCATGGAAAGATGACAAATGATACATGCACTATTTTCATTTGCAACAACCACCCTAAGCTGGAGTGGTACTGCTATTTGCTGATTCTGGTTTGCCTTTTCACTTTGATAGTGGGATTTCTAGGCAACATACTTGCCCTTCGACATTATGTGTACTGCGTGAAGACCTGGACTACTAACAGCATATTTCTATTTAATTTGGCATTGTGTGACCTCACTTGGATTCTCATGGCACCTTTTTCAGTATATCATAGTCTCCAGAAGTCAGATAACTATCTCAGTCAAACATTTTTTTACATCATAAGACTATTTTTTAGTATTAATATATATGGAAGTGTCTACTTCTTGACACTCATCAGTTTTGATAGATACTTAGGTGCTGTCCATCCTATCACTTCATTAACATGGTGGAACAAAGGGAAGGCCATGTTTTGTACTGCTGCTGTATGGATCTTCATAGTTCTTGCATCAGTGCCAGAGATCTTCTGCACAATTGAAGCTGGAAGACAGCATGACAACAAGAATTCCCAAGATGACACTGGAGAACACTTACAATTTGAAGTGCCATTCATACTCTCCAAGATTGTATTGAGATTCCTAATTCCAGTCACAGTCATCTTTACATGCTATATGTTGACTCTCAAAGCACTACTACAACTCTGTAAACGTCAGCAAAGAAGAAATAGAATTATTAGGCCTCTTTTACTGATTTCAGCTGCTATGATTGTATTTGCTGTGTCTTTCACACCTTATCACATTACAATGATGGTGATAATAATTTACAAAACCTGTTGTCAACCATCCTCTGAGAGCATAAGCACATTAATGGTAGTTTATCAAATCACAGAGATCATCTGCAGCATCAACAGTTGCCTTGATCCAATCATTTTTACAGTAGCAAATAAAACATTCTATCAAAAAATTAAAAATATAAAATGTTATCCCAAATGCCAATGCTGCTGCTGTCTAAGACACAGGGTAAGGGACATCGCTCTGTCCCCAAGAACAGTGACTTAAATGTCAGTTTACAAAGACATGCATCTCTTCCTACCCATTTAGCTTTGTACCATCAGAACACTTTAAAATTTCATCTCCTGTATAGTGCAGCAATCCCTTGAGTAGGCAAGAATAGACAGCAGTGTAGAGTAAAAGTTAACGTGTACATCTACTGGAAAAGAAATGCTATTATATGTACTTTAAATATTATTGTCATAAATACATACATTAATTTATTGTGACATAGCACTTCTTCCCCATATATACATCTGATATGAATGAACAATGAATAAAAGCTCTAAGGATCTGCTTTTGTTCTTGGTCAGAGAAATACAGAAAGTCTATGAGTAAACAGTGTTGAGGAGTCTCCTAATAATTTCTGCTAATTATTTTTTAATATGTTCGTAAGTAATATTGTGGCTGAGCTATGCAATTAGTAAGAGCCATGAAGTTAACAGCTGAACTTCCCAAGCATTCGTAGAGAGGCCTACTACAAGTACTTAATTGTAATGCTACTTGCACTAAATTTCCTCTGGCAGTGGCAGTAGAACCTCAATAACCTGGATAAATGCAGCAGATTTCCAAAAAAACTCACAAAATATAAATAATAAGGGAAATCCCCTGAAGACAATCAGAGCCATAGTGAGTCTGCTTACGAAGCAAACAAGCATGGACTGAAGAGTTTGCTGAAGGTTTTTCCAATGCAGCAGTGGCTCCAAACCTACAGCACAGGCACGCTGGTAGTGCCTCAGAAACCTTGGGCAATTACAGCTGTCTCTCCTAAGTATTCTGCTTCAGAGAATCACGTTATTCTACAGTGAACTCTCAATTCACAAACAGGGACAACTGTGCAAAGGAAAACTTCTGAAACACTGAAGTGGCTCAGCTGAGGGAAGAAACACTGCTACACAACAGTGCTTCTTCCTTGTTAATTTAGGGTCTCAGTATCACTTTCAAGACAGTCTAAAGTACAGCGGACTTTGCTTATTAAAACAGCACAATGTATAGTCATTGAAGAACATCATTTTCAAGAGTCATTAGACAGGTGTTCTCCCAGCATATACAGACAGTCATCCTTCACATTCAACTATGTGCTTTCTAGCCAAGTCTCACAAAATATCTTGTTAATTATTAAAGGCCATAAATCAGTGGGCAAGACAATTTTATTTTCAGAAGTTACTAGCGACAATGTGTTTTTAGGTATACTTTGTATAGTGTCCTTCTTTTCATTTTCATAATTTTAGTATGATTTTGTTTTCACAGATGTATAAAAAATATATATAATTCTACACTGACATTAAATCTCACTTGTTGAATTTTTCAGTTGTATTGAGTAAATATAAATGTATACATGAATACTGTTTTTTTAATTGTTTGTAACTGTGATGTGAAATGAAGAAGTCTTGATAATCTGAAATACTTTAAATATGTGCATATATATGAGGATCTCACAGTAAATTGTGCGTCTATATCCTATTCTAGTGAGTTACATACTCACCTAAGTGTTAAGTGCTGCTCTTAACCCCTTGATGATTTCTTAATCCTTAATTTTCCCTTATTTTAAAAGGAAAAATATTCAGCTTAGAATCACAGAATCACAAGGTTGGAAAGGACCTACAAGATCATCTAGTCCAACCGTCCTCCCATGACCATTGCCACCACAAGCCTCTAAACCATATCTCACAGTTCCTCATCCAGATGCCTCTTAAACACTGCCAGGGATGGCGACTCCACCACCTCCCTGGGCAGGCCATTCCAGTGCCTGACCACTCTGAGAGAAAAAGTTCTTCCTTATGTCTAACCTAAACCTCCTCTGGTACAACTTGTGGCCATTTCCTCGGGTCCTGTTTGTTGCCTGGGAGAAGAGGCCAAACCCCTCCTCACCACAACCCCCCTTCAGGAGGTTGTAGAGTGCAATGAGGTCTTCCCTGAGCCTCCTCTTTTCCAGACTAAACAATCCCAGCTCCCTCAGCCACTCCTCGTAAGACTTGTGCTCCAGATCCCTCACCAGCTTTGTTGCTTTTCTCTGGACACGTTCCAGGACTTCAATGTCTTTTTCGTAGTGGGGGGTCCAAAACTGAACACAGTACTCAAGGTGCAGCCTCACCAGTGCTGAGTACAGAGGGATGATTACCTCCCTGCTCCTGCTGGCCACACTATTCCTAATGCAGGCCAGGATGTCGTCAACACTGTTTTTCTCCTAAAGCCAAAATGTAGCACCAATCAGACTATGAAAAAAAAAAAAAATCAACTCCATCTCGGCAGAAACCTAGTGAGTCTTTCTCTTGGAGGAGTAGGAACTCATGTAAGAATAGCTGCACTGCCAGGAGCTCATCAGGAAGTGCAGTAGTGTAGCTCCCCAGCACTGTGTTCCGGCACTAAATGGAATACTGATAAAATCGGGACAAGCAGGCAAACCCCAAGCTAAGAATTTAGTTCTAAGATAGAATTTTTTATTTCTCATAGGAAAACAAAATGTCATGTATTAACTATCGTTGCTTCTCTGAAGTCTACCAACATTTTGCTGAAGTTTGCATTCCTACACTTGAGTACTTCTGGATTTCCTCAACCAAAATCAGCCAGTTAGGTCTTTATGATTTAAATAAATAGGTATTTCATGCTAACGCAGACTCCTTTCCATTGTTAAGTTGTTAAGATAATGCTCATAAAGACGCCTCTACCAATCAACATATGGAGACAATCAATTTGGCAAGTGGGAAGAAATAAGCAGGATCCCAACCACCACCTACAATAAATACATTTGTCATAGCAAATACTGTTGTCATATAGGTCTGATTCCCAACCTCTACTATAATGAGAGCGTCCTCTTTGTGAGAATAGTTGTTGTTTCATGCCTATTTATTGGGTTTATAAATCTTTTGTACGGACATTTACAAATCTGAAACCAGTGCTAAAAAAAATGGAACCTTGGAATTCAAAGAAAGTAAATGGCAAAATCAGTGAGAAATAATACCTTGCATTACCCTGTCTATTACTTAGCCGCAGTAGATCTTTAAATATGACAAAATCTAGGTATCTAGGGAAAAAACAAACATAAACCAGAACGCAGTTTTCCTCAAAGCCTCAACAACACTGTTAAGCAAATCATTAAAACAACATATCTGATGGCAGAGTAGCATTGAATGTGTCAGTATTCATTAATTACGTTAACTTAATTAAACAAAAGTATCATCATTTGTCAACATGCTAGCATTACAGAAGGAGAAAGAAAGAGACAGCAAGATTCTGCTCACAAGGCAACATTTAAGAAACACTGTAGAAAACTTTATCAGTGGGCCTTATAGAAAAGCTGTTTTGTCTGTAAATTGATATATTCTTCTCCTAAAGCTACTAGGACAGAAATACTTGCTTGCAAAGCTAATTTTTGTAGGGAACCTGTACTGTTTACCAGTTGTGAATGGCAAAGTTTACTCACATGCTAGACAAGTTGTACAGTCAGCCATATGGTTACATGAATGCTCTGAATCTGTACTACAACAGCAAGTTCATTTTCTCAGTTACGGGAGCTTATAAAAAATGCTGTGACCTCTTCTGGTGTGGGTTTTTTGGGGTTGTATTTTGTTTCTTGATTTTTTTTTTGCTGTGTTCTAACTTCATTGAAACGTATTCTAGGTAGACCTTCAGGCAGTTAACCCTCGTTCAGAATCTGTTCCCATCCAGATACAGTCTCATTCTCCCAGTAAATCAGTCAATGTCATCTTTAATAATCATCACAGTGATTTTGCAGTCAAGTTAAGCAGGCAAAGATGAGACATTTGTCCAGAAGTGCTTTCAAGGACAATATTTCTTAGCTTTTTTTAGTCCAAAACTGACCTGACTTTGGCTCAGAAATCACCAGCACACTCTGCCATTAATGCAAATCCAGAGCGTTGTCATAACGATTTCCAATATTTTAACCCAATGTTGTTTAGGTTAAATTTTAAACAACAGTTTAAAAACTTCTTTTTTAAAAAAAAAAGTTTAAACAATAGTTTGTTGATGTGGGAACAGAAGTACACACCATGGTCCATCTTCTAATGTCAGATGTCTAGAGCATCTTTCATTCTATTCTACATCGTAATGCTATCTAGACTACGTGTGCTGCTGACATGCCAGTGATAACCATGTCACATCAATAGGAGCTGTAGCTCACCTAGATTAGATCTGGAAAGCAAGATAAATTGCTAATGATCCCTTCAGCTACGCACATGTAGGATCTGGCTGATGTCACGGATTGACTTCTCGTTAGTTTTCATAGTGCGCTGGGCTTGCCCTTCAAGAGCTTCTGGCGTATTTTCCTCTGAAAGGCATCTAATTTGTGCAGGCCAGCGCCTCTTCCAGCTGTAACAGCAAAGCATGGGTAGTGGGGCAGACTAGGAAACTAAGTTTAAAACTATAACTCTCATGTAAACACAGCTGGTAGGGTAGAAACCAGAAATAAAGTGTTTCTTCACTATCATTACAAAGGCCTAAAATCAAGTCAAAGAAATCTACATCAAACCTAAAATTGCTGTATCCAGTTCAGTCATATCAGATGACTAATATGGGAAGAATGGGAAAGCCATAAACAGTGAGAACTAAAAGAACAATATCAATAAATCTAAGCAAAATCTTCCACAGAAAATACCATTTTTTGTTGTAGCTCTCACCAGACTACAGTTCTTTCCAGTGAAAAATTAAATTGTTATGCAGACAGCAACAATTTCAACAGGAAAAAAATGCCTATATTTCAGTAGGAAGAATAGCTCTAAAATATTTTTACTAGATACGGAAACGATTAAAAGAAAGAAAAGGAACAGCTTTCTAGATGTCAAAAAGAGGACTGGTGAATCTGTATATCTTAATCCTATTCCTGGATTTTCTAGGACACAGCTGTGTAAACTTATATAGCCTCCTTTTGCATTACAATCAACACATTCCTAAAATACAGACTACTCCATTTATTGCTTAATATTCTAGATTAATTGACGAGCTCCTATATTCCTGAAACAGAATTCTGTGAACCAAATCTTAAACTCCTTTTTTTCATGCAGACAGACTTGTAAGAGTTTAGCTGCAGTTAAATAAAATTGAAGAAGTTGGTGTTTTTGTCTTAGTGATCAAGTGTGAGTGGTTTTATCTGCAGGCAGCTCTCAGAATGTCTTTGTGAAAGAAAAAGAAATAGTTAAGGGTGATTAGGCAGTGATCAAACAGGAGCAGCAGACAAGGTGATGTTCCAAGAAGCCTGGAAGTAAGTGAATTGGAATTAGTATTTCCTCTCCTGTTGCTGTAGTAATAAGAAGCCTCTATTGTGTTCAGCAATATGTGTTTTCTGCTTTACTTCTTTTAGGGAGGATGTGCTGATAAGCAATAATATCTACTTTAAATATGCACCGCTCGGTACCCAACGAAATACTGGAGAAAATATTTCTTGTAAACAAACTGGATATCAGACTTCCAGTTCGAAGATTGCCAGGACAGCTTTCCTCCATATCTAGGTGTAGTATTAACTGAATAAATGAAATAGGACAGTGTCCCAAAAAACAAGGCAATATAACGTAACTGCAATCAATATGCTTGAGAAAACAGCGTTGAATGAAAGCACTTTTAAAAGAATACTTTTAAAGTATCAGAAAGTATAAGTAAACCATAGAAATTCATTCTTCCACTTAAACATCGGGTATTTTTCCTTCATGAAGTCTATTCTTTCATTTTGGAAGAGTCCCTTTGACTTTTTCGACATCACTGAAAGCGGTTTATATAAAGGAAAAAAAATTCCTTCTCAAAATACTATGTAGAACTATACATGAGTGATCACTATACTTTTCTAACTAGAAATCCATTTCATTATACAATAAGGCAGTGATTCAAGGCAAAAACCTTGAGGAAGAAGCTCACTCAAATCCATACTTCAGTAAGCATCAATATTAAATAGGGCTTAATGTGCAGCTGTTTCTTTCAGCTTTAATTTAATTTTATTTTGGTTAGAAAGGACACTTCGTGGTTGTAACCCCAAAATGCCATCTTTAATTATTCTCTGTTCATCTTTTTTCCATTGTGGATGTCCAATTTCAGCTCAGCACCTTTGCATTTTTGGAGCAGCCATGGCATTCCCCAAACCCCCCTCCCTTTTCTCTCTGTTTTCTCTGGTCCCAGAATTCAGGGCAGCTTTGGAATGAGCTGACACGTGAAAGAGTAATTATCTTTCAGACACAGTCTGCATGAAGAATTAAGACATCAGTTGTGGACTGGAAATCCAGCACTAGCCTAACCATCAATTTGTGCCCAAGCACTTGACCCAGCTGTAGTGCATGAAGATTAGACATGATATTCATTAGCGTGTTACTTGTGCTGATTGACAGCCAGATCTTTTGTGCATGAATTGGTGTTCGAGTACTCACAGATAGAGAACAATTATTCTGACATTCTTATTAATTGATTGAACGTTAGTTAAAGTGTTAGTTTAAAAAACAAATAAATGAAAGAAAGGAATGAAAAACGAAGAAGCAGGGAAGTCTGCGTACTGTAATTTCTTTTGTGTGTCATTCAAAGTGACAAATACAAGGTGTTGTGGTTTTTTTTTTTAATACTTTTTCTAATTATTCTACTCTTCCTTGAAGAATGTTTAAACTTCCTTTAAATAATTAAACCTGTTATTTTACCACTCTTATGTCTTTTTGGCTGCTGACATTTACCTGAGACATTTAGCCAGAAGACATGTTATATTAAGATATTAGATGACACCACAGATAACAGGAGGAGCACTTACTGCTCTGAATACTGAAGTTGATTAACAATTGATGGGAACCACACTTAACTATTCTAACAGAAGGAAGGTGCAAATAGCTCTGCTAAGAATGTGTGCCTTCAACCCTATACAAAAACACAGTATTGTGCATAATCATTATATTGTCCAAGCTGTGTTATTAGGATAGTTCATTCAGACTACTTGCAATTAACCCCAGTGAAGAACTATAATCAGAAATACAACAAAAGAAGCTGCAAGACCCTTTCATGTTAAGTGTAGACTAGTGTAAAGATTCCTAAATACTGAACATCATAAAATGAAGGAAATTGACAAATGAAAAGAGAAGAAAAGTGTATTTACTTGATATCAGTGTGCTGAGGATTTTACCCTAGATATCTTACCAACAAGCAAGAGGAAAAAATGCACAGCCTGACAGCAGGGACCGTAACCATATTAATAAGCCTTAACTAAGGTTGATAACAACTGCTTGAAACACATAAACTGTTTAGTCAATAGATAACTGAATTATATCCTTTACCAGTCTGTCAAATTTGGTTCACATCCAGCAATATAAGTAGTATTTCTATGTGGAAAAAGCAACTAAGGAGAAATTCAAGCAGCATACACCTTTCAGGCTGACAACAGTGGAACACAGATATTCTTGAGTTTTCATTGTATATAAGCCCACATATCATTATGACACATTGCTGTAATTAAGTCTTCATGCATCTTCTTGCTGTCCAGACTTAACTACATGTGATAATACTCTCTCTTACCCTGGTTTTCTTTTTTTGTTTGTTTTTCCTATTCTTTTTGATAATTCTGCAGGTTTGGCTTGTTACGCTATTGCTGACTTCCTAATGCATAAACTTGCAGATTTTGCAGTTTTCTTGGTCTTTCTCTTCTATTGGCATAATCTAAAACTAATTGGGCATTAGAAGTGTTTTGTTTGAGACTGTTCTCTTTGATTTAACTATTGAAATAAGACTTACTGAGGCAGTACTATGCAGAGATTTGCCTTTTAGTTATCATCTTCTGATTTCCAAAGATAAGGACTGAGTACTATCTATCCAACTGCCAACACGTATATGGGAAAGTATGAACATATGGCTACAATACTCTACATATAGCTGAACCACAGAATATAACAATTATAAAATACTTGCAACCATGTTTTCTTCAAGCTTTTGAGTTTTATACTACAAAATAAAGAAAGGGCACATAATGAAAATGAAAATGCTTACCCTGCAGCAGTGATAGAAATAAGCAATGTCCTGCAGATGCCTAATGTATTTTCAGGTATCTCCTTAATGATAATAGGTAGAGAAAACACAGTTATTTAAAAGATTCAACACATACTCGTCAGAAAATCAGCATTCCAAGTAAACCCTGTATCTACAGGTATAGTGAAAGATGATTGGTTTCTGACCAAAGAAATTCTTAATCATGTATACCTCATATCATAAATACAATAACAGTTCAGGACAGTTTCCAGAGACAGCTGACACAGAACAAGCATGAATAAATGTATGACTTTAGTACTGTAACATAATCAAGTATGACTGTTCAGCATAGACCAGGACCTCTGACAAGTGCACGGTGTGACATTAGGCAGCACAGACTGTCTTCTGTTGGTCAGGGAGCTGAAGAGCAGGTGAGGCACAGCTCTCATCCTGCACACAGACAGCTTCTCTTCCTGTTAATTATGGCCTGTACAAGCAGTGCTTGATTCCTTGCCTCTCAGTGACTTCTCCATCCAAATCCTTAATATGCAGCAAATTAATACCTGAGAACGCAGTGCATTTGTATGCATGTGTAAAAAATGCAGGATGACATAGTGATGAAAAGCACAGAAATGACTGTTGCGTACATTTACTTCTTGTGCCTCATGTCCTAATCGTAAGCAATCCTCAGAATACGGCAGCAAGCCATATTTATGTTCACTGTGTGGCTAATGAACACAATTCAGCTAGATTTCTATCAAATATGACTTAACTAATGAAACCCAAACAGCATCAGCCTAAACTAACTGGAAGATTTGTAATTAAATGTAGTACCAAAGTAGATTGATATTACCTAGCAATCAGTTAAAACCCGCAGGCTTGGAAAAGGTTGTGAGAAGAAAAAAGCCTTAACCTAGCTTCTAGTTCATGGTCTGGCTGGGACTTAGGGAGAACTTCTCTTCTAAGAGACTCTTTACTATTTCCATGCCTTCTCTTTTCACAGAGTGTCTTGTTCTCCCTTGTCACCCCAAGGTTAAAATTACAGTGTGATAAACAGCATGTAGCAAGAGCTAAAAACAACTGCAGAACAGAAATGTCAAGGTAGTCGTTTCTTCTAACTGAGAGCATTAAAGCTTTCTGCTTGCAGGGAAAGGCCTTATTTCAGCAGGAGGGTCGTGACTAGCGATCATACCAGACGGTACAGTGATGGCATATGGAGCATTTTAGTTCTGGGTCGTTGGATTCAAATCTGACCTAGCTCTCAGTATCCAGTAGTAATTACCATCTGTTAACTATTAGTGACTATTTGAATTGGTCCTCTATTTAAATTCTAGTAAAATGATTCCCTTTTACAGGTAAAGATATTATCTCAGACGCTGTTAGGTGTCCCTCTATCTTTTCATCCTCCTGCAGAATGGCCACTACATAAGAAATCATCCTCTTCTCAACAAAGCTGGGCCCTAAATGAAGGATTCGGGTTTATCAGAGAAGATGTTTGCACTGGTGCTTATCATGTAGTACCTACTGTGCAGATAAAGGAAAAGTTTCATGCTTCAGGGCTGGCAATCTGGCTATCTTTCACAGAATCAAAAATTTTAACACCAGGGAGCAACATGAAAATCATCTCATCAAACCTCCTGCATTTCATGCACTGCATAAAATAGCCTTATAAGCTCTGCATTCTTCAATATCGTTTTAAGTTACAGCAATCCTATGTTGTGTCATTCTAGTCTTAGTGACCCAAGAGTACTAATAAATCTAAGTAAATAATAAATTTATTAGTATCACCATTGATGACTTGTATGTTATTTTGAGCCTTAATTTCTCTATCTTTCAACTAGGCCATTTTCTATTAACAGAAATTCTCCATGGTATTTTTAGCTTCTAAAGGCAAGCATCTTTCAAATTTCAAAGTATCCAGGGATGCTTTGAAAAGTACTTTATTGAAATAAAGAAAATTTTCAAATTGCATTCTGAATACAAGTGGGATTTATAGAGCTATAATCAGAGAAAATGTTATCTCCTTACATTATGTCTTCAGGCATTCTTTTTGGGTCTGTTATGTAGGTATTTTAGTAACATCATTGCACTAGAAATTCATTTCACTTAACATTTAAAACCAGAAGATTCTCTGATTCATGTTGAAGAGCACTTCACAATAGTACAATCTTAATTCATACCTATGTTGATTTGCAACCGTTCACCAAATGAGGTCCCTTCTTAAGGAAACCAAATGTATAGACCATCCAGCACCTTTTGCCATTTCTGTGTCACTTGAAATCTTACTGAGACTGTTTTTTCAAAACATTCTTCCATTCCAATGGGAATTTCTGTATTCAAAACAGAATTCTCTGGGACACAAAATATAACAATCTTATGTTTCTTATTCTTTACATTTTACTCTTAAGATTTCAATACCTTAAACCACAATTATTTTTTGAGATACATTTTTCAATCGTATTTCCATCCATATCTTGTGAGCTCCTTTCTCTACTATTCCATCAAGGCTGCTATTGATCTTACAAATGATACTATTAGGAAGTATGATTCCGCTAAATACGGACATTTGTGATACAAGACGAACAGAGACTGACTTTTCTTCTTTTCCCTAGGAGAAATCAGTGGTTAATAGAGCAACAATTGATGTGTAACACTTGATATAAGGAATCATAGCGATTCGTGCTTATACCCATTTTAGAAGAATAATGTAGCAAGTTATTTCTTCAAGGAGAAGAAAAGTTCACCTTGTTTCAGCAGGTTTGATTCAGGTTGAGCAGAGAAGGGGGCTGCTCTTCAGTTTTCATGTAACAGAAGCCAGAAAGGGGCAGAATACATACAGTGGATACTGTTTCTGAGGACAGTAAACTGGTGTTTGCATGCTTGTTGTATTGGGTAGTAGAGGAAGAGTCT
>JAOWBP010000001.1:25801622-25817584 GCA_028571105.1 Tragopan temminckii | reverse complement strand
TCTACCCTCAGGCGGATCGACACTACCTCCCATCTTGGTGTCATCTGCAAACTTACTGAGGGTAACTCAATCCCTTCATCTAGGTCATCGATAAAGATATTAAACAAGATGGGCCCCAGTACTGATCCCTGGGGGACACCACTTGTAATGGGTTGCCAGCTGGACTTAACTCCATTAACCACTACCGACTGTCCCTACTGTCCTCTAGCCAGTTCCTTACCCAAAGAAGGGGATACCTGTTCAGGCCACGGGCACCCAGTTTCCCCAGGAGAACACTGTGAGAGACCATATCAAAGGCTTTGCTGAAGTCTAGGTAGACTACATTAACAGCCCTTCCCCCGTCTATCAGTCTGGTCACCCAGTTGTAGAAGGAGATGAGGTTGGTCAAGCACAACCTGCCTTTCATGAACCCGTGCTGGCTGGGCCTGATCCCCTAGATGCCATGCACGTGCCGTGTGATCTCACTCAAGACGATTTGCTCCATAACTTTTCCTGGTACCGAGGTCAAGCTGACAGGCCTGTAATTCCCCGGATCCTCCTTACAGCCCTTCTTGTAGATGGAAGTCACATCGGCAAGCCTCCAATCCTCTGGGACCTCTCCAGATAACCAGGAGCGCTGGTAGATGGCCACGAGCGGCTCAGCAATCACCCCCGCCAGCTCCCTTGGCACCTTCATCTACTTTATTTGTGAGCTGCCTATTGTAAACATGACAGGATTGTTAACAATGTACTGACTTCTTAAAGAGAGTTTGTTAATCTCTAAATGGGTACACACTGGCCACTATCTACTCCTCTATATGCTTACATTTCAGACTGATACAGAAATGATATTAATGCCATTTAGTGACAAAGGTGCTCTCAGCATGAGGAAGGGATGAACAGGAGAGATAATTGTGAAGCTCTGGGCTAAATGAGTTTATTGCTCCCCCTGGATTTCACAGTCAAGTTTTAAACAGAAAGCAATTTCCAAAATCAAACACTTGTCATTTTATCATTTATTCTCTCTTTAAAGCTACAGATACACTCTTTCTTTGTCCATTCTCTACTTCAGTATTGATTTTCAACAGGGTTGGGGGTTGTTTTTTTCAGCAAAATTCAATGGGAAATCAAAATCAAAGTAAGTTTCTTTCTGGACACAAAGTTAAACATAAAAACTCACTGGTATATTCACTGCACACTGTCTACAGATGTTAATGTTGATACTACATATCAAGTTAACATCATTAGAAAGGAGTTCTGTTATTAATGAGGAAATAAGCATTAAATTCAGAAGAAATTGTGAAAAACATCATCAAAGTTTTTCTTTGTCTTGAAAAAAAAAAAAAAAGTGTTTTCTTTTAGAACTGCTGCCCTCATAATGATAGATGATGCACCTATGAGTGCAATCTGTGGTCACAAGTACCCAGAGTTTGTGAGAATTAAATTAAAAAATTCAAATAAAGAGTGGAATAGGTAACTCGTAGCAGGTCAGGCTCAATAACTAGAAAGATTCACAGATAACCCTTCAGTAACTTGTATGTCTTTTGTATGTGGATTGCAAAGTCATGGGTTTCTCTACCTGAGATTCAGTGTGTGAAAAGAAAAACTACTAGTGTAGTCTCAGTCTGCTGTAGGAAAGTCAATGTGAAAGTCTGACTCAGAGAAAGTTTTACATAAGACAGAGAGAAATTTCATTCTAGTCAGGTAATCAGAACATAAAAACGCATTTAACTGAAGAAGAATGACCTTCATAGTCTCTATGTGGCTGAATTATGCAGTATACAGATAAAAAGATGCAAAACAAGCTGCTATTTACTTTCTGTCAGCATCACCCTACCAAAGAGCTGCATGGACTAAGGCACGCATGGCAGAACAAGGCCAGCAGTTGCCATCACAGGCCTGGGAGAGCATCAAAGAGAGCTGTAAGTGCTGTGTCCAGTGACCAGGAAAGGACAGCAGAAGCAAAGAGGCAGGGAACGGGTTTTCCAGATGTCAGTCAAGTCAGAAGACTAAAACTGCCATGAAATAGCACACATGAAAACGATACTGATTTCTGCTGCATATCCTCTGATCCTCTCTGACTTCCAAGGAGATGAGCAAGAGATAAAGGTAGCACGGATGGCAGCCCTGATTTATATGCCGTGCTGGGGAAAAACAGGAGAAAGCTGAAGACTCCTCTAGTTCACTTACATAGGACAGACTAAGGCAGTCCACAGTTCTGCATTCACCTACAGATCAACGGACACACTCTGAAACTCTCAGAAAATCCACTTTTCCACACAACTTCTCTCTGTATTCCACAAACATAAAAATATGGAATAAAGCATATTACAAAAGAAAATCCTTCTCTCCATGTCTGTTTCTGTAGCTAGATGGAATGGCCCACAGGTTCATATAACTCAGTTTTCTACCAGTGAAACCTTCAACAGAAAAGGTCCCAAGGCGTTCACAAACAAATGAGAATGCAAGGAAGAAAAAGCCAACAAGCCACCTTGTGTCCCTGAAAAGTTTATTCTCAACAATCCCAAATAAAAGAAATGAAGACATTTCTTAAAAAAAAAAATTTAAAAAAATGTATCCATGTCACAGTGCCTCTGTTGCCTGTTCTCCCACATTGGCACCTTACACAATGTGCCTTGTACTGGGTTGAGTATAAAGTTAATCTTTAAAGATCTGCTTTAGGACACATAATCCTTAGGAAAAATCATTCTCTCTCTTTTACCTTCTGCTCTTCAGATAGCAGTTCCTCAAGCTAATCAGCTATGAGTACTCCCTAGTAGCTGAAAAGGCTTCTAAACATTTATTTTCCTGCTTATAAGAGATGCAGTAATCAATTAAACACACTTTTTAAAAGTGTTTTTGTTTGACCAGGCTGAACTAATGCTAATGTTCTCCTGAATGAAACCAAAGGTTTTCTACAAACTAAGACTTAAAAACCACAAGACATCTGTTCATATTTACTTGGTCGTATTTTTATTTGGAAATAAATGCTCCTAAAATGTTTCATTATAATATTCCTCAGATAATTTGACTTACACAAATAAAATCAAATCAGATTATTCCATTTTGCTACAATAAGTGAACAATAAAACAAACAGCTAAGAGCCAAAGTCAACATCTCCTTCTAAGACAAATATGTTGCAACACTGGTTTCTCACAGCCTATTGTTCGGGTTAAATCCGAGGACATGGCATCTAATTAAATGCCCGCCTGTTCTAATGAGTTTGAACACATCAGTTAACGTTGAAATAATTTATTAGCCTACAAAACTGACTGCAAGATGTGGCTAGCTGTCAATTATTATTTCTAGATTCAGAGATATTACAGTAATAGGCATCTTTGTAACTTATTAAATGAACACAAAATGTCCCGTGGCCTGAAAGATTTGCTTATGGGTGTGATCAGCTGTGGTTAAGGAAACAACTTTCTTATTTATTACTGTAAAATTCAGCATTGTTTTGTGAACAAAAATTGCTAAACCTAAAATTTCCAAGTTGAAGAGCTAAATTGAGCAACAAATGTCCCAAAGATGCTCCTTAAGGTAAGCCATCCTTATGCATCCACTGTTCTGTATTTCCTGTGTAATACTTGCAGAAAAGTACCTGAAAACTTCCCACATCAAGATATGAGATTACCTTTTTTAAAAAACAATGTTAAAATGCTCCTCAAAGAAGGAGTCTTGCTTCAGTGTATATAAACCGATTTATTCTGATACCAGTTTTTCTTTTTCGAGTCTCAGAAACACTGCACCTGGCAAACAGCCATGCCAAACAGCACAACAGGCAGATAAAATATCTCAACTTTGTATGCTACTTTCACCAGTGGAAGGCAATGCTTTTTAGACAAAAGGAGAAATTATCACCACACTCATTCTACCATTGGAGGAGCTAAGGCAGAAGGAAGCAAGCTCTGCATGGGCCTCGCTACTGCTGCCCAGCAGGCCCTGCACCAGGCATGGGTGGCCAAGGTCCCAGTGTGGCCTGCAACATGACACTGCCTGCCAGGGTAAGATCCCTGCTTCCTCTTCATGTGGATCCTCTTCTGTGGTTCACAGGTCTTCCTCTAGCTCCCTCTCTTTGTTGGGGAGAACTGCACTTCTCAGCTTTTGCGCTCAAAGGTAAAACGCAACCTAATGTCACAAAACGTACATACTAGCTAGAAAAGTGATGCCTTCGCACAGTACGTCATGTGTTATGGGAATCCAAGATCTCCAGTTTCCTATCAGTCTAATCAATACTGGTCAGAAGACCAATGTTAGCAGCCAAAATGTCTCCATCAGCTTTCTTGTGGAGCCCGTCCTACCTGACTCTGCTGGTCTCACGGACCTGGTGTGAACTAGAAACTGCAGGGGAAGCAAATGCAGTTGATAAGCATTGCTCTCTGCCTTCATCTAAAATGCCACACAGTCTTTAGACATTGCTTGCTATTTCTGTAAGAAAAAAATAACAGAAATAAAATTATTCATAAGAATGCACACTCATCTTTAACACAAAATAAGTACAGAAAGATGGACTTTTACCGCTGCAAGGAAAGAGCTGACGTGGTCTTTCTCTCTAAAGGATTACCAAAGGCAATCAAGAGCAGTCTAGTGATGGTCAGAGCCACCTGCTCTACTGCATGATGCAGGGAATTCATGCAGGCATCACATCTTTCTCTGTTTCGCATTAATGTCATTACTATTATCTAGATGTAATACCTCAATCTGCTATTATGAATAAACTGCACAATGGTGGTAACATGGGAAGATTAAGCCACGCCAGGATTAGAATGTGCAAGCAGGCTTGATTTTGCATTTTTCCACATCTGTCAATTCCCATTACGTGAAGTTCAAATGTAATTTTAACCAGAGACTTTACTCTTCCTTCTTTTATTACATCAGGTTTAGAACATTGTGCTGATGCAGTTAAAAGAAAAACTAAAAAAAAAAAAAGATATTGATTTCCTATTATGTATTAGAACAATTTGCAGTAGGGAAGGAACTCAAAATCCTGCCTAAGCAATAGAAAGTGCTAATGCGTTTGCAGTTTTGTTTGTGAGGTGTAGATTTTTTAATTTTATGTGACAGTACCCAGTTTATGAAATGATCATGGAAAAAATACCCTCTTTAGATGTCTTCATCAAATATCAAATAAAATTTCTTTAGAGGGCAGATAAGTATGAATTATATTTGTGTACTCTTTATCCTTAATGAATTTTTAGCATCCCTAAGTACTGGCTTTTTTAACTGTCAAAGCTATAAACATAATTCCATGATCCTCCTCCTTTTTCTCATTCTGGAGCTCTAATACATTTCATCATTTTATTTGTAGTATCTAGTCGAAGCTATAATTTTCTTCTCTGAATTTACTGGATCGAATTTCACAATAAATAAAAGAAGCTTTACAGTATTTATATCCCTTATAACGCTGATGTTGAACTCTGAAGGGCAGGGCTGTAATCTCTATTTCTCAATACCAGTTCAGTGACACCCTGCAATGACTTGTCAGAAAAATTAGTTCTCTGTATTTTTTAAATTGTTTTTTCTTTTCTCCTGACACTGCATTGAAGCTGATTCACAAGCTTATTCTTAACAAAAAATAGTTTGCTTGCAACCTATCTTCCATGCTGCCCTTCTAGATAAGCATTTATAAAGCATGTTTTGTCAGAAAATAAAGGAGATTTTGTCCTCATTCATCAAAGAGCATCTTTAGGTTCACAAATGGTCCTTGTGATTAGTTGTCCAAAATGCACTACTGTGGCAAAGTAACTTAGAAACCTGAATGTGGTGCTATATGCAGTTTAATATGTTTAATTGTAAATAGCATACGTTTAAATAATAGCAAATATACACGACAAATGTTTAGCCTGATTTGAGTCAGGAATGTCCTTTTCTCTCAAACAGATGTAGCTGAGATCATCTTACCACTAACCCTGAACTGGAACTTAAACAAGATTTAGGTTTGACCATGATCTTTGCTACTGATTTTCTTAGGGACTAAGGAAAAAAGCACTCTGCTCCTCTGGAGGGAATGTAAGGTTCACAACAAACATGTATGCTGAGCTGTCAAGGACCAGCAGAGAGCAAGAAAGAAAAGAGATTTACATTTTCTTGAGATAAAAAGTAGTCCAATGCAGGAGGTAGCACATGATCTAACAAAAATAAATTGTCTTGAAGGAAATGAAACAATGCTTTTTTACTAATTATATATATATATAGACTCTCTCCTTGCTAAGAACAAAGTACATTATTTTTTGTCCAGAATTCCTTGGTAGCCCCAGGAAGAGCGAGTAGAGCTCCCTGCACAAGGTTCTCTCTCTCTGCAGCATAAAATATGCAGACAAAAAAGAAAATCCGACCACAGATAGCTTTCTGATTTAACCTCCGTATGCACAGATTAAGCATGGGTTTTGTTATATATTTTATCTTCAATAAATACTTGCAATTCTGCTGTCTGCTTTGTACAGGGGAAATAAATCTCACAGTTCACAAGGAGCACCCCAGAGGTTATAGAGGGTGTTTGCATTTCAGATGCACAAGACAAGTAAAGAATTGGTGTTGCGGGACTGAGAGGATGTATATTCCAGTGACAATCAAGAAGGCTCTCCAGCCTATTGTGAATGTTTGGGACACACACTTAGACCTGAGCATTTTCAGATTCAGTGAAAATTATTATTTCATATGCTATATATTTCTCAAGCAGCACATGTATATGTGACCAGAGAGACATTTGTCTGAACGTCAAAAGGGGTATAAGTCAACTCCTACATCAATATTAGTGTGTGCTGCAAGCACATAGAGTGATATGGAGTGAGTTTTCACTGGTTAAAATATTTGCAGATTTACTTCAACTGTGGGCTGAAGTTTCCAAATATTGAAAAGTTTATCTAGGAAAAAAAGGTCAGGTTCTCTACTTTGAACATAGAGAATTATGTTTATAGAATTAAGAATATGAACTGTAGTTATGTGTTCTTTAATCTTCCTCCACCTTCAAAGTGGAATTTTTGTATTTGACAAAGGAACACAAGGAATTTTCCATCAATGACGTTGCAAAACTCTTGCAATGGTATAATCATAAGCAATGCTCATTAATCCTAGTTTGCTGCAGCAGATCATTCATGTGTATTATGTACTAATGTTATGTGATGGAGCCCAAAAAGGACTATTTACAGTATGGAAGTGGAAAGAGTAGAAATGCACAGTATCACCTAAACTACAAGATCCATTTCACTTAGCAGCATCTTAGAAAAATTGAATTTTAAATAATTTGATACTATTATTTGCTAAACTAAGTAACTATAACAAATGCTATACTGAGAAATATATATTTACTAGAAACAATGTGAAAGGAGAAACTGTGTTAATATTAAACAAAAAAATAACAGTTTCACAGTAAATTTCATCTGACCCTCAATCAGATATAAAATGAACTCAAATTTTCATTACTGAAAAAATGTCTAAGGGTGGATAGGTTCCATGGTAGAACATTATTTTTAGTATGTACACAAAATGCTGGTAAACTATAGAGGGTCTTTTTTTGGCAGAAGGGGAGGGAGGCGGAGGGGTAACTGAAAAGTGTTTTAATTTTTACCAAATATTGTACAGAAACATTCATTACTATTCTTTGTTCATCATATTTAAGTTTTCTTCTTTAAAGAATGTAAGTTTACCTAACTGTCATAATCACTCAGTACCACTAGAAGGTGCTCCTCTGTTGAAAGATAATTACATCAGTTTGAATTGCTTCTCAAAACCACTTTTCCTCAGATAACTGTGGTTCTGGCCAGGTGTTTACACAGACTGTAATAGCAACAACTGCCCCTGTCACACAACAGCAGGACCTCATATGTTCTAGTCATTAATACAGCATGAGAATAACAGACCAGTTGTTGCCCATTTTCTTCACCAGTCAGTATCTCAGCTGAGCAGGACTCCAGTTAGTTTTACTGGAATGTGAGAAGTCGTGATGCCCTCTTGCTGAAGGCATTCAAGTCCAGGCTGGATGGGGCTTTCAGCAACCTGGTCCAGTAGGTGGTGTTCCTGCCTATGGCAGGGCGGTTGGAACTACATGATCTTAAAGGTCTCTACCAACCCAAACCGAGTTTAGAGAACTGTGGTGGATCTGGCACCTCATGAAGACCCACAAAAATCTTTTATAGTGAGGGTGGTGAGGCACTGGAACAGGTTGCCCAGTGATGTGGTTGATGTCCCATCCCTGGAGGCTTTCAAGGCAAGGCTGGATCAGGCCCTGGGCAACCTGATCTACCTGTGGTGTCCCTGTTCATCGCAGGGGAGTTGGAGTAGATGGCCTTCAGAGGTCCCTTTCAACTCTAAGGATTCTATGGTTCCTTGAGCATCTTTGAACAGAATGCACTCCTAATAGGACACATGCACACTTGTCTGAGATCTGAAGGCAAGAGGGTCCAAAATTTTTAAGAAGGACTATAAGACAACTGTGCAAACATAAGCATATGAATTATACCAATTCTACAGAAAGTTTCATGATATCGTACTGTATCTGGAAATCTAAGTGGCAATAATTCATATTTCATACGAGCCTCAGCTGAGTTAAGATTTAGTTTGCTAGATAGATGATAACCAGAAAGGCATTCTGATTCCACCTAAAGAGTTTTGTGCCACTTGTCGTTGGATAGTATTTTGGTGAGAAATGTGAAAGAAAAGGGCAATGAGGATGCACAGGCTGGCTAAGTTAAGATTCTGATTTTAAGAGGTGTGAAATTTATACTTAGTGTAAAAGTGACCATTATGGAATTCAAAATTTTTGTATATTTTCAGAGCTTGCATTTCATCAGCTTTTCTACTGTAAACAACTGCCAGTAGGAAGCCCATTTCCAGTGAAAGATGGTTAAGGAAGAAAGTATCCACAGAGTTCATGGAGTGAATCATTAACTCATTAAAACCCAAGGTTACCCTAAGCATGAGGTTCTTATGAGGTGAGGATATGATTACTTAGCTTTTCACAGACTTCAGTACCACACAAGCAGCAGACACGGTGTTCTCAAGTGGAGCATTTTGCAAAACCCACTGCAAGGGGCAAAAGAAGCTCAGAAACTACTCAAATTCTGGAGTTTGATTCACCAGACAGGTCCGAATGATCAAAATGGAAATGATTAAAGGAGAAAGATGCTGGCAAGCTATTCGGGAAGACAGCCCATTCCACTCACCTCTTTATGTTAATATGGCAAACATTCCCAGGGAAAATACCCGAGTTCCCTGGGAAATGTGATACTGTTACAGAAAAGCACCTCCAGAGGTGCAACTGTCCTGCTTTCGTGTGGAAGACAATTTATACAATTCTGGATCTCGGAGCATAAGTGAAAAAGAAATAATAAATACATGTCAGTGACACAGCTTTCGGATCCAGCACTCTTCATCTGCAACATGCTAGTGCACAACATCTTCATCTTCAAATAGCAAACACAATGCTCTCCATCTTGAGATGCTAGTGTCTCGATAAGAAACAGACACAGAAAATCATACTCAGCACTTGTTTCCTTGAGGTTATGAAGCACTTTCTCAGTCCTGCTACTGACTATTCCTGGCTCTTTCAGAGGAAGATTTTTTTCCCTTTTAGAGCAAGGAATCCAAACCTCTTCAACAGAATCAAATATCTTCACTCATTTTGAAATAGCATTTATTTTAGGGATGCCTTGTTAAATTACATTCGATCTGTCTTGTACAGCAGTGAGGAAAAACAACCACAAATTTTGTCATTACAGTGGTCACAGAATATTCACTGAGACTCCTTGAAAGGTCTAGTTATGGTTTAAGTATAGGATTAAAAATAATACAAATTATTCTGCCACAAAACAAATAGTGCTTTTCGTACTGCTGAAGACACCTTTTTGACACTGATGTACTTAGGAATACATATGTTCTTTCTACTCTGAGGAAACAGTCTTTGAAGGACTTCACCTTTCTATGGTATGTCACAGCAAGTAAATAGCTAGAAGGTACTTGCTTCCCTCAACAAGACAAAATACCATAAGATGGCTTTATGGGATAGCTCTCAAGGGATAAGGTCTGTAACTACAAAAATGAAAAAGAGGGATTAAGTATACATCAGTGTAAGTAGTGTGGAAACTCCTGGTTTCAGTTTTGGTTTTCTAAAGGAAGTATATCAGGCATCAATCTGATTTCCAGTGCAGTACACGTGGTACAAAGTGTATGAGGAACATGTGCTCCACAGGAAGTGGTGTAACTTTTGGGGTATAAACACTTATCCAGAGAATCTGATCTATGGACAGAAACTCGTACAGTATCGCTGGAAACAGAACTAATTTTTTTTTTAATTATTATCCCAGGATACAATATCAAATGAGACCTTAGTATCAAATATATGACAAGACCATAATATTTGACACAAAAAGATTCTCAGATCTCCAGTGTTGATGGGTGCTGGCAGAACGCTGAGATTAAGACTCTTTCAAGCAAGTTGTTGGCCACTCCTGTGCAGGCAGCAGTGCTGCAGTGTGCTCCCACTGATTCTGAAGAGTCTTCGCATCTTCTTCCCTTTTTATACGTCATGAAACTTCAACACATTACACTGTCAAGTGTGAATTAGGATTCATATTTTATGTCCACCTACACCTCTGACCACAGATCAACAAGAGAGCTAGAATGTTTGTGTTTTATTGTTAATTAAAGCTAGGATTCATCCAATTTTAGGCCTTGTCCCCTCTTCTCTGCATAAACTAAAATTAAATATTACGGCTGTGAGTATCCAGGAACATTTTCCTCGAATCTACCTATCACCTACTGTCCTCTCTGCTAAATCTCATTTTCATTATTTGTTTAGCATGTTTGGCTTTGACTAAATACTGCACGCAGGTCTGGTGTCCTCTTTGCATTAGTACTAAATAAAGTGTGCTTCTCAGCACCATGGCATCAGTATTCCAGAAATAGAAAACATTACTTAGCATGCACATACATGAGCTTCAAGCAGCTGTCCACTTTGAAAGATTGTATCCCAGCGCCAAAGAGGAAAGAGGAATTAAAGCAATTTAAGACAGGAAGACATCAGCAGAAGAATCTGCCTCTTTTCAATCAACAACTTGTTTTTAAACATTTCAATTTTTCTGGCCTCCAGGCAAGTGGTCCAAATCAACAAGTTCTCTAATGCTATAACACAAGTGGGAGGAAGAAGAACTTGATACATTTGGAGACTTATGAAAAAATGTGAAAATTTGTGGAGAACTTGCTTCTTAATTACAGGTAGGCAGGAACAAAGACTACTGCTGACTGCTAGCTTTATTATTTGCCTTCAGAATTACTGTCAAAGGCATCTAAAAATGGCATCTATTTTTGTTTGAATCTGAACAAGTTGTTCCAGGCTGGAAAACTATCAGCACCATCTTTCCTTGACATCTATGAGGAACCACTGTCAGATATTGAGCCAGAAGTGGGAGAAGTTTAACCAATAAAGTTTGTAATATTCTGAAGTCTTTTAAGTCATAACAATAAATAACTGATAATCGCACCTAAATCGTCTAGTTTGTCATAACCTATTAAATGGCCAATTTGGATATGCAAAAGACATATTTTTTATCATTCTGGTTGATCAATTAATAGATGCATGAAACAAAGGAAAAGGCAGAATTTACTACATTGTAAGTGGTACAGGCAGGCAACAAAATGTGCAAGAACTGAAATCTTGATTATAAGTTTTTAACTCAGGTCTTAATAAGTGACATTTCTGCTTCTTGTTTGGATATATAGTCTTAGAAATCTTTGATTTCTTCTTTGCTGACCTTAAGGGAAAACTCAGCTTTTCACTTCTTAAAATATTTTTATTTGTTTTTGCAACAATCACTGTCTGGTACGTGAAGAACCTTCATGCCACTCTGACAGCCTAAGGGGACCTTCAAAAGGGCACAGCATGGCCACTGACATCATGTTCTCCTTGGGGTTACCCAACAGCATGCTGTTAGGCGGTGTTCCACACTAATATATCCTCCATCTCCTTACTGCATGGAATAAGGAAAGAAGAAATTTGCCCCTGTACTAGGCTGTACCGGCACTATGCCCATCAGGCTTATCCTGCTAGCAATAAACTCACTTCTATTTCTAGAAATCAGGGAACTGAGACATATTCCTGCAAGTGACAGGCATCATTCCAAAATCACTCCCTGTCTCGAATGGAAAGAAAAATCTGAACATCACATCAAAGAGATCAAAACACAGAGTTGACACATCAATACTAAGTAGCAATGAGATTATTTTTAGTTTTCAGGCACTGAATGCTAAATATTCTCAAGAGCCTTCCCATTACAGATAGTCTGACACACGTAGCTCTTCCCTCAGTCTTATGGTGTTGCTTGGGGAAAGGGAGATGTGCCTCCAAGAGAATCAAAGTCTTCACTGCAAAAATAAGCTCATTGTGGCTGCTGTTGGTAATGGCCTCAAGTTGTGCCAGGGGAAGTTCCGGTTGGATATCAGGAAAACTTATTCTCAGAGAGAGCAATGAGAAACTGGAACAAGCTGCCTAGGGAGGTGGTGGAGTCACCATCCCAGGAGGCATTCGAGAGCAGACAAGATGTGACACTGAGGGACACGGTTAGTGGGCATGTGGGGATGGGTCAACAGTGGTCTTTTCCAACTTCAGTGATCCTATGATTCTATGATCTCCAATTAAACTCTGCTGGTAATGTGGTATCAGAAATTCCATAATTAATGCTAAGAGCAGACAATGGCATACTTCTCATTGACCCTTATGATAGAAAGCAGCAAGAAGTTACAGCTCTCCTAAAAATGCAAGTGTAAATGAAGAAACTAGGAGGTCATTTGCATGCTTTTTATTTATACTTCAAAGGTCACTTGTGGTCTCTCTGACGAACGATGTAAACTACATTTTAAACTGACATCTTTATTACAGGCAATTTGCCATAGCTGGAATCCAATGAGCCTATTGGCTGGCTGAGTTTCTTGCTTTTTATCTTGCAGTGTTTCTGGGCTGTTGTTGTTTGTGGGTTGTTTTTGTTTTGTGCTGAGGAATCTGGCTTTCAAAAATGCATACTCACAGCCCTTTGTGTGTTACTATTAGCTAGCTGTTAGATTGGCCTTCTGGTACACATTTTGTAGGACCAAAATAATCTGATTGTATTGCTTTGACATTTTTCTGGATACAAAAGAGGTGAATTGACTGTGAAGTAATCACAGCAGACCTTGAATGTCTTAAACAGCATAAACTTCACAAATATTATTAAAATTCATATTGAACAGGCTCCTGAAGATGGTTTGTTTGTTTGACCAGCTATCACATTAGTAACTTTCTTCTGGGTTGAAATCATCAATGGAAAAGAAAAAGCAGGAACAAAGTGGCTGGATATTAAGTGACAGGTCTTATTGTAATTTAAGCTACAGAGCTGACAAAAGAAAAGAATATGCCATGTCAGTCAGGTTACAGTATGATGCAAGTATTATCATACACTCATTACTCGCTGCTACAGACAGTGGCACAACTGTTCATATGGTTCCGAACAAACGAGAATGGGAAACAATCTGGCTGAAAAACAACCACGCAATAATCCTAGCACATCTTTTTTTCTCATTTAGTTCATTAGGCATTGCACAAGCACTACGCCACAGCAACACTAGCTGCAACACCACAGCCCAGATTTTACCTTAACATGACCCCTGATATTTCAAGGTACTAATTAATCATGTATGTGCTCTTGTACAAATGTATCCTTTGTCAGTTAGCTGCATAACAGATTCACTTTTCTCCTATGTAGTACATTATCATCCTGACTAAATCCCATTCTGCCTAATTTCCTCTTGCAATCTGCATACATTCACTGCTTCAGTTGTTAGACTCTTTTACCTTTCAGCGTAAAAACAGACACTGAAGAGTGTTTATAATAGGTTTACAATATCTTTTAAAGCCTTTCAGATAAAATGTTTGACAAAAAGAGTTATGTTTTCAGACAACAGGTCCTCAGTGGGTGTTCTGTTTGAAACTGTCTGTTGTGAAATTGGTCCCAGCATGGCACCACTGCCCATTAAAAAATTTGCAACATTAGTGCATGCAATTCTCAGTGCAATTCCCATAGTGACTGCTTTATTTATTCCTTCCCATGTCTGCAAAGCTGAGATTATCATTTAATTCTAGACAAACTGCATACTGCAATCATTTGTAGGAGAGAATCCATTAAATTCAACATTCTTTCAACTGCTCAGATTTGCTTGCAGTATTATGATGGCCCACGTGTTTTAAGAAATACAACTTTAGTTCTGTTTACCTTGTTTTCTATAATTTGTTATAGCATATTAAGCATTTAATTTCCATCCAATTTTTTTTAAGTGAACTTAAATGTTTGGGTATACTCCTTAGGAACTGAATGAAATTAAATCTGTGTAATAACAGAGTTTAATTGAACTTTATAATCGTTTAGAATCAGAAAAACAAGCAGGCACATACCTGCACATTTTTTAGTAACTGTACTTTGAAAAACTGATACAGTAAATCTGCAGCATGAGCTAAGCTTTATTACTCATGGAAATCAGTCAAAGCAAAGATGTTGAACTGAAAACAATTAAGACACTTTGTCCAATAATACTTCTCATTTATCTATGCTGCTAAAAATCTATATAAACCAAAACCCATTTTAGATTTACAGCATGTAATAGATATATACACATTGATGCAAAACACACAGCCTGAACTTAGAACCAAAAAGTCCCCCACTGAACTCAGAATTCGGGCCCGAGGCTTGAGTACAGAACAGCAATTGTACAAATGCTGAGAAGGTGCTGATTAAAACATTCACTTTCTACAAACTGAATACTGTGCTATTTTCCAGACGGCGCCCCCAAGCAATATGAAGAGATTATTCATGAATTTCTTTTAAGTAAGTATGTAAGATTTGAATGCATTTTCTGCATGCACACAGTCATCTAATGGGGTCAGTTTCTAAGCTTGTTCTGCTTTTAATAAAGCAAAAAATAAACCAATAAATCTCTAAGCAAGGGCAAAGAAGATACTTCTCTCCTCCCCAAGTAACTCACAGAGAATAAGAAATGACTAGGGTGTACATTTTTATTCCCCGAAACTTCCAATATTCATCTATGACCCCTCATTTTCCAGTGCAAAATAAAAAGCACGACAGAACACAACAGCTAACCAAACACAAGATATGCTTAGTGATGAATCAAAAGAATATAGTGGATAACAGCCAAAAGGCAATTTTAAAATTCCATTTGTTCTGATCACACGCCAAGAAAATATATAGAATGCACTAGATGAAGGCTGCTTTCTTTGGAAATCTTTATCACTGGAGATGTTTATTAAATGAAGTAAGTTGCTTCCTGACTGAAAAGCAAGAATGGAGAGTTTTAAGTCATGAGCAGTGACTTGAAGATGCCCAAAGAGATTACTGTTCTAAGGTAGCAATGAGTATTACCAACTGAAAATACTTTGCCATATCCTCTAGTCATGATTTCCACTTTGCAACAATATAGTTTACCTACTGCCTTATCTTCACGTACTCTCAGAACGTTTAAGCCTAAACAAGGGCTATCACCCCTCTCCTTCCATTTTTAGGAACATAACATGCTTGAGCTTAATCCTATTATTTTTGTGGTTTGCAACAGCCATGTTTATCAGATGGTATCTGTTATGGATGGTAAACTATGTTACAATGCAGCTCTCGCAACACTATTTTTTTAGTCCAAATGCACATTCAGCAGCAAGAAATACAGAAGACAAGGGACAAAAGAGCAGGAAGGGCACATGGAAAGAAAATCCTTTACAGTCCTCTTCATCTAAAGTGAGATGTGCAGACTAATCCTTCTCAATTTCAATTTGCAGCACATACTGTGAGCCAAGATCTGACACAGGGAGATTGACTGGTGCTATTTGGTTTCCCGACAGCAGGAAAGTATGTGCAGGCTACAAGAAAACAACCAGTCACAATTTCCTCTGCCAATAGAATTTAACAGAGAAATATAAATAAATGTTCAAGGACTAAAAAAAAAAAAAAAAAAA
>JAOWBP010000001.1:25752523-25765700 GCA_028571105.1 Tragopan temminckii | reverse complement strand
CATTTATTTTTAGTTGAAATCTGAATCCTATCCGCACCAAATTCCTTTTTTTTTTTTTTTTTTTTTTTAAGGTAAACATTTGACTGTAGCAGTTAAAAATGATTTTGAGAGGACTTTTCGTTTGAATTTAATAGTCCTGTCTGCATCTCAGCCATAACGAGTGCACATACATTTTTACCCTCATTTGAGCCAGTAAAGAAGTTCAGCTTTTTTAATATGAAATATTTTGAATAAGGAACAGTTTGGCCTGATATGGTCATACGCAGGTTGTGGGGTTGTTTTTTTCATCCCTTAATCCTGCCCTAGGTAAGTGAGGATAGGAAGTAGAAAGCTTAATCTGAAGGATGGCCAGAGCTGGTTAAGTGATTACATGAACGAGTTTATAACGAGCTGCTGTACAGTTCAACCCAAAGCAGACAATAGGTTACTCACTTTAAAATATTTCATGTGGTTGTACAGCCAGCCAGCAAAGAGTAATGTCCTGTGTATTTCCCTCTCCTTTTTCCATAAAAGAGAAAGCCTGCTAACAGTTCTCTTTAAATTATATGAAGCCTTGCACTGCCAACTGCCTCTCTTGGCCCCTTGTAGCTATTCTCCTGACAAAGCAATAAGCATCTGATCTTTCTGTAAGAAAGATCTATCATGTTTACATCCGTATAGTTGCCTCACATAACACTACTATTGTTAAAGAATAGTCAGAGCCAGCACAAAGTGAGGGCATTAAGAAAAGCTACTCTGTAAACTGTCTCTGGTCATTTAATAATTGAAAGCGTCCATTCAGAATTGTTGTTGGCCTTCATAAATGCCCCAAAGCAATGCAGCTGCTTGCACTTAACTCACAAGCTATTTAATAGCTGCTAATTAACATGACAAGTAATTATTTTTGAAATGTTTATGTTGCAAAGTAGGGAGAAATTGATCTAATAAACCTCCTGTCAGGGGTTTGTAAAACTAATCAAAGTAATAATTGCTCTATCACACGGATAAACACACTGATAAAGGAAACTTTTGATTTACTGTGGCTGTGTACTCAATGAAAAACACCTTCAGATGTTGAAATTATCTATTTTGTAATCTACTTTATAAATAAAGATTGATGCTTTAGTTGGTGTTGTCTGAATCATTTTGTGTTTTGTCTTGAACAAAGATCTATAGTTGAACATCACGATGTGTAAGTAACAGGAGGCCCTGCAGCATTAAAAGCAGTGTGAAAAAGTAGGTAAGAAGGGGAGATGGGCAAACAAAATTCTTGACTCTTGCTATTGGGGACTGATTACATACAGTCAGACAGCTACTTTCCTGGTGCTTTATGGAAGCAGATTGGAGACCTCCACAGCAGGATCCAAGCACGCTCAGCTCCTGAGGGTTTTCATGCTGCTTCAGAAAGTTCAGTCCTTTTAAAACACTGAAATAGCTGATCAGTAATCTAAAAGTTTTATTCACTGTTAACTGCTCAGCACACGGCAGTATAATTAAACTGTTCAGATGATGATGTTTCCTTAATGTTTTTTTTCCTCTCTAAATTGAGAAAAATTAGTTTGCTTCTTGTCTTTCTATTGCCCTTAGAGAACATTCAGTGTTTTGGCTTTTCTTTGAACATGTCCCCATGGGGAAGTGCACGATATGGCAATTTGGCTGTGAGAGAAGGAAAGTTTTGGATGTTTTGAACTAGGAATCGAGACAATACTTTTAATGCAAAGGTAATACAAAAAAAAAGAAAAAAAGGAAACAACCCAGCTACTTTTTTAACAGGAAGACACAGGAGAGGAAGCTCAGTGCTGTGTGAGCATGAACATCACAGACTTATTTGTATTTCATCCACTGACCAAAAGGCAACTCAGCTGAGGATCCCAAATACAAACATAAGACGATACATTTTCATGCAAATAAGAAATACAGTGGCTGATGAAAAGAGTGTAGGCTCAAAAGGAAATTGGAAAAGAAGAGAGAAAATCTGATAGAGGTGTAACAAGCAATGAAGACCTTGAATCTTTCTCAAAAAGTTAATGAGCTGCAACCTACAAAACCATAATGCTCCACTGAAGTAGCACTGCCTACATGTCTGTCACAGTCACCTACCCCTCAGCAGCTCATGTCCCAACCATTGTGGCTGTGCAGACCCCTCTGACCCACAGCACACTTCCTAGCATCTCTGGCTGTACCCAAGGAGAGAACTGTTGCCGTTCATATATATGTATAGGCAACAACATGGATGTGCAGTAAGAAGCAGAAAAAAAAAATCTAGTAAGAAACCTTAAAGTAAGAGCAAGAAAAGTTGTTTAAAGAATTACTTAAAACAGATTTTATTCTCATTTCTAGCAGCTTTTTTTTTTCCCTTCTGGCATCTGAGGTCCAGAAAACATGTTATGTGAAAATAATCTCTTTCACTGAGTAGTTAAGCAGTAGTCTGCTGGTCCAAAGTATCTGGAATCTTATTATTCACTTCATTCAATTTTGAGTCTCCTTTGATATGTCACTCTTTAAATAAAGCCACCCAAACAAAAACCACCCAAGCAAAAACAAAAACCCCAAAACACGGAAAGCTTTCTGCAGTAATTTTGTGTATTTTAATACTTCATTAATATACATACACATAAGTAAGAGCTTAATGATTTGACTAAGGAGAATGCAGAATTAGTCCTAACATATTGACTCCTTTAACAAAACAAATCATCAATATTTGCAATATCTCACATGGACTCTCCTGCTGACACGTAAAGTAAGAAGTAACTGTAAGTCTTCCTATGAACAATGATTAAATGTTCAACAGCAGAGCTCACCAGAAGAAAGCCACACATTTCTGCATTTGCACTGTGATGTAATTGCTCTGTCTACAAAACCTCAAAACCTAAAAGATGTTCTGCAGCACTTATTTGAATGAAACAAACCCTGAGAAAGCTTTCTAAAAAATAGTCACATTCACGGGTGTTACCAGTTTATTCACACTAATGTGAACTCTCAAGCTAAAATGCTAAGTTTGTTTAAATGTGGGTACTGCTATTGCCTTCTGCCAACAAGATAACGTAAGTGCCATTCACATCTACTAACGTTTTTGTGTTCAGTAAAGAAAGATCTTCTCAAGAAAAAAAACTGCAGAAAAACATCCACCTTGTTACTATCACATTGCTTACTTGATACATGGCAAGGAAAAGTCAAAGAGATGGTAATACAGAATACAGTGCTTGAAAACCTATGTAGAGGCTGTATCAGCAATGCAATTTGTTTGTACAAAAAAAAAAGAAAAAAGAAAAAAGCTTTCTCATGTTGAGGGTCCCGTGGCTAGAGATGCATGAAAAGGTGCCCAGTTAACAAAAAGAAAAAAAAAAGAAAAAAATAGCATGGTGACAAGCCATCTGCATGCCTTATATGCGGACCAGAAAGTTCTGGAAAGCAGGAAGTCTGATAACGTCACAATAAGTGCTAATATAATTCTCTACTTGCTGCCGGCCTGCGCTCCAGTTAGACAACAGGTGTATCAGAAATGCATGTCACATTTTTATCTCTTGTAAATACTGCTGGACCTGCAAGAGAACAGCAAGAAGTACAAGTAACTGACACCAGAACTACAAACACCAATGGCTAAAAATAAGCCTTCAATCTGACAGGCTGCGTACCATCTGAATGTTTGGCCTCCTGTTTTTTTTCTCATTCAGACACTGATCAGCAAGTGAATACATTTTATGAACTGAAGCTGCATCCCAGTCACTCATCTTTACATCAACATAATCCTCTATTGTCGCCTCCTCATCCTCAATTTCATCCTTGATACTTAGCTACAAGAGAGTTGGAACCAATGAGCAGAGAATACTGTAAGCATCTGAAGATCATAAATTCCACACGAACACTTTGACAACTTGCTTTTCAGTGCTCTTCATTTTTCTCAATCACTTTTCTAGACAAAGAATAACAACAACGGTTGGGTAGCATAATTATTCATCAGTATCTACCGAAACAACTTACAAGACTGTAGTGTGTAATAAAAACCTGTCAGTTTTTGAAGCTAGGGATGCCATATTGTCTCACACTGCCCACTCCTTGTGCTCCCAAAAGGACATTAGAATAAACAGGTACCAATCAAATCAGAATCTAAAATGGAGTATTAAGTCTATCTTGTGAAAAAAAAAGCCTGCTTTTAAAAAGAAGATAAGGAAAGAAGGAAAGACAAAAGCTCAAGGATTATATCTGACAAGGATTTGAGTTCTCCAAGGTCGTCACGGTTTAGAAGGATAAATATTACGCCACTCCAGAAGATACAGCTTAGAGAAAGTACTCTATTAATAGTACAAAGGTATTCCTAAAGCTGTGTATGTGTAAGAGGGTGATCAGCTATCAGACAGTGTGGAACAAAACCAAACCAAAACTCAGTGCTATTTCATACTTAGTAAACAACTAAGTCTCTATACGGAAAATCCTGAATTAAGCAACTTGAAATTTAAACTAAATGAAAGGTTAAATTAAGAGAAAGTTTATAAAATTTTTAATTGGAAAGAGTAAGCTCGGAGATAGAGTTTCCAAATTAGCAGGCTGAATTTCTAATTGAACATTAAAATCGAAACATCCCAAAATAGCCCTTACATTCCCAACTTCCTTAAGGCCAAAAACCAAAGTATTTGCAAATAACTAGGAAAGTTAAAGAGGATGAAAAATGATACAGGACTAGTAAGAAGCATAAAGAATCAAATGAGATGAATACTTTAAAATGCTGAAAGAGGAACTATCAGGGTATCTGGTAAAACAAGGGTATGCTGGTAAAGCAAAACAGCATTGCAACAAGAAACAGTATCAGAACAAAGAGAAATATAATACAGATTGGAAGGAGACGACCGTGGGGACTGGTCACTTTCCTACCAGCTAAGAGAAAATGCTTCACTTCTAAAACAAAGATTGATACAAAAGTGATTTACATAACTATTCATCAAGAGATGTAATTTGCTTGTCTCACCACCTGTTAACTGACAACTATTTTACATGAAATGATCCTAGAGGGAGGAAGAAAGCAGAAAAATAAAAATACCAGTAACTGTGGCTCCCGGTTTTCATCTACTGGTGGCAGACCTGTTATTACTTCTAGTAAGACCTAGAAGACAAAAAAATAAATCAGAAGAGAAGAATACATTAATCCTCAACATAGAAACTGTTGAAAAAGAGGAACATGATCCTCAGCCTTTCACACAAATGCTCACAGGATCAGTACCTGTCCCATTGCACAGCCCAATACACAACTGATTGTTTTTGTTGTTCCTAGCCTTCTTCTCATCATCTGCTATTAGCAGTGATGTTCGGCACTTTTCCACACCCTACACTGTGGTGCCTCTAAACAAGGTGGAAGAATTTCCCAGATACTCAGATGCAGTATTTGGCCTACGTCCCTATGAAACTAAATGCCGCAAAGAAGGGAATAGATTCATTTTTCTGTCAGATAGCAAGCAGTTGTTTGGGTTTTTCTGACTGGATATTCACTGTACTCAGCTTTCAGTCAAATCCCACACTGACATCATCCATTTGGTGATGAAACTCACTTTGGATTGTTTTCTTTAAGATTTTCAATCACCTTTGTGTGAAATACTATGGAAGAAGTAGAAATGTTTTATGTTAATTTAAGCTAGCTAGAACTCGAAATGTTATTTTTCTCTGGTCTTCCACACACAAATTCACATTTTAAGATAAGCACAGCAAGCATTAGCAGGTGCAACATTTTAATTAACATATTCAAATGCTTTTAAACCACTCACAGAGTAGAAACACTATCTCAAGTACACACGGACAGGGAGAAGGAGAAATAATAGATCAAAGTGGATTGCTTAATTTCAAATACTCTTGATTTTGTACACTTCTACCAATATTAAATCAATCAATACAAAAATACAATCACATACAGTTCCCCTCATTCTACTTACTACTCCAAAGCTGAAGATATCAGATTTAGGAGTTATTTCTCCTCGCAGAGCTTCAGGTGCCATATAGGCTGCTGTTCCCACAACTCTATCTGTCATGATGGTTCGTGTGAAAGTTACTGATGCTCTTGCAAGTCCAAAGTCCGAAATTTTGGGCACATACGTATCAGTTAATAAGATATTTGCACTGGTGAAGAGGGGAGAAAAATGAAAAGAGTTTTCCAAAACAGTATCTGGGTTTTAATACAGACTAACAACTCTTTAGTAACAAAATGTAAACTGCTATTCTGAATGTTTCTAGAAATAACAGATAACCCCAACAAAACACAAAAGAAAAACACAGCAAAATTGAGTACTGGAGCATGCTGGAATTCTTAACCATTAGACCTCTACTCAGAACTAATAAAAGCTGGCTTTAATGGTTTATACCTATTATCTAATACAATGTCAACTGTTACAAATTCCAGTGTCAAATGATTACCAATACTTGTATTCTCCTGAAAGAGAAACAATACTGCTTAATGCTGGTACAATCTACGCGTTGTGTTTCTCTTTATCTCCACTTTTTACTGGTCTTACAGAAAATCTGAACAGTGAAAATGCAAGAAGTTACAAAATGGAATCGAAGCAAAAGAAAAACAAAGCCAAATTCCATCCTATAATACAATCAACTCACAGCAGTTAGAAAAGTAGAGCAGCATAAGGTAAGAAAATGCGTCCCTTCCAGGCTCTGTGCATGTCCTGATGCTTAAGCAAGAAAGAAAGAAGAAACACGAGTTGTCAAAGCAGCAAGTACCTTTTATGGGTGAGCTGAAGCAAAAACTACTTCCTCACAGAATGGAAGTTCACAAAACCTATACAGCCTACATTTAGCAGAGGTGTCAGAAGCCAGAAAGCCAATGAAACATTCATCCATGACACCCAACCCATCGGTTGTTCCTTGTCAACCTACAAAAGAAGTGGGGTATCTGTATCTAGGCATTTTCTTGAAACATTTTGACTGCTTTGTCATAGCAAAAAAAAAAAAAAAAAAAAGAAAGAAAGAAAAAGAACAACCAAAACATCAATCTTGCTGTAACAAATAAGTGGACATACATCAACCTTAAAGGTCCTTAAGCTTCATAAACCTGATTTAACTCATTTTAATGTCTTCATATTAAATAGAAGGAAACAAAGGAGGCACTCAGAAATACTCTAGGAAAAAAAAACATACAGTGGGTTTTGATCTGAAAAACTCCCAATTTAAAAAATCCCAACATTCTGTTACAGCAGCTTTTTTGTTAGCAGCAATTGCAAAAGAACAGAACTCCTACGCCCCTTTGCAGCACTCAGATAACATTTGAAAGTGACAGATTACAACAGACTCACAATTATCTTTAGAAGCCTGTATAGTCATGTCCTTGTGGCACAGACAAGATTATGGTGATGGATAGCACTTGCAGAAAGGATTGTGTCCTTGAGTAAAGCACTGAATCTTTCAGTCTGTTTTCTCCAGCAGACTTTAAAAGGGTACAACAACAAAAAAAGCACCCAGTGAGTGTCAGTAGCTTTTACCTTTTAATGTCTCTGTGAATATGATTATTGTCATGCAAAAAGTTGATGCCATTCGCAGTACCTTGAGCAATTTCACACCTTGTATTCCAAGAAATTGGTGGAGTGCCATCCTTGAATAAGAATGGAGAAAGGAAAGCATAAATGTGAAAATCCAAAGTATATTTTTTCTAATAACACGAAATAATAATAATTAAAAAAAAACAATCCAGAACAATTACTTGCTGCATTTTATGGCTTTCAAGTAATTACTTTTAAAAAGATGAATGGTATAGATCTCTCAATTTACACTTGCTGAGATACAGCCATTTGTCACCTTTAGTTCTCTTCCCCACATTTTGCATTACATTAATTCACCTGGCGCAAAACAGTTTACATTTAACTCTGACAATAAAAGATAAGCTGAACTGCAAAGAACTATCTGCACCTACCCACACATCGTGCTTTCTATCAGCACTTCTTAATCCTGTCATAGCATCCTGCTGCCTCCCTCGCCTGCTCCTCAAAGCCCAGACAAGAAGCAGATGACATAAGCAGGAGTTAGCAAATTCACAGTGACTCCTGCTTTATCAGCAAGAACACACAGTCAGTATACACATTCATCATGCATTTTACCTTACCAGATGAAGACTTTCTGAATTTATATTGTAAATTTCTCCCCTTTGTACCTTTGTTTTCTACTTTAGCTTTCAGTTACCACTATTCTTTTCAGCTCACTTACTGCTAGTGGTCAGCAAGTGAATGGATGAACATTTCTGTACACACCCCTGTTGAGGACAATAATTTCTACAGGTTAGCTTTCACTGATTAGCACAAACTGATGTGGACATTCAGCCAGCAGGTTACATCCAGCTTACTGTTTGCATCACTACAAGTGGCAACTAGTCCCTCCACCAAACAAAGTCATTGATTCTTTATTAAAGCCCAGGGCCACAAGATACGTCATTTGATTAAATCAGATGAAAGCACTGTATTTACACAAAATATTAATTTTAAAAAGTACATCCTGTTTCTTTAAGCACTTCCAAAAGAGATATGCAGATTATGAACATCACATTACAGCTATTATCACAAGGGCAGTGAGCAAAGGGCAATTTTACAACACAAAATCTAGGAACAAGCAGAGAACAAGCCCGTGTCAGATGTAGGAACAATACTGCAGCACCCTCTGCTCATAGCAAGTCTGCAGCACAGCATGGACTTCAGAATACTGGCATATTACATTATACTGCTACTCTGCTTTGACTAAGCAACACTGGGCCAAAAATATCTGTATACCATGGCCATGGTATACTTACCGGAAGACTATTATCATATATATCTTACTTCTAGAACACAGAAGTAGCAGAATACTGCTTGGCCACTACAGTTCCAAAGATATTTCAAAAATAGCTCCACTTAAAGATTTTACTTACCAGACAAGCAAGTCTGTCAAGCAGCGAACCATTGGGCATGTATTCATACACCAAACAGGGCTGAGCACCATCACTTGAGAAACCAAGCAATTCTACTAGATTTTCATGTTTACACCTAAAGCAAAACAATTCTATTCAGAGATGCTCTGCAAATCTCCTAACGTTTGCGATCCCCAAACCCACACTCCAGCCTTCTCACACACAGGTACCAGCCATGTTTCTGCAGCAGCACTTCAACGTAAACTGCTTGTGATATGCATGAAACATTCTCACTTAAGCTGGAAATTTAAGTTATACTGATAAAACAAAAAATAGGGATCATACTAACTAAGGTGTTATCTGCCAACTTAGATTCTCAGAAAATGTTACAGTGACATTTATGGTTCTGTACTTACTTTGCCATAATTTCTATTTCTTGATCAAATTGCTGTTTCAAATCCTGTGCACTAACATCAACCACCTACAAAGAGAGTACGTGACATCAATATTGCTGGATGTATTAAAATGCATGATTGCTCACAAAAAAATTAAATTGTAAGCCTTTTTTTAGTTAGTTACACATAACAACTGCTTTACTGTTTACCAGATTTTTTTTTTAACTGAACTCAAAGACAAAAAAAAAAAAAGTATAACAACATAATTTTTAGTTTTTTATATCATGTAACATTATATTATTGGAGTGATTAATACAGTTTCAGCAGTCACCAAGTTACCATAGCAGGGCTTGGGTTAGACCCTTAAGACCATTTCATTCCAACTCCCTGCCCTGGACAGGGCTGCTACCCACCAGACTAGGCTGCCCAGGGTCCCATCCAACCTGACCTTGAGCACCTCCAGGGATGGGGCACGCAAAGGCTCCCTGGACAGCCTGTGGCAATACCTCACCTCTTTCACAGCAAAGAATTTATTCTGAATATCCAATCTAACCCTACCCTCTTCCTATCACTACATGCACATCTAAAAAGTCCCTCTTCAGCTTTCCTGTATGCCCTCTTCAGGTACAGGAAGGTCGCTATATAATATCCTCAAAGCCTTCTCTTCTCCAAGCTGAACAAGGCCAGCTCCCTCAGCCTGTCTTCATAGGTGCTCCATCTCTCTGATTCTGATAATCCCTGTGGCCTCCTCTAGACCCACTCCAACAGACCCACATCCTATTGCTGGGCAGCCCAGACCTGGATGCAGCACTGCAGGTGGGGCTCACAGGAGCAGAGTAGAGGAATACAATCATGTACCTCACCCTGCTAGTTACTCTTCTTATGATGCAGCCCAGGATACAGTTGGCTCTCCAGGTTGCGAGCGCAGATTGGCAGTTTATGCTGAAGTTCAACCAGAACCCTACTCCTCAGGGCTGCTATCAATTCATTTTATATCCAGCCTGTATTTGTGTATTTTATTTCACTGCAGTTTCCCATTAATAGCACCTACTAGTTATAAAATTTGTTATTCACAGAAAATGTCTATTACAAAGACTAAAATTATATGCTAATACCTATCTAGCTTATTTTGTGTGTCAATCTCCCAACGCACTGTGCCACAGAAATTAGAAGGGAAACCTCTTCTGTCCTTCTTGTGTGCAGGGGGAAGAGGGGAATAAAGGGAGCATCCTGCTTCTCCCAAGGACTGTCTGAGCCACTACAAGAACTGTGGAAATGCAAAATTTCACCTCTGGTCACTGTGACAGCTCACACCATCCACAGAACTACAGGACAATGTTCTGAACCCAACTCATATTTAACATGCTGATACTTTCTGGAAACGTATTACTCAACTCTTCACAGATGATCAAGTCTATACTGTCAAGAACAAAGTTATTAATTGGAAAAATGTTGAGGACAACTCACAGCAGCAAGTTTCTTGACAGCCACATTTTTGCCATTGATGTAGCCTTTGAACACAATGCCAAAGCCACCTTCCCCCAGCTTATTTCCTCCAGCTGATTCTGGTCGTTCATCAAAATTATTTGTAACTCTTTCCAAGTCGTGAAAGCAAAAATTGTGGAAATCTAAAAGACACAATTGACATTTAGCACAGAGCCACATTTTTGCTCAAATAACAAGCATATTAAATAGATCCTCTACCTGCTATAACACAAATCTTGAGATAATGGAACCCTATTTTCAGAGATGATGAAGATACCACTAAAAAAAATGCAAATACATACATGTAATCAGCAATGCATAACTTTGTTCTCAGATAGTGTGTATCAGCCTTCTGACCGTATTTTTTTTTTAAATTAATGCTCATAATACAGGTAAAATAGACTAAACGTGAAGCAGATCACAGAGAAAGCCACACACTGTGTCAGATGTAAATATATATACACCACGTTTCTGGCAACAAAAGTTGAAATATAGAAAGCCGTGGACCAATTATATACTAGATTACTTTCTTCAGTCAACTTTTTTCCAAACTTCTCAGTCATTTCTGATAACTAAGATCCACATTCAAAGTACAAGTGCAAAACAGTCTACAAAATCAGTATTGAAAGAAGGCAACGGAATTACATTTAGAACAAAACAGACAATTTCACAAAAGCACAGTACTATAGGGGTTGAAAGGGACCTCTGGAGTTCATCTAGTCCAACCCTCTGCTAAAGCAGGTTCCCTACAGTAGATTGCGCAGGAGAGCATCCAGATGGATACTGGGTACTGAACAACTCCTGAGAAGGAGACTCCACAACCTCTCCCCAGTTTTTCCCCATGTTCAGATGGAACTTATTGTGTTCCTGTTTGTGCCCACTGCCCCTTTTCTGTCACCATACACAGCCAAAAAGAGCTCAGCTCCACACACTCAAGAGCTGCCCATTAGATACTTATCAGTCCCTTCTTAGTCTTCTCCAGGCCGAACAGGCATCTCAGCCTTTCCTCATAAGGGAGACGCTTCAGGTCCCTCATAATCTTTGTGGTCCTTTGCTAGACTATCTCTAGAAGCTCCCTGTCTTTCTTGAACTAGGGAGCCCAGAACTGGACACAGTGTTTCAGATGTGGCCTTACCAGGGCAGAGTAGAGAGGGAGGATCTACTCGACTTGCTGGCCACACTCTTTGTAACACACCCCAGGATACCATTGGCCTTCTTGGCCACAAGGGTACACTACTGGCTCATGGCCAACCTGCTGTCCACCAACCATGCTGGTCCTCCTCTGCAAAGCACCTTTCCAGCAGGCCAGCCCCTAACCTGTACAGATGCATGTGGTTATTCATCCCCCAGGGCAGGACTCTACACTACCCTTGCTGCCTCACACTGTGGCACTAGTGTGGCTACATAATATCTCATTTTCTGGTGTCTTCTTTGCATAGGCTGTATTCACGGTCACAGAGAACAAGATCGAAAAGCAAAAAGCACAAAGACGGAAACACAGTCATTACTTCAGTGCATTCCTAGGACTTGTTTCACACAGGTGAAGGTCAGATCAGTAAAAAACACTAACTCATTTTAACAAACTAAGCACCTACCTGTGTTACTAGACTGCGCGCTGCTGTTTTCTTGACTTAAACATGGAGGGACTGAAGGTTGCTTCTCTGTATTCTGAGACAAAACAGGCTTTACAGATGTCACTTCCTTTTCCTGTATAGGCTGTTGCTTCTCACGTACAGGCAAAGTTTCCTGTGAAGAAAGAGGTAATGTAACTTCTTGTGCCATCCCGACAGCTTCTGAAAATGGAATTTAGAAAAAATGTTAACCAGATTAGGAATCAGAAAACATAAATAACATTATGTCAGTATTTACTAAGGTTATATTCTTCCACTGCAGGTAAACTGCAGGGCTTTTATTTAAACTTGAAAAATTCTAGCCCACTTCCATAAAACTCTTACTGTAAATAATGGAAAATACACCCTCTTTCAGTTATTTTCACCTAATCCTTTCTGATCGTCCAGTTACTGTGAAGGTCACTAGCATCACACAGACATGGGAACACAGCATAGAATATATACGGGTAACAGTTACCTGGAAGCAAAAGACTTGCTGGTGCCAGAAACTGGTTCCTAATCAGCAGATCCACAAGGTCACCAACCGTACAATTTGTTGTTCCCCAGTCGTAAAGCAATTCACACGTGGGACTCTTTCCCATTTGCACAAATGCTTCAAATCTCCTTAAAAAGAAAAATTAAAGCTAACTTTGAAAAGAAAAGTAACATGGAGAACCACAAAGAAGGGAGCGTAATTAGTGATAAATAAAAAGACACAAAATTCACCATGTAATGAATTGTACTTCAACAGTTCAAGAGATGCACTGCTACATACAGACCTTATGAAAATGCAAGTAAAACCCCCCATACACAAAATGACACCAAAGAAATGCAAACTTGGGTAAAAG
>JAOWBP010000001.1:25728408-25740531 GCA_028571105.1 Tragopan temminckii | reverse complement strand
TGAGTAGCAATTATGTCACAAGTTGTAACCTACAGGAAGCTAGCCAAAAAGCTGCTGTACTGAGATTCACTGAATCTGTTTTGTTTTCCTTGCATTCTCGTACCAAGTGTTAAAGGTAGAAATCCTGAACCAAGAGTAACAGATTACCTGGCACAATGTCAGTCATTTGAATACTATGGTTTAAATTAATGCTGATGATTCCAGGACTAAGTTGTACATAACTTTCTAGATAGTGCTTATTCAAGCTCAGTAAGATGAGGTGTGTAATTAATATAATTGCAAAAGAGTTCATAGTATAAATCAAACACTGATTTATTGTTTACAGGGAGGAGATTCTATTCCTATTACTGTAAAGTCTTATGGTGTCAAAGACTTTTTAATGGAACCACTTGTGGGGAAAAAAAAAATAAAAACTTTTCTATCCTTTTCTATTTTATATTTAAAAAGTTAACTGTGATAAAATGAGTGCATTTGTGGACAAAGGAAGAACAAAGAATGTAATTTACCTTGACATTTCAAGGCTATTCTTGTAGCAAAGTTTAGAGGTGTTTTCTAGATGGGTTTACAAACGAGCTAAAACAAAAAAGTAGTTGGAGGAGGTTAGAAGAATAGTGGTTAATGGGTCATATCCTAATTGGAGTGAATACCCTAGGGGTCTCTCCTGGGCTCTGTGCTATTTAGTGACTTTGTCAGTGACCTGGAAGGGGGCATGGAGTTCACCATCAACAAGTTTGCAGTTCACACCAACATAAAGGGATAAAGGAATATACTGGGGGAATCTGTCTTTTAGGGGTACATAGACATGTTGGAGGAATGTACCAACAAGAGTTAAAGAGGAGAAATGCAAAGTACTACCCCTGGGAAGAAAGCACCCCTGCAGCAGGCCAGGCTGGAGTGCAACATCTATTTGGGAGCAGCAGTGAGCAACTGAGCATGGGTCAGCTATGCGTCCTGGCAGCAAAGACCTCCAGCAATCTCCTGAACTCTGTTAACAAGGACAAAGCCAATAGATCAAAGGAAAGATCTAATTTTTCTGCATGTTAGATGACACTTAATTCCTATGCTCAACTTTTATCCCCAGCACAACAAAAAATGAGTTTAATGAAGAACTCCCAAGCTAGTTGGGGGCTGAACACTTGTCCTTGGAGGAGAGGCTGAAGGAGCTGGGCTTCTTCAACCTGGAGAGAAGACAGGTTTGGGGTGGAGTTGGGGAACCAACAGCAGCTCCCACTACCCGTGGGGAGGTTAGCAAGGAGGTGATGCCGGCTTCACAGTGGTGCTTGGTAGGAGGAGGCATAAACAGGCATAAACTGAAATGAGAGGTTCAGCCTGGTTATAAGGAAATACTTTTTTTCTGTATAAGGGCAATGGGGGCAGTGGAACAGTCTGTCCAGTCTTCAACCAAGGAGATTTCCACAGCCCAACTAACAGCTCTGAGCAAACTGGTCTGATCTCAGATGCGGCCCTGCCTGGACTAGAGATCACTTCCAGCCTCAATTACCCTGCTATTCTAAGCAGAGTGGTGTGTCTATTCTAGCTGTAGATGGCAGCATGACTTAAAAGTAGAATGGAAAACTCTACCCATTTTTACTGAGAGAATTAATATCATGAATTTTGTTTATGGCAACAGTCTTTCAGTTGTTGGAACAGTGAAGCAAGTTAAATCTCCAAAGGTTGATAAACCATTTATTTATGCAACTTTTATAGAAATACAACTCCCATGATTTCAAAGCTTGCATAATATTGTGTAGCACTGACGGATCTGGATATTTCACTGCTTTAAATAAGAGGATTATTCTGTAAGTCTGTGTAAGTCATTCAAAATTTGACCCTTAGCTTTAGTATGGGAAAATAGATTGCCACGCAAACAATAGCTGCAGAGCCACTGGGGGCGACTTAGAATGCTTGCTCTCTTACAGGGCTTACTTTACACTTCAGTTTTAAGGAATGCATCCAAATTGACTGAAAAATTCATTTCCGTGGCACAAGCCAGCCAAGACAGCTTCGTTCCTGTCTTTGCTTTTCAGTATCACCTCTTCTGTCTTCCACCTGCACTTAAAAATATCATTCTTCTGTAAAATTGTTTTTAACCCAGATCATTTTGCTACAGTGCTGCTCAAAAAGAGTTGTCAAGACTCATGCATTAAAGTGCAGACAAGATGTTGCATGCAGTCACAACAACTAGAAGAAAAATACTGGCGTTGAAATTCTACATAAACTGCTGTGGTCTTCTTCCACGTAGCTCAAAACAGCCTTGAAAACTGTCTCATCACAAACAAGATTTGAATACACAGCATTAAAAGTTGATCCTTGATTTGGAAAGATGTGAAAGGTCAGATTAAAACATTTTTGACTGAAGGCATTCTATTTAAAAATAAAAGATCAGAAGATGGTGCTAACAGAGTTCCTCTATAATCATTTTAGGCTCATTTGTCAGTACTACTATTGAACACTAAAAGAGCTAATCTTCTTAAGCAAATCATTCTTTCAGCAACTTTATGTGAAAGAGCTAATTATATGTGTCGATGGGTTAAATTCCTTTAAGATAAAAGTTCTAGTAGGGAAAAGTCAGGTTAGCTATTAGAGTGTTTATATGCTAAACATCCTGATTATTTCAGTGGGCATTTATTGCTAAACCATTCTCTAAATCTCACCAGCTTTTTGCAGGATTATGTACGTGAACTGTTGAATTAAGGACTTTTGTATGAGTGCAGTACTCAGCTTTTTAAGGCTAACCTACAGAAGTAATACAGCTGTGTCCCTGCATTTGGAAAAGAAGATAATCACTGTGTACTGATCTGAGTTTAAGGAAAAGATTGATGTCTTGGTGATCTCTCATCTTACTAGGTACTTCTATTGCCACCATCCTTTTCTGATAAGCCTCAAAGCACTTTGCTAATACTAATGAACACAGGTCTCTGACTCTGTTTCTAACAAAAGGGGTTTTAAGTTCAATAGCCAGTTGATTTTTTCATCGGATGTGATAGGTAATCAAGCATTTGAGTGGGAAAGAATGCAAATGTTCTTAAGCTGTGAAATCCTGTTACTTTTAATTTGTTATGAATTTGACGAGTATTATCCTCAATAAGAATATACAAATTTTCAGATCTTCCAAAATGAGATGGATTAAAATTACATTCTTACCATAAAGACAGTTCAGAAGCCAGGTAGATGTGTGAGTATTGGCCCAACCCATTTATCCAACCCCATTATCTCCTCTCTTAGTGTTGACATCTGTCAGCCGATGATCTGATCCGTCACACCCAGCTGATGAGCACAAACTCCTTTCTATTTCCTTGAACAATTTCTGCCCATTATAAAAGCTCAAGGAATCAAGCTGAGAAACTATTAACACTTTCCTTTCTCTCAGTCCCCAGCCGTGCCTTCCAGCACATTGGTTCCTTTTTAATTTCTTTAAGATGAAGCCAAAAAGTGAGCTCCAGCTGCACACCAGGCCCACTTTACATTCAAATTGAGGAACAACAGTAAAAAACAGAGGTTGATAATTTGGGCAGCTTCAAACCCTGCACGTAAGTGTGTTCCATTGTGAAGCCTAGACAACATTAAGTACAAAGTGAAAAAACTGAATCATTTTGAAGGTGGAGGGTCCTCAATACTTAAAATATGTTCATCTGCTTCTGCTGCACCTAATAGCTTGTTCATGTGACATTAGTCGAGCATGTTGTGTTTGCAAAGAAGGCAGAATCAATGAGAATTTTCTTCATTCCTCTTGGTGGAAGTCAGAATCTTGTATTACAGCAGTTGAAATGTGTTTTCAGCTTTTACACCAGTGCTTTTACCTGCCTAGGATAGTGAGGTTTTTAATTAGCTTTAGAAATGATTGATTGAAAAAAGCAAACAAAAAGATTCTATCTTTCAGAGCATTCCTGCAATTAAAAACTTAAAAGTCAAGTCAGTTCTTCCCAAGTAAATCATAATTACTCAAGTACCCACTGCTTCTATTCTGTAATGTATATGCCTATGACAGATCTCTCATTTTTCACCACTATAACAATATGTAGTTTACGTTTATATAATTATATAGCTTAAATATCTACTCTATCATGAAATAGCTGCATAAAATGCACACTGTAGTTACCAGTAATCTGAAGTTGAGTGGAAAGCATGAGAAATATGTTGAAGAGGGCAAGATGTGTTACGATATTTTAAAACGCACTTTGGATGTGAATGATCTTGGTTTGGGTCTGTACTCTGCCTAGTACAAAGTGGAAAACTGAATCCAGATTATATCATGATCTCTGAACCACTACTGCAGCCAATGCAAGTTACTGTTCATGAAGGGAATGACCAAGTTTGACATTTGTAACAAAAAGTGAGAAACAATTGCTTGAAATTTGAATTTGGGAGACAAAAGGTCAAGTTCTGATCCAGATGGAAAAGACTTGGAATCAATGTGCTGTATTCACAGATCATTCTACAACATGCAACTGGCACAGCTATAGGCCCACTCCTAGTACTTTAGTCCTAGCAGTAAGATATCAGAAAGATTGTCCATGTGAATCCTCCTCCAGAAAAGTTTTGGGATGAGAAAATGAGGAGATATTTAGTTCATTTTCTACATACACAGCAGCAGAAATGAGATAAGGTGGGAACTCAGGCTCCTCAGGATGTGCATATGCTAAGCAGGAAATTTGAGAGTGTTGGTAATAACACAACTACTGCTGAAAAGCCAATACTCAAGAGGCAACATCTCATAGAAAATCAAGCTAAGCACTCAGTCGTCAAATATTTGGTCTGTAAGTTTGGGGTTAACAGTATCAGTTAAGAGTGCAGCTTCTTAATCCTAAATTTATACCTAAAGATCTGATACAATATGCTGAAACAGGTGGGATTGCAAACCACTACTGCCTTAGCCAAGGAGGAAATAACCATCATTTAACAGCAGCTATGCAGAGTCATGGACTGTGTGCTTGTGGTACAGCCCAGGTAACAAACCAACCTCTGACTCGCCGCCAGCGAGGGTGATGCAAGCACTGCTTCCATCATGTAGGCAGAAATGATGAGGAAGGTGATGCCTGCCTCCACTTTAACCTGCCAGAGTTCATTTGATGCTTTGTAAAGTCAGGCATTTCTGTTCATTTTGACTAGCGTCTTTCTTGGCATACCTAGCTTGGCTGACAGCCATCCCACGAGGGCAGCTAAAAAGTATGGTGGTTTTCCTGAGATAAAGGTGTGTCAGAAAAGAGGCAAGGGGATCTTGTGCTAGGAGTAAGAACATGTCAGCCTCCACAGCCAGCCCAGCCCAGCCAGGCCGCAGCAGGGCTCCAGCTCCCCACAGCCCTGCCCTGCCCTGCCCTGCCCAGCCATGTGTCCTGCTCAGTCAGGCCCACTGTCAGGCCTTTTGACCAGCCCAGCCTCAGCTCTCTCCCAGGAGGTGTCCAGTGCTGGGGCTGGGGCTACCCCAGTGCCTCCAGCTGCCCTGCCATTGGCTGGGGTGGGAGAGGCCTCCAGTGGCATGTTGCCTGACAGCCATAGCATTATCTCTCTCATAAAATATCAATGGCACCTGGTGCAAACAGACTACAGAATTTCCAATAGCTTCCTTTGAAAAGCGACTTTTTTTTACACCTTGCAAGTAATGCTTGTTCACTAAATGGCTGTCAAATCACTGAACTGAGTTAGGCCAAAAAATACTGGAAAACAACAGGGTAGAATTTACTACCTTGCATGGGCTGTGAGCCCTGGCAGGACTCCTGGTACAGACACTGCTTATTTCCTACCAGTGTTTCCAAAACAGAGTAGATTTCTGTTTCACAACATTTTCACAGAAGCACACACTCAGGTACTTTAGCAATGCCTCAAGTTGACCATTAGTTTCTTATTATCCCAGAATATATTCTAGAATGTAACTGAAAATTAGCTTTCACCTATCTGCTTTTCCCAAGGAGAAAAACAAAGAAAATCAACAATTTACTTCAAATTAAAATCTCTCTCAACAACAGAGAGTTCTGCACCTCTTGTTTACTCAGGTTGCCACAACCAGACTGAGTGAGTACATCTTGTGGTGGGTCAGGCAATACAAATTCAGGTCTCTATTACCTGAGTGGAGAATAAACATTTGAGGTGGATGATTTCCATGACTGATCTAAGAGAATGGTGATGAGGAGATGATTTGGTGGCTAGTATGACTGCACTGTCAGAAGGAACTATTGACACAATTGATCCTTTGCAGAGCCATGCTGGGAAAGGCAGGAATTCCAGGAGAGAGATGGCCTAAGAAGGAAGCAGCTCTTGTAAAAGTATTGGAAATTGTATTGGAATTAGTATTGGTATTGGAAAGTGAAGAATATGAAAAGAGAATGTCAGTAAGATAATAAGAAAATTACATCTGCTTAGGTAAATTGACATAGCTATATTTAACTCAGTGTTTCTCTACATACATATGCCAGATCGGCATCTGGCTTGTACTGACCCACTATTGTCTACGCCTGAGAGAAGAAAGCCAGCTTCTGAAACAGCAATTGTGTCAAAAGCTGGGTGTCACCGTAAACCATTGACACTGGGGTAAGAGTAATGGAATCAACAGTGCTTAACAGTACTTCAAAAGATGGGATAACTGCTGGAAACTCTGGGTATTGTGGAAAGTAAATGCTAATGGACTTGATCTGATACTGCCTTGCAATTTATGGGGGCATTTGTCCCTACGCCAGAAAAGATGAGATCAGAGTTTTGTAGCAGTGTCATGGCAGGGTGAGTTACCATGCACATCTGAAACGTGCTTAGAGGCACTGTGGTGGTTGGCTTCAAACACTTTGGATCAAATCCTTGTCAGCCTGACTGACAAGAGCCAGTTGAGATAATACACGGTATATATAGCACAGAGGGGTGTGGGCTGTCAGAGACCATGGTGATGAAAGGAGCAGTTTAAAACAGAAGAAAATCTAATGGAGAAAAAACCATGATTTTGGTCTATCTCACTATAAGTGAAGCCTCAGTATCATTATTTTATTCCTTTCAAATGGGCACTAAGTTTGTACTTCATGCCACTTGTTTTTGAAAGTAACAAAAATTGTTTTCCATAGCTGCTTTTTAGTATTTTTAACCAGTAAATAGGGGAAAAGGAATTAATCACAGCCTTCTTCCTCTTCTCCTCCCTATACAATGCATGGTATTTTACTCTCTTTTATTTAATTCTGAGTTCTTCATTTCAGCTTCAACATTTCCTCTCTCTTACATGCTGAGAAGCGTCTTCCCTTTAGGAGGCAACAAATAACTTACATCCTAGTAAGTGAAAAATATGGCCTTTTAATACTAACTCTTCCAGACAGAGAACTTGCCACACTCCTTCAGCATCCACCTATGCCTACCCTGCCTGTGGACAGCTGTTCTGCTTCCCTGGCATCCATTTCTCATGTCTTTGGTATAGTAAGAGCTGTGTAAAGCAGTACTGCAGGGCAGAGGTTCAGAAAGCTATTCCCTCATTTCCTTACCAAGCTCAGCCCTTCAACCCTTGAGATGTCTCCAATCTTGGCTCAGTGGTGCGTGTTGGACAGAGAAAGAAGAGACCTGGCAGCACCCAGAGCTTGTCCTACCCAAATTTATACAACAAAAACCTTAACAAACAAGAAAAAGAAGATCACAGAAGGCTGATTCTGTGATCTTCTGATTAGTTCTAGCAAAGCAGCTGGCCTACGGGTGAAACTTGCTTTTTCTCTCAGGGCCTTTTGGATGCTGACTGTGTTCAGGAATAGTAAAATGACTTGTCATCTTCAAAGGACAGGTTTGTCGAGTGCTTTTAGGGCTTAGTTGAGCACACAGGTAATGTGCTATGCATGTGAGTGGGAAAACTTTTCATCCTTGAAAGTTTCTTCGTCCTGTTCCATATATTAAAGCAATGCAGATGTGGAAGGTAAATCCCTTACTGTGTGGGTTGACTGTGTTTTATGCTGTGGCCTCTTAAGCTAACAGCAGGAAAGGATATTAAAGATATATCAAGTATTTTTCCTTTGTGAAATACAATCTTTACATTTTAATACAATTTTCTTCCAGCGTTATAATCCTGAGAAAGGATTCATGAAAAGAACAGATTAGCATTTCTACTGTCAAGGCTTCAGCTGCCTTCTGAACAACTGCTATTTGCTGGTCCCTTTTATGTTCTCCGTTGGAAGATGTGAGCAATTTGCTGTGCCTTCTAACATTCTTGTTTTCAGACAGACAAATCGTGCAGGTGAAACAACAATCCACAGCTCAGTTTATTATCAGCATAATTGTCATCTGAGGTATAAACATCACAAGAAATTTGATTCTAGACTTTACGTTGCTTCTAGCCATTAAAGAGGAGATTTCCAGACTGTCATATTTTTAATGAGTGAGTAAAAAATAAAACAGCTATTGTGCTGAGGTTCTTGATGTAAGACCATCTTGTGGCTGTTGAGGAATGCTGAGGTAAAATCAGAGCCAGACAAATTCATCAAAAGTATGCACGTGGAAAGGGCCCTGGGTTGTACATATTGTGGAACCTGACCACAAAAGGTTACGTGGGAGGCCCTTGTAGGCATGAAGCACACTGAAGCAAGGTGTTCAGTCAAAAGAATTGCTGCTTTCCAGAGAAAAGTATGGAGAAGAAACTATGAAAATAGTAAGCATCACATTGCTAGTGTTCCATGTTCTGAAAAGTACACTGAGGTATGCTTACTATAATATAATATGAGATGCATTCCTTATTTCTAGAACATCAGATTGACACAGTTCATATGAATCAGATTCCAGAAGAGACTGCACACATACATGCACACAAGCATGTATGCTTCTGAAAACCTCTCTGCCCATTTCTGGTTCCCTGGAACACCAGAGGCAGAAAGACTTTTGCAGGGCTCCTTCAAGGCAAAATCTCTTCATGGGATCCCCGCATTTATGTGGAGCTGCTTATTATAGCTGCATGCAGATCGTTTTTCCACTGAGTAGAACAATTTGCATTGCAGTGGGAAATAGGAGCTAGAATGTGGACAGTTTGCTGCAGTTATTACATTTTCATGGTTTATTTACCATTAAAAACAGTTAAATATTATTAAAAATATGTATTAATGAACTGTAAAAGAAATATACTGTTTTGCAGTGCTCACAGTTAGCACACTGCAACTTCATTTGTGGATGTAAATTCTGTATCTGTATTTTCTTTCACAATAGATTGTATAGTTTAGTAGAGTTTGCTGGATTGTTGTGGTATGTTGTAGTATTGGGATTGTCAGGATACGTGAAAAAGTGACTTTAGGGGCCTTAGATATGATATAATTTATGCAATAACAGACAACTTTCCAGGGCAAAAACCTGGGAAGAATCTAAAGAATTTCAAGACAAAATAGTGAATACTTTTCTTAAAGCAGAGGCGTTGCTGGTAGTTCAGAACTCTTTCTGCCAGAAGCACAACACAGAGCTCATTGCAAAGAGCCCCTAAAGGGGAAATTGGATGTTCCATGTGTTTTAGAGTGGAGCCAACCCCTTTCTCCCAGTGTGGATGGATTAGAAGTGCTGTGAGCCAAGCACACGGTGGGACTGTCCACTCCCAGATGCCCCGAGGGTGGCTTTTCCGAGCAGTGTTGGTGTCCTCAGCTGAGCTGCAGAAGAGAGCAGCCAGTGATGTGGGCAGCCCAGGCGGGGCTTTCCCAGCCCTGAGCTTGCTCTTATCCTTCCTGTAAGGAGTTGATCTGTAGACATAATTTGTGATTCCACATTAAAGAGTGTTTTGGGTTTGAGTGGCTTTTCTTGAAAGCTTAGGAAATTACTGCCCAGAAAGCACATTAAAAGAATATTATGTTTGCAAGTGGAAACATACTGAAGCTCAAACTCCCTGCACAACCTTAATTCAATCTTCAGTGTCTCTGTTATTACACAGCCTTTTATTAATTATTTTTCCCACAGGAAAATGTGAAGAATGGATTGAGTTCCGAAGAAGACTAAGAAATGTGCAGTGAAAGAGTCTTTGTCTTGTGATCTCTACTTATGGTGGAGCAGTCTATAGAGAAAGGAAAAATGGTCTTTTGTTTTAGGCAGCTGAATACAGAATTGTGAAATGTGGAACTGCAGCAGTTGAGTGTTGTGGAATAAGATGATGTCCTTGTCTCCATCACAGAATTACTGTGCAGTACTTGTCAAGGCTTTCTCCAAAAGGCTTTTTACAAATGTATCCTCCCTTTTGAGAGAAGCTCTCATGAAACTGTGGAACCTCATTTGCAAAGTGAATTGCAGTTGAGAGCAATGACACCTTGGCTTTCTTTATGGTAAAAATTGAACTGTAAGCATCAGCTTGGGCACCATAAGTCAGTGGAGATATTTTCCTTTAATTTCTGCTCCCCCAGCTGGAGATAAGTGATTCTCTCACTTTCTGAAGTATTTCTGTGAAAAATTATTTATAGTTCGTCAGTAACGGATGCTACTATAATATAATGAAAAGCCCATGAGGAAATCAATAAACCTCTTCAGAGAGGAGTTTGGACTCCTGCATGGAGCCTACAGCAGTGCACTGAATGCTAAGTGCCAAAGAGCATTTTCTGTAGCTGTCTGCCTGGTGTTTATGGCTGGAGTGAGACGCAGATCTGTGGAAACAGTGGATATAACAGTATTATTAAAGTTATTTCCTAACAAAGAGTCATAATTGCATTTAGTGTTATTTTCTAATTGTGCATTTGATCACCTAACTTTAACATTTCTGCTCCAGCTTCTTCTGCACAGGACCATTATGTGATAGTTCCACTGCTTTAACAAATAAAAACAGATCCTAGAGCAACTGGATACAATTCTTCTGCAAATATGGCTTCTTTTCACAAGTAGCCTCAGTGGAGTAATTTATTTTGATTGAACAACCATTAAGGGACTGACTATTCCTCAGAGATAGTCTGGTTTCATCACTGACATCAGCAAAAGTATTGCATTATTTACAAAAAGTCAGAGCTGACTGCTGTGATATGACCCTCAGTTCACTGCTTAATTTGAATGTATATGGTCATTATCTCAGATGCAGAAATATGTAGTCATAAGAGGGTGCCTTTCATTTGCTGCCAGTTTGGGCACAAATTCAAACTAAAACTCTGAAATTTCTGTTTTTCCATTTGTCACTAATTCTGTGACCACCTGCAGTATCTATTTGGATGAGCATTTAATTCCAAGAGGTAATGGAACGAAAACAACTGACAGGAGCAATTGGAGCTAAATGCAGTATTCTGTAGGTGAAAATATCCCATCCTTGCTCTTTTGATCCAAGCTGGGGCTTTGTCAAGTGGAAGTTGTTTCATGAAATACAAACACCTAATTTAGCTGAACTAGGATGAAATAGCAGGTGAGAAATCCCCCATCATTATGAAACAATGCTGTCCCTTGTATGTACACTACAGCTGTCTAGATCTCCAAATTAAGGTATTAACCGAGATCAAAGATATTCATACAAATGAAATGGGAAAGCCAAAACTTCAGGTAATAATGCAGGTAACTACACACCTTGACAGCACAATGATTTTCATTTGAATCAGCGATAATGCTGGTATCTTATTTCTGGGGGCCATCGCACCTTTCATTCAAAAGGATTTTCTGAAGTATCCAGAAAGGAATCATTTCAGGTGGCTGAGGCACTGCAAGGCTGACACCAGGTTATAACACAGCCCGCAGCAGGGTATCAGATTGCCCTGATGTAGTCTTCTTTGAAACCTGCCCTATTCTCCAGAGAGCAGTAGAAAGGACAGTCTGCAGAGAAGGCTGAGACTGGGACTTAACTGATGCAGGTTCCCAAGCATTACCACTTTGACCTTTGGTAGCCCTCCTAAACAACCCCAAAACCCCAGCATTTAATTCTTTGACATCCGTGTTTCCTCCTGATATTTTGGAAGCAATAGTAAACCTGGTTTCTTCACACTGAAGGAAAGATGGGATGTAAAATCAACACAAAACCTCCATCCATTTAGCATTAGGAAAAGCCCAGACCACAGCTTCTGTAATTTGCCCCAGGGGGTGATATTGAAGAGCAAAATTTAGAGTCAAAATATCAACAGTCACTAGGAAGAAAAAAAAAAAAAAGGAGGGAAGGGAAGGGAAGGGAAGGGAAGGGAAGGGAAGGGACGGGAAGGGAAGGGAAGGGAAGGGAAGGGACGGGAAGGGAAGGGAAGGGAAGGGAGG
>JAOWBP010000001.1:25702039-25727385 GCA_028571105.1 Tragopan temminckii | reverse complement strand
TGTGGAAGACAAATGACCTGGAACATTTGTTCTCCTCAAACTGACAACATTCAATCTCAGGTATTCAATTACCTAGTTATTCTAAGTGGTTTTATCTTCTATGCATTTTTGTAAAGCAGTGCCATTCTTCTAATAAAGATTTGTTATACATTGTAGTAATAGATGACATCGAGAGTGAGCACAATTCTCCAGTTCATCAAATCACAGAATCATAGGCTGGCTTGTGTCGGGAGGGACCATAAAGACCATCTTGCTCCAACTCCTTATTATGAGCAGGGCTGCCACCCACTGAGTCAGGCTGCACAGGGCCCCATCATCCATCCTGGCCTTGAATGCCTACAGGGACGGGACATCCACAGCTTCTCTGTGCAGCTGTGCCAGTGCAGCAGTACCAGTTTAGTACTGAGAGATTCACCTGGATGAGAGCACACCTGCTACAAGGACTGCTTATGTATTTCACTCAGAGATTATTTTATTACTGACGAAATTTATTATCTTATTATGGTTAGTGTGGGAAAAAAACGAAGGGATAGGAACTAGCAGAATAAGGACAGGTCACTATCCTGATGATTTGCTTAGCTGCAATGATGGGAACAGACTATTTTATCATGAGAGAAGATTAAAGAGAGACACAGTAATGTAAAAGAAAACTTAGTAAATTTAGAAATAAAAAATAGATTGTCATCTGATCAGAACGATGCAAGAAGTCAGTTTTCTTTGGCATTTACTTAATGTGAACCCATTATTATGTGAAGGGAGTAGGCGTAGGTTAGAGGTTAGTAAGCCGTATTCCCAAGTAAACTTACAATGAGAGAATAAAAATGGCATATTAAGACTTTTTACTATCACAAAACCCTCCTGATTTTTATAAGAATGATTATGGTGCTCCATTATCTATGGAACAATTATTCTTAAGTAAATCAGGGGGCTTCCAGTGCCTGCCAGTCAGCTAAACCAGACTGTCAAGGCAATCTGCCAGAGCCCCAGCACACTTTGAGCCTGGGCTAACCCTAAATAAAGGACATGCTTCAACAGAAGTTCTTCTGACACTGTCTTCCCACCAGCACTGCGGGAGGTAGCTGATAAATGGTCTTATCAGGGCAATATGTGGAGAAGTCCTAGCATCCTAGCATCATCAAGGAAAAGAGTAGGGATTCAGCAGTCTGAGAACCTGAGCACTACAGAGATGCTCTTATAGGAGCATGTCCTCTTATGCCTGAATTCCAGTTCTAGGATCTGTCTCTAAAAGGCTATATTTGCATCTGAGCTCATGAAATTTATAGTGCAGAGGTTCTTGATTTCTGAAACCAGAAATTGCAGAAAAAAATGTGTATAGAAATTTATATTTTTAAAAGTATATAGAAAAGGACAGATATTTCTGAAATGATAAAGGTATATAAGACCATTACAGTGCTGCTGGGGAAATGGAATGATATTTCTAGATTGAAAGATAAAACAGCTAGGTACTAGGTACTTAAAAAAACCATCCACAATGTGATTTTCATGCTGTTGAGCATTTCTTTGGATTCAGTTATGGATGTGAAAGATCAGTCTGTAAAAACTGCTGGAAGATGTACAAACACAAACTGTTCCAGCAGAAATAGGTTGGAAAATAGAACAAAAATAGAATTCTTTTAGAGATAACCATAGTAATCTTGAAAAAATTAAACCTATCAGATGGCAGAGAAGGAGAGTGAATATTGAAGGCAGCTGTGAAGGAAAGAAATTTCTAAAACAGAAACCAGAAAAAATGAATTCAAATTCTGCAGAGAGAGGGAGAAAATGCCAGTAGTTTACCCTCGTGACATCAAAGACTAATATATTTTGCGTACTCTTAAGATCTCAGTTCTTAGCTCTGACACAACATGGACTCCACCGTTACAACTTCATCTTCTTTGTCCTCATCCCTACATTGCTATTCAGCCTTTTGCACTGCCTTTTCTGCATTCGGGTGCTGCAGCAGAGTGGGGCATTATTCCCCTTCATTTAATGCATCATTTTGGTTTAGATGGAGCCCAACTCGATCTGCAAGGTGGGGGCAATCTGGCACTCCATTTTGCTAGGCCATGACATCTTGGTTTTCAGTGTTTCAGAGACTGGTGTCTCCACCTGCGCAGAAAGTTCTGCTTGTGTTTTATCTCCAAATGAGAGGGCTGTTCTTAGTTTGCTTTTTGATCTTGCCTTACTGTCAGTAAACTTGAAGTCACTGTGGAGTTATACCATTTTTTTCAGCTCCAAAATCCTCCCTTTGTATGTCTTTCCTCAGTCACAAACTTCAGAAAGTTGATTTAATCTAATGGTTCTCCTTTTGAATCTATTTACTTACTGTAATCCTATACTATTTTTGTCCTATTTTTTTTTCTTTTTGATGTCCTGGAATCACAGAGTCATTGAATCATAGAATGGCCTGGGTTGAAAAGGACCATAATGATCGTCTAGTTTTAACCCCTCTGCTATGTGCAGGGTCACCAACCATTAGACCAGGCTTTGGAAATCCGGAATACTCCTTGCTGTCAATGGATTAAGAATGCTGAAAGCAGACAGTTTTATGCCTTCATAAGTTTCATTTTTATCTGCTGTGAAAGCAGAACATTGCCTTTCTCATCACAATAGATTTCTTGATATAAAAAGCATTCCATAATTGTATTGAAAGCATTATGAAAAAGAGGTTAATTTTTAAAATGATCAGCTTAGTCATGATACCAAAATCAGTGGAAGAATGTTTTCAGTCATTCTGAAGATAAATAAAACTACAGTGTCTATGTTTTCTCCAGTGAGACCGATTATATTTGTAGCTGAAAAAATTGTTAATATTCATGAGGCAACTACATTAAATGATCTTATGGGAACTACATTTTCAGCTCTAATACAGTTCTTACAAAAACACATTTCATCACATGGTGACTTTGGAGCATTAAGCCATAAGAAATCTATTTATTCTATCAAACTTGTACTTAGAGTGCCTTTCTGGCAGTGTATAATATTAATTCACCGTCACTGAAAGTTCTTTCCAATTTAGGAATGATGTTGTCAAGTAATGTTGCATTTATCTTAAAGTCTGCTTAGCAAGATGCTTGAAGTTCTCCCATGAGCAAGATATTTAAAAATCTGTCCTTTTTTTCAGTAAGTGAAACTACATTCTTTAAGAAAGTTATTCATCTATTGCCGTAATTCAGTATTCAAGAGCAAGAATAGTGACCAAGGCTCCACATTTAGCATACTAGATATTCATAGGGCAGAAGAAGAGACCTGGATTCTGTTCTTATTGCCAGTAACAATTTTCATCCACAAAAATGTAGGAACTGTGCCAAGCCAGACTATGGACTCATGTCACCCAGTAGTCTATCCCCAGCAATGGCATATAACTCCGCAGAATATTTCCCTGGCTTCCAACAGTTTGTGGCTCAGGAAAATCTCTTGCAAAAGCTACTTTCATTCATGATTTGTCTCAATTGAGATGTATTTCATTTGTTCACTTTCCCTCAAAGTGCTGTAGACTTCTATCATCAACATCTTGAGGCACCAGGTTGCACGGTTCAGCTATGAGTGGTGCAAAGAATGACCTCCTTGTTTGATGTAAGCCTATTTCCCTCATTTGAGGCCTCATGGTTCTGGTCTGCAAAAAAGCAGCAAACAGTAATTCCCTATTCACCTTATCCAGCCTTCTTAAGTGTTTGTAGTCCACTTCCATATCAGTCCTTGGCCATGTCCACTCCGAAAGTTTTTGTCTGCTTGGTTGTTTCCCATAGGAAAGTTGTTCAACATCTTTGAAGATCCTTGTTATGCTTCTCTGACCCTTTTTCATTCCGGTCTAGTCTGAGCAGACCTAATTGTCTTTGATTGCAGTCTTTCATCAGGAAAATGAAAATTAGCTGTTATTATTTGCTGCATATCTAAATATCTAAGAAGAAAAAAGTTCAACTCAACAGTTCAGCTCCCTGTTTCTGTCTCTCCACATAATAATGCCTTATTCAGCTGCTGTTGTTGTTATAAAAAGTAATTAGTTTCTTTCTAATCAGTATAAAGAAATTTCCAGATGCAAATTACAGATACTCCCTGGTCATTTGTTCCAGAGGAAGTGAGCTGTTGCTCGCTCAATAAAGCATCATAATTTACTTTTACTGTGTTTAAGTTGTATATTTTACTTTATTGCAATAAAGCTTGTAATCAGTGTTAAACTTATGTGAATGCAGTAAAAAAATATAAGTAAATAAATAAATAAGTATGACATTATTAAGATTGGTCCCTGCAGTTCAGCAAATCCTTCTAAATTTTCCAAAGTCCTTCTTCAAAAGCTGTAATCCATAATATAAAAATTCTACATCAGAATACCATACAAAAGAAGACTGTGAACAACCATGTTATGACTTTTTAAATTATTTGCTAAGAAAAGATTACCTCTCCTGTGCTTTTTAAGAAATGTATGGAATATCTGCATAAGAAACCCAGCAAAGATCCAGCAGCCGGGTGGCATGGAGCCTGTTTTTTGGTGTTCCTCTGCCTGCATCAGGGCCCCAGGCCCACTCACTGCCCTGGATTCCACTCTGGGGACCAGATGCTGAAAGCTGGTGGTGGTAAAGTCAGCAACTGAGAAGTTTAAACATATTTCAGAGCCTGAGCTCTTTTTTGGATCTAGCTCTCTCCTAGCATGTACAGCACCGGGTAAGAGTTACCACATTCATTCATCTCCAGAAGCTTTGATGTGTCTCATGCAGCCTGCCTAGCAAGAGATAAGGAGGGGAGTTGCCTGTCCTTACAACCTTTTGGACTATTTCTGTGTGTAACTCTCTTTTTTGTAAACATTCCAGATACGAAATATCACCAAAAAATACAAAGAACTTCATCATCTTAAAAGAAAAAAGTGTGCAATAATTTATTAATTCAGCCAATTATGAACACTGAAAATCTAAGAATGGGCTTCGTTTTGAGTAATGTTAATGTTTTTGCCCTCTAATATTGCCATACAAGTCAATGTGTCACTTGTCAGAGGAAGAGGTGGCACTGCAGCCCTTAGTAGTGATTATTACATAAAGGTTGCAATTGTGTGCTTAATTTCCATCCCAGAAAAGGGTCTGATTGTTAAAACACTCTCTAAAGAAGCTGTTTCAGGCTTTTCTGCTATGCTAGACTTCATCCTTGGTGATTAGCAGCCTCTTTGCTTTGAAGATTTAGTGCAAGAAAACTATACTTCTCTGACCTTTCATTTATGTTCTGAACTCACTGAAAATTCCTGTTTGGCACAAAAGAAGCAGCACTCATGCCAGCTAGACAAGAGGAAAACTGCTTTTTGAAATGGAAAGGCATAAATTAGGAAGCAGTTCCTCACCCTTGATTAGTTACGTAATCACTCTTTCATATATTACATACAATTTGTGTCACATAGTTTATTTTCACAAACCAGTCACAATTCAGAGGTTGCAGCATTTTCTCACAACATTTGCTGGAAGGCAGGATGCCCTCACTGCTGAGATTCTGGCTTGACACAGCAGAAATCTGTTTCTAGTTTGTGGCTCTGACTTAGACTCCCTGTACAGCCTGTCAAGTGACCAGGGACAGGAGTAATCAGCCCTAACAAGCAGCCAGGAGATAGACTTTCAATCTGAGTGAGTCAATGACAGACTGCTAATCTGGGCCGGGCTCTCTTTATAGACACAGATTCCATTTTCTCCTAATATAGACATTGAGAATAGGCCTTGTGACGATGCCTATTTATTTCCTTTTGCTATAGAAGAACTTCAGTGTGACATGGTGCTACTTTGCATTATACTTTTAAAGATAACATTTCTGGTGAAAACATTCCTACTTGGTGTGTCTCAATAAATACATTCTATCTGTAACATTTGAATTATGATAGTATCTTCCTACTCTTTGTTTTTTACTTCTCTTCAAACAGGAGGCTTCTGGGAAAAAAGCAGTGTTTTATTGTGTGAGTTTGTGATGCCTACCATGGATGAGGAGCAGAGGAGACTCCCAGGTGCTCTTGGTTCTCAAGAAATGAAAACAAGTCATGGCAGAATCAAGATTTTTATTTTTCACTATGCTGTTGGTGAGAAGGGAACAATTTGCCCAACTGGAACAAGATTACCTCTTGCCAGACAGTCCATGTCTAGGTTTCTAAAAACACACTACCACCTCTGATGGGTAAGCAAAGCTGTTCTGTACCTATCTTTCTTTTGGCAAAGCTTTGCACATAGCAAAGTATTTACAAACAATTACCTCACTTTGCTCAAAAGTCATAAGATGTCATATATATATTGAACTCCACTCTGGTGGCTTTGTACGTTGTTGGTTAGTCGGTTAGTAATTCTTCCCATTAAACTATGTAAGTCTTGTTTACAGACATCAAAATCCATATTGACTCAAATTAAAGTTTTTCAGAAATTCTTGTTAAAATTGTTCTTTCTTCTCTTGAGTTTTCTAAACATAGAAAACTCCATAGCTGCCTGGTGATATTCTTGTCTTTACTTCAATTTTTCTTTAAAAAGAACCAACAGAATACTTTAGTTAATGAGTTTTCTTTGACATTCATAGATGGATAAATCAAATAAATTACCTCTATCTGACTTTCTCTTGTATATAGCTGGCATGAGGCTAACTCCAAGTATTTCTAAACAATGAAAATAATGAAGTTACTGAAGTTCATACATATCTGCCATTTACCCCCATTACAGAACTGATTTTCGATGGTCCAGAATGATCCAGGTGAAATGAATGCCTGAGAATAGGCTGTCCAGCTGGTTAATGTGGTTTGATACAAAATATATCTTCATCTTAACTGGCAGATGTAGTTATTTCCTCAAGCTTCATTTGATCAAAATAAACCACTGTGAAATGATAATTCTGGTCCAGGAAGAAATGCTTGCTCCCTGAGGTTGCAAGTGATGTAGAAGCAGCCATTTTGACAGAAGAGCTCAGAGGAAAAGCAGCTCACTTGGTAACGTGAGAAAGGTTTAAAAGAAACCCACAAAAACAAAAGCAGAAAACAAACCCGGGAGGTTGAACTTAGAAGAAAGAGAGGAAGGGAAAAATATGTACGCTGATTTTCAGGAATTGGAAGGTATGGGAGGGAGGACAGTAATTATCAGAAGGAGCTAAAGGAGAGCAAGAGTTAAAAACTACCATTCAAATATCTGGAAAACTTGTCAGAGAAAAAATATGCAAAGTAAAAATACAAATGAATAAGGGAGATTAAGGCACGTGTCCAGAGAGATCACAGTTACATGAAACATGATGAAAGCTTTTATTTATAATGACACACTCTACATCACTTAAATAAATCTGAGCAGATTCCACTGACGTCATTGTCTTTTCATGTGACAGTTTTCAAATAAAAAAAAATCAGAAAAGTCAGATGACTCCCCTTAAATTCATTGGATATATAGCCATGTATATGAAAAGCAGAATTCAGCAAAGTTGAGTCAGTGCCAGTAATAATCATTTTCCATGCTATGTTTCTTTGGGATTAGTGTTATAAAGACATGAGCTTTGTTCAGAGTAAGCATCCAAACCTTTACTTGCGATGTTAATTTCATCATCCTTAAAGGTGTATTTTCTTGAGTACACTCATGAAAATGCCAAAAAAGCCCAAGTCAGATAGTTGTTATTAATTAACTTAATAAATCAGTACAGCACTTAGTAAATGCATCTTCATATGTCAATTATTACACAGCTACTTATCTACACTTTAAAGATACAAAAGACTTTTTTTCCTAAAAGTAGTTTTTTATTATATTTTTATTATCTTCACTATCCTTTTATTAAAACACTATTCATAAAAGATTTTCCCATGTTTTTCTTTTGGGATCAATAGTGCCCTGTGGGTTACCATGCTCAATTTGTCTTTCTTGCTGGAGGTTACCACAGGTCCTAGAGACCATCCCTCTGAAGTTGGAACAAAGGCAATACTTGAGCCTATCCCCACTAGTTGAAGTGAAACAGTGGGAAATAAAATTCCAGACTCTGGGACTGGGGTGAGAGGTTGGAGTGTAGGAAGAGTGTAAGCTTCTCTTTATACTTTCTGATACACAGAACAGAGGTAAACAAAGAGCAGTTATTGTCCAACCGATGTACTCCAAGCTAAGCCTTTATCAGTCTAATCACTATTGCATTAATGAAATGGGATAAAATGATTGCCCTGCAAAAAATGACATAAGTCCTACCCTTTTTCCAACTCCTTAATAATTTCCTTCCTTGATTTTCTTTTACTGCACTCTCCCTATTATCAGATGCCAAAAGTTCAGAGGATTTGGCAGACTGCTGCTATCATGTGGCAACCCCCTTTGGTGCATAGTGGATATGTTGTGGGTTTACATTGTGTACCTCCTTTCCACATGCTTGAATCAGAGCACTCTTTTTATCCTGTACAATGCTGAAACGTTGCCACAAAACTGCAGCTGGAGCTGTAAAGAACACTATAAGCTTGAGGGCCAGGCCTCAGAGCTACTTTATTGGACAACAAGGCAAAAAGAAAGGAGGAAAAAAAAAGATGACAAGCACAGCAGGATTTTTCTTCCATTCAGCAGAAGTGGAGTTTCCAAGCACGGCTACAGATTTCGGCCCATAGCAGTTTGTAATAGCCTGCCAACTGCAAGCACCTCGAATACCAGCAACCAAACTGTTACAAATTTTATTCAGAATACTTCAGATTCCATTTTTGTAAGAGAGGATCAAATCTGCTGTTCTAGAGGGTAGATGGTTTAATTTACAACTAAGTGCCAAATCACATCTCTTAACTAAACCTTTCATGAGTGATCTTTCATCTTTCACTTTACCTATTTAGAAACATAATAATAAAGCAAAGCATTGGAAACAGAGTAAAAACAATTCTTACATTTGGTAATAAAATTATTTTTTAAGTTTTAAGTTTGGCTTTCATGAGCTGAAGAATATTTAAGCCCTTTTCTGAAAGACAAAGAATGTGTTTGTGCTTGAGTGGACAAATCCAGCTGTGAAGATGGACAGATTCTCATTTGTTTTATTATCACCTGGAGAACAAGATACTTTACTAGAGAAGTAATTTCCTATGTGACTGAAATCCTCTGGTTTCCCCTTAACAGCTATTAGGAATTCAACTTCTGTCAAGATTAAATATAAATCTCTTTGCAGTCTTGTTATATCGGAAGAGGTTTTTTGGAAAAGTGATTTTAACTGTAGGAGTTGCTGGTCCTTCTGGTGGACACTTTTTTCATGCTCATTCTCACTGTACCTGAGCAAGCCCAGTTTGCCACAGACATGTAATCTATCAATGTGCAGGTTGTAAACCCATCTGGCAACCACATACAGTCTCTCCTTAGTTCTGCTCTTTCTGGAGGAAACAGCCACACAGAGACTACAAACTTGAATGCAGGCTGAAGGTGTACAAAGAGGAGTGTTAAGAAGCTTAAATTAAAATGTAAGTCTATAATACAAGTCATAATAACAAAAATTATAATACATTGTTGTTTTTTTCCTGAGCTCTCTCAGTGATTGCATCAGCTTGACATTGCGAATATTGGTGTAGTGGAGATGTCAGAGCTATTTTTAGGATGTTTATGTCATAGAATTCAATCGTACAGCTACAAATGTTCCATAAAGAGACCTGGATAGGTAAGTAGTGAAGAGACTTCATTCTTCTGGACTTATTTCCTGGGTCTTGTTTGTGCTGGAGATACACAGAACTTTCTGCTACACAAACCTTTGCAAAATAGTCACTTTTAACTTTTCTTTTTCGTAGCTACAACTTAAAATTGCAGCAATAAATACTTTTCTCTTACTCTTGGAATAGAAATCTGGTCCCGAACTTATGCCTGCAATGTGCTGGTAGCCTTCCACTCTCTTTGGAGTTGAGGGACCTCTTACTTTTGAGGACTGGAGTCAGAACAGCTGAACTTGCATGGGCAGTCTGAGAAGATGATGGAGCAAACTTAAACCTCCATTAAACAAGTATTGTCCTTTGCAGTGTCATGCCTGAGATCAGAATCTGGTTTGCAGACTAAGGAAAACATTGTCTCTTATGTTGGAACTGGCTAGTACAGAGTGAAATTATTCACATGGGCAGTAAAACAGAAGAAGATGAGAGAAATAATAGCTACTGAGATTGAAAAGATTGAAGAACAAGCTGGAAAAGTTTGTGGGGTGGGAACACAGCCAAAATGTGCCCCAGTGCCCCTCCTGTAAATGAGATGACAGTGGATGGTGTTCTAGTTTAACTGAAGATGGATGTAAAGAATCATAGGATCACAGAATGTCTGAGTTGGGAGGGACCTTTATAGGCTATCTAGTCCAACTCCCCTTCAAAGAGCAGAGACATCAGGTTGCTCAGAGCCTGATTCAGCCTGACTTTGCATGCATACAGGGACAGGAAAGCTGGACCTGAAAAAACTGTTTTCCCAATAGAAGATCCTACTTAAGAAGGAAAACTCAATAGACCTTACTTCATTCTTAGGTAGCAGAAGAGAGGATGCTGTGACCCTTCTCCTCACACCTAGCTTTGCCTTGTTTTGTGGATGAAATATAATTACGGAAGTGGATCTTTTTTTCTCTCTCTCCCTAAAGAGCTCTGGAGGCTTGCTCTGTAACCAAGTTGATTAAAGAAGTATGCAGATTGCTACTTGCAAAAGAGCTTAAGAACATCAGGGTGCCACCTGCAGAATACTGAACCAGCAGCACGCCTTAATAAAACACTGAAGGAGATGTGGAGGCACTTTCCAAAGGGAACAGACCATCTTTTTTATTTTTCTCCTGTTTATGATAAATAGGAGCCTAAACTCCCAGGCTTCTGCATTTTCTCCCTTTGAGTCACTCCAAAACTCCCAGTCTCATGGTTGTCCTATCCACTAGCTAAGGAGGACCGTGCTGTCAGGTAGCAAATAGAGACTTAGTTAAAATGTGTCAGAATCTTAAGGAGACAAGTAAGAACTGTGAGTGCATGACCCAAATACCTCCTTACCTTGGCATGAGGTATCAGCAGAATGGCACAATTTATATTCTCAGCTGCTGACAGTGGCCATTTGTGATATTCTGCCTATTACGCTGGAGAAAGCAGCCTACCACATAAATCTGTTGAAATTACAGCAGACAGAGTGAAGTTCTCTGTCCTGAAATGTTAGTGGAATAAACTGAACCTTTCCATATAAGAAATAGTTGCAGAATCAGATCTTGCGCTGTTGCCTGAAGATGGAAACATGGAATCAGATGTCGTTGTAAGTACTGAATTTCAGAATGATCACTTCAGAACAGCTAAGAATAATGATAAAAATATGTAGATAGCACCCTTGATGCAGTGGGTATTACAAAGGCTAATGAGCTCATGTTAGGAAGTTACTGAGAGTGACAAGAGTTTGGCAGCACGTTGTTTAAGACGGATCTGAGAACAGATTCTTGGATGTTGAATCTACAAAACAAAATCTACAAAGAAGCAGCAGCTGTCCTCAGAGCAGAGGTGCCTGCCTGTTTTACTTGTGGAAGGCAGCTGAAGGGTCTCAGTATCACAGCTGCAAAGGCAGATTTAATTTAGTTTGAGCTCAATTGATTGCATCTTCAGAAGAATGTTGGAGGCCCATTAAAACAGAAAAATATCAGTGCATGAGTAGATGTAATCACATATTGCTTTCCCTACATTGTATATGTACATTATATTTTCCAAGATACAAACCAGAATTTTTTGAAATAGAAATGAAACCAATGATACTCCAAATTAATTAAAAGAAAGTTGAAAGTCTTTAGCTTTCAAGAGCAAAAGAAAAAGAGCTATATGAAGAATAAAGTAAGTTTAAAATGCCAGACTCAGACTTCTTTTTAAATCAGCCAAACCTAAAGATTGCTCCTTGAGAGTCTGGTTTCTTTGAAGATCAGAAGTTACTTCTGGAGCATGTTTAGCAATGCAGCGTGTTTGTATACACACCCTTGTCTTTAGAAAAGAAGCAGAGACTGTGTTAGTGGGAGGAGTTATTTCACTTCACTAGCTACATGAAATGTAGTGCTTTGTGAGAAAAATAGCTACGTTTTTGTACTGTTGGCTTTATAATAACTGTTACTAAACATAATACAGCACTGTAGAATGACTACTCAAAAATTGATGCAGTGACTTTTGGACATTCACTGTCACATTTCTTTGCTATTTCAATTAATTGGCAAAATGAAGCGTCATGAAGGCACACTTAGTTTTCAGAAATGTTACTCTGTCGATGCATAGCAGTAAAAAGATCCACAAACTGAAGATTTTCAGATATCAAAGAAAATCTATTGCGCTCAATAAAGGAATTAAATTGCTGAAAAACACAAAACACTCCTATTGTAAAGATTTGCAATACATTTTAAGAATTTATCTTAGAAAAAATAATTCTCCCTGATGTATATATTCATATTAAGACTTATGCATATAGAAATGTGCTATAAACATCGGGTAAAAGACAACGTAATAGTATAATGGATTGCTTCATGAAATGTGCTGTAACATAAATAGGTGAAGTACGATGCCTATCTAAGTGTTTATCAAAGCCCTTCAAAGAAGTTGGAGTAAGAGAAAACCCAAACAATTTCTGGAAATTGAAATTCCCTTGTATAAATGTCTGGTTTGCCATCAGCCTCTATAGGTGCTCAGCCTGAATAAAAGCAGAGTCTTGTGTTTAAATTTCTTGGTATCTCTTTGACTTCGCTATGAATTTGTTCTCATTTTTTTGCTTTCAAAGCAAGCCAACTCAACTATGACCAGAGAGTAATACAAACCATAGTGAGGGCAAAACCTGCATGAATTTAACAAGCATAGGAGTTATCTAGGCAACTTGAAGCCCTGAATTAAAACCAAGCTCAATACATCATACCACATGTCCCTGAATAATTTGATTGTTATTTTTAACAATATTTCTTCGAAAAGTTAACTTCTTGCTTGCTAATGCAGAAAGTGCAAATTGAATGTTAGTGAGAGATGGGACATTAATAACATCGGTCTTAATTATTTCCCTACACAATGTTGTTACAGTATTTGAATTATTTGCTATATATTTGTCTTTGAAATTGCTTTAACAAAAGCTACAGGTATTTGACTAACATATTTTGCTGAGAGTCACTGCTAGAAGCACCTGTGGATGCTCACTGGTAGTTGCAACGTTGCTTATTCTGGCATCCAGTTCACCAAGCTACTGTTTCTAAAGCATTATCTGCTGAACTACAGTAGCATAGAGGCAAAAGCTCCAGCGATTGCCCATTCATGGAAAAATTAAGAGAGAATTGATTGAAAGCAGGGATTTTCTGAACTTGGATTGCAGAAGAAAGTGTCTACAGTGTTGTGTTCTGGAATATGGGAGTTTGGGAACATCCTCCAAGAGACAAGAAACAGCAGCTGAGGATAAAATGAAGGTGCTGGAGGAGGGAAAGGACTGGAGAAGAAATTTCTCAGAACAGTGTGAGCAGGAAGAACCTGAGCTTTAAGATAGTGAGAAATGACTGGGAGACTAGATTGTATTCCTCAGTCAATCCCTCTTCAGCACCATGGTCTCCATCTCCAAGAAGGAGGCCCAGGAGACTGCTGGTCAAACCAAGTCTCCCTCACACTTTCTAACTGGAAGACTTCCTGTAGGTCACACTCGTGTTCCATAGCATTGTTCTGGATATGGGCCATTCTGTTTCATTTTCTGTTAAAGTCTAGTTTGTTCCCTTCAAAATCACTGGGACACATCTGTCTTTGGGTTTTGAAGACACGCAGTGAGAACAGTGAACATTTGAGGCTTTTCCCTGTTTTCAGACACTTTCAAAGCATTCCAGAAGTGGAGGTTTTTGTTTCATGATGTTGTCAGAGCTGCTTCCTCAGCTCTGTCTCACCCTTCCCCACACAATTAACCCTGGTCACTCTGCCAAGATGGAGGACTCAGGGGGTTTGGTGTCAAAATGCAGATAGAACTCAATGCATGCAAAGATATACAACTCCTTATTTTAGCCTCACTGACAAAATAAGATCTTCTGTGCAGCAGTAGACATTTTAGGTCAAATCTCATTGAAATGTCAAAATCCCCAGTGAATTCATGGAGCCAGAATTTTTCATCTTTGTGTTCTTTTACAGAAGCATTATATATGGAAAGTTAACTTAAGCCACAGTCTCAACATGGTACAAATTAAAATTAATAAGTCAAAAGGATAGGAAATCATTTCTTAATAATAAATGGAGTAATGTACCATCAGAAGACACCAGAAATATACTGCAAGCACTGTCAAAGAGAATGGCCTAAAATTCCAGAGGCCTGGAAACAGTTGTTAGCATATAAAGAAAGCATTTTTTTTTTATACTTGCCTGGAGTAGTATTATATATAATATTCATCCACTGAACAACAAAGAATGTAATTAACAACCTTTGTTAAATAAAAACAACATGGATGTAAAAAAAATTCTCATGCAAAGAATTACAAATATCCACTTCCAGAAGCAGGCATTTGAGTCACACCTGGACTTTGAAGTTTGGAAGCTTTTGCAAGCATCTTATCCGCACTGCTGTTCTATGCCAGAAGTTCTCGTCTAGTTTACTTTGGTGATATGCTCAGGATGAAGAACTAGTTCCCAGTTATTGCAGTCAGCTACCTATACACGTAACAACGGAGTGCTGAATATGAACATCAGCGAAGTCCAAACAGGATTTGAAAACAGACTGTGGTGAAAGGAGTGGTAACTTTAATTACTGCATTCAGCATATTTTTGCATTTTCTTGTAGGCAGCTGTGTAGCTTTTTTCACTTTTCTTTGAAAATTTGGTAAAAAAAGCAATAAAAGAAAATGGAAAAATCCTTTCTCATCTACTTCCCATTAAAAGAACTAGTCCTTGAGAAGGAATAATTGAAAGAAACTTGAGAGAGTGAAAAGATAAAAAGGGAAATTTTGTCAGGGCAGTTCAAACAATGTTGCATCTTTCTTCATGTGAAAGATCAGTAGTCTGTTCAATGAGAGATGTTATCTTTAAAGTTACAGCCCTCCATTATGCTATCTCTCACACAGGCTTTGCTTTATAACCAAACTCAGGGTGCAGTTTGGAAAATAACTGATACTGTCTGATTGGTCACTGATAGTCGCATGGATTCTAGCCCACTGTGATGCTTATGTATATTTCTTATTAAGTATTATGTAAAAGAATGCCAAAGCACTGAAAAGAGTGAATGTCTCATGAGGAGATAGGTGTACTTCCATCTTACAGCATAAACCCACTCCCACAGATCATTTCTTCCACAAAAATGCAATGATAGCATTAACAACTGACAACAAGAAACAGAAATTCCAATGAAATTCCCTCATCTCACCTATTCTGTGTCAAGTTAATGTTAGCAGAACAGAAACAGTTGTCAAGAGAGTGCATGCACTTCTTGAAAATGCAAAGATCTGTGAGGGCTGGGAAAACGTAAAACAGTTTCTTGGAAATCATAAGCATATAGAGAGATAGAGCCAAGGGTGAGTAGATTTTTTAACCTGTCAGAAATGGGACTCCGCTCCACTCTCTGATTTTCTTTGCAAGCTGCACTGTAGTGCATTGGATCAGGGTCTGTGTCACAGTGTAGCTCCATTCACCCAGAAATGTGAGGGTCACTTCTATGCTGGTACAAGCCCAGCTACTGCAGAGCCAAGAGCTGCCCTCTTCCAAAAAGCTTTACAGTAGCAAGGGTAGCTGCAGCAAAATGTGCCTCCTCCTCTGTCAACAGCATGGGTCTGGCTGTGTGATTCAGCTCCGTTTGGAGTTCAGAAACCTAAATATAGTTTGGAAAAGGCATCCGTTTTTCTGAACGGCTAGACTGTCCAGAAAGATGTGACTTACACTAAACATTACATCAATGAATGCATGATTCCAGGGGAAAAAGGAAGGAAATGATGCTGACTTCTGCACACGCTTCTGCACATGTGCTTCTTCCATCAAAAACAAAATCCATTTCTGTTAATTTCTGCAGTTCATTTTCTGTACTTTTTTTTCTTACTATGCTTTCAAACACTTAGTATCTTTTACGGGTTTCCAGCTGAAGAGTTAAAAAATGGTTTTCACTCTTCTGCTGTAACTTTAATTCCTGTATAGATGTTGCCTGGACAAGCTGAGTCTACTCATCCCCAGAACATGTACAACACAGTCAGAAATATGGCATTTATTTCCACTCTGCCCTCCCAATACACCTCGGCTACTGCTCAAAGAGGGCACTTCTAGGAGTGAAATGACGGTTTAATCTCCATGTCCATTCAATTTCTGCCCTCTGCAAAAAGACTGCCAAAAAAGTTGCCAATTAGTGCTAATTGTAGAGGAGGTTTTTGTGATGTGCCCCCTTATCCACTGAAAATTGGATTGCTACCATCAAACTCATTTCCTATGCTGCTGATATGCTTTATTCAGGTCACCAGCACTTCACCAGTTTGTCTTTCTTAAAGTGTTGCCTGATCAGACACGAAGAGAACAGAGGTTGAAGACTCATTGTTATCTTTAACTCTCTTTTTTCTCAATGCGTTGGATTTATTTGGGGAGTTACATTAGTTGAATTTTCTCAACCACGATATACAAAAATAAAATCAGACTTCAAGAGCCTTTTGGTTCTCATGTGGTTATGTAATAATATATTAATATAAAGGATTTCCATTTTTAGACATCAAACCCCTGGCAGATGTTTTTGGATCTAGTTGCATTTAGCTAGTCTTCGTTATTATGGCACACTTTGATCTGGAGCATTCCTTGTCTGTGATCAAATGCAAAATGAATTCAGATTCATTCTCTTTCATCTCATGTGAGCAAGACGTGTGAACCATTTACTTAGCTCCGCGACTCTGTATGATGAGTATTGTCTTTTTCACTGGTTCCTGGTGGGATTTTTTCTCTTTTTGGTGGATGAACCAGCTCTTTTGTATGATCTTACAAAAGACACTGGCAGAATGTCACTTTGCATTTGTCAAGAGCAAGCCCCACAATCTCTTTAACAAGTGATGTTTTACAATGTCTTGCAGGAGATTTTTGCAGACTGATGCTAATTAGCCCAGAAGATTAAAAAAAAAAAAAAAAAAAGCAATTAAGGCATCGAAACTCTCTTCAGATAATTGTAAAGGTGTTACCCAACCTGAGAGGTAGACAATACGAGAGCTAACTACAAAGGACTCCTTAACTCATCTTACAGCAAAGTATTGTAGTAATCAAACAGGACAGATTACCCTTCTTTAGTAGTCTTTGCTGTCACTACTGAGGCTCGACAAAGTGTTTTGCAAAAAGTTTTCAGTAATATTAGTTTCTTTATTTTATTGAGTTTACACTATGTCATTATCACAGTTGTATGCATTACCTTCACCTACATATTACTACAAGGAACTAGGAAAAGAAAAGCAAATATTCAACAAGTATTCAAACAAAATTACTTTTCCCTACACACATTTATCATCATTAGCTTAATGTTTTAATTTACGTATTGGGCAACATTTATCGACCATTTAAATTCTGACCTCTCAGTTTGTCCATAACATCTTCTTTAACCTATGAAAACAACTGAGTAATGTTCATACAAGTTTTGAATAACAGGTTCCAAATATGTATTTTATACATACTCTTTTTACATATGTATTTGTAAATTATAACAGGCTCTTAGGCCTTATATATTTGAAAGCGAGATACTGTCATGGACTACAATCTGACAAGTACAGTATTCATGTAACTTCAGTAGTTTAAATAGTCCATTTCAAACATAAGAGATGTCTTTTCAGCAATGACAGCAGAAACATGTTTAGACAGATAGGGATAGCTTTAAACCTATGGGCCTAGATGCTACTTGCCGTTCAGTGGAAATGTACCTAAATAATTAAAACTGAGCTCTGCAACACTTCTGTCATTGCGTGCTAGAAATGAGATAGGGCAAATTTCAATATCAAAACGTATTCTATTTTGACTTTAAGATAGACGTGGACCTGTTGGAGCGTGTCCACAGAAGGACCACAAAAAATGATCCAAGGGATGGAACACCTCTCCTACAAGAACAGGCTGAGAGAGCTGGGGCTGTTCAGACTGGAGAAGAGAAGGCTGAGAGGTGACCTGAGAGTGGCCTTTCAGCGTCTAAAGGGGAGTATAGGGAAAAAGGGGACAGACTCTCTAGCAGGATCTGTGGTGACAGAATAAAAGGAAATGGTTTCAAGCTCAAAGATGGTAGAATTAGATTGCATATAAGGAAAAACTATTTTACAATGAGGGTGGTGGGGTGCTGGAACAGGTTGCCCAGTGATGTGGTTAATGTCCTGTCCCTGCAGACTTTCAAGGCAAGGCTGGATCAGGCCCTGGGCAACCTGATCTAGCTGTGGTGTCCCTGTTCATTGCAGGAGAGTTGGAGTAGATGGCCTTTAGAGGTCCCTTCCAAGTCTAAAGAGTCTATGAATTTATGATATATTTTGTGTCCAAATAATTAACAATTAACTTGGAAGCATCTAGTAAAAAATGTTGACCTTCTTGCCAGCTACAGTTGTTATTTGCTTGATCATTTGTGTGATCTTTCAGCTTTAACTTCCAAGCCATATCATCAGTACCCAAAGCCTGTGTAAGGCCAACTTCATGTTTTCAGCCTTGCTTATGCCCATGTGCTGCTGAAAGGGCAAAGAAGCGTCTGCTCAATTTCTTGGAGTGAAAAGAACAGAAAAGCAGCCATAGCAGCTGGCTTGATGCAGGAAGCCCTGTGAAGCTGCGCTGATGACCTTCAACAGAAGTGGTTTCTGTATGAGGTTACTTAATAGCAAGGAGTAAGTTCGGTTTCACGAGCAGAAACATAAAACCATCATATGCTATTGATTGTTGTCCCCTAGAACAGCACTGAAGCAGATGGATGCTTGGAAAGCATAAATGAAATCTATTTCCACTGCAGATGAGAAGGCACAAAAAAATACAGAGAATTCAGTAAATTCACTGGTTAAAATATGATGTGAATGAGCTGATAATATCGTTTTGCCTATCTGCCATGGTCCAGGAACAGGCACACAATGCTTTATTGTAGTTCAGATGACTTGGAAATTTCTCAAGCCATGGTGGAAGGATCCCTTGCAAATGCATTCATATTCTAGTGTGTTTCCAAGGCAAATCTGTATTTCCACTTTCTTCCTACTTCGTAAAACTTTCTTCTGTTTTGGCAGAATTTCAATTCTGTGGAATTTCCCCTACTATGCAAAGATTTTGGAGAGGACACTGAACATACATTATATTTTGGGGTAGTGTGCAGATAATATTAATGAGTAATGCAGATATTATTTTACCTAAAGTTAAAGAAATAAAATGATCCATATGGTGTGACCAGAAGCTCTTACTGGCACTTGTTTCAAATATCTTTCGTAATTCTTCAATCATATGGACTGGAACAAATCCAAATTTGAACTGGTAAATTCTTAACGTCACACAACCTTTAATCTCATTTCAGAATATATTGTTGCCATTTTAGTTATTTATGGTTGGAATCCAAATTCAATTCATGCAACATCTTCCATCGTTTTTGTTTGCCTTGCTGACAGATGAAAGTCCATTTCTGACTTTACTCTTCATTTTTTTTTTCTGTTTCTAGTGTGGTGATTACAGGTAGTGTGGTGATTACATTTTTAATATTGGTTCTGTATTGCCTCTGGATGGCAGTAAAGAGGCTGAGCTAGTGGGATTTTTGACGCAGTATTTGTATGCCGCATTGTGTTGTGCACTGTGTCAGGCATTTTGAATTCTCATATGCTATAGTCCTGGGATGGCAGAAAGGCAGTAAATATTGGACTCAAACTGAGGCATTCCAGTATTCAAGGAACAGTTGCGATCTTCATTTTAATAAATCCCAACATTTCTGGCTTGTGTACAATTCTGCATATTATGGCCAAATAATTTAATGCCTTTTGACATCATTTCAATGTCACGCATGCTGTCTGCAGCAGTACACTCACAGAATGAACTGAAACAATTGGAAAATTAGACTTTCAAAAGATGTCTTCTCCTGTTCCATCTGATGTCTTAGGTAGCTGATGGAGTATTTCAGTAGTCAAATCAATGGTCCAAAAGATGCAATTATTTGAATTAAAAGTGAATTTTGCATTTTGAACAGCATGACATCCTGGGAGGATGAATACACAAAAGCTACTTTTGCAGCTGTGGAAAAGATTGCAAATAGTTTAGTTCTGCCAACAACCGCCAGCCAGAAAGGGCACGCAGCATTACAGTTTGCTGTTCTGTGCAGCCACAGTTATGTTTTCTGCATGTAACAGTAAGGCGTTATGCACTTGTAGACAAACTTCATTCAAAATAGCAGGGCCCACAGAGGGCCCATAGTTTCATCACATGAAGAGTGATAAAAAGAGCTGTGAGTCAGGCAGACAAGGGGCTTTTTGGTGCTCATAAGCATATCGGAAATAGATTGCTATTTTCTTTCAGCTGTGGGATGTTAGGTTTTCCTCTTCCTCACGTTCAGAGGGAATTCAGTGGCTGTTAGATGCTATCATATAAAATGCAACCAAAAACCCAGAGAATGGTAAGGCTGTCCTGTGGAGCCTGCAAGCAGATGTATGCAGCTTCCTTGGAGATGCCCTCAGAGGCAGAGCTAGATGCCCTCCCACTGGCTTCTCAGGCATTCCCACAACTTTCTGTGTGTCTGAAGGGCTGCTGCAGCAGGCAGGCATTTTGCATTGCTGTGTTACAGTTAGCAGCAATCCCCTGTTCCTAAGTGGGTGATGTGCCAGGTAACGTCAGTGAGACTTACCTGATGGCATCAGCCGTCCTCACTTCTGTATGATGTGATAATCCCAAAGGCAGCTTGAGTTCTTGCTCAGGTCCAGTGCTGAAGTTATTTTTACCCAGGACTGTTTTCAACCTGTCTGGAGAGCTTGAATTCAACTGAAGAGCGCACTGAAGAGAAATTTCGCACTCAATGTGAATGCAATCAGAACTAGATCTGTCTTCTAGTAACTAGGATTACTGCTAGACTAAGCTTTTTTAGGATCTTGTTAAGAAGGTCTTACAGCTATAAAACGTTGTCCCTGTCTTCTTTAGATCTGAACTCCTTTGACCCCAAACATTTTCCTCTGTGAAATGTGCCATATCCACCAACAAATTTGTTGTTCTTAATTTTGAGTCACGGTGGAATTAAGTAGTAAGTTTTGGCTCTGGTTCTCATACATAAGACTTTTCCCACTCAAGATGTTTTTAATGCAATATGGCAAGCATGTTCTACATAGTCACCTCTGAAAATTTGCTAACTAGTGGCTCAACTCCATGAATTTCTTTCCTGCTGCTGATTCCTGTTGCAAACTTGAACAGGACAAGAAGCCTTTCAAGCACTGATGGAGTGGGATCATTAATTTACATGAGGATAGTAGGTTAATAGGGTATTAGGACCACCAGAGGGTGGTCAGGCACTGGAACAGGCTTCTCATGGCAGTGGGCACAGCCCCAAGCTGCTGGAGTTCAAGGATTGTCTGGACAATGCTATCAGACATAGGATGTGGGTTTTGGGTGGTCCTGTGTGGAACCAGGAACTGGATACCAGGACCTTGTGAGTTCCTTTCAACTCAGGATATTCTATGCTTCTGTGATTCTATGATGCATTCAATATAACATACTTCCATTATTTCATTTTATTTTTTTCTGTTGCCACAGTGTGGGCATCAAGATGTCTTTTGTGTTGATGGATGGTTCACTGTAGGAAGAGGAACAGCAAGCATGTAACAGTATCTTCTTGTCAATCATTAAAAATAATGGTGCAGGAAGGATGTGACAAGAAATCTTAAGTTCGTATTTACCAATTGTGACAATTAGTCTAACCTTGGTTATTTTTCAGCTGTCACGAAAACACTGTAGGATTAAAAGAGCTGTCTTGCTTTAGTTTTTATTCTGCAGATTTGGACAGTAAGGGGAGGACATAACTAACTTTGCACTGTCTTAAGGAAGCACAGAATTGCTGTCACTGAAATCAGTGTTTGGGATATAAGTGAAGCACATTGCTCCTGACAGTGCATGTCTCACATAACCTTGAGTGCATCCAAAGAGGAGCATGAAAGTTGTCTCTCAGATTGGAAGTACAAACTAATGCAGCACTCTAAAGAATGTAAAGCCACATACTTAACTCTCTCTTCACTTTAACACCATTTCTGAGATCTTAGTCTACTATGCCAAGTGACACAGTAACAAGGTGTCAATGATTTATTTAAAGACATCTGTGGGAAAGTTAGGTTCATCTTATGGTCAGGCTAAATTTCCAGCTATGCTAACATAGTTTTGTTGTGGGTCACTGTACACAAATGGTAAGACTTCTGAGAGTTAAATTAATTTTAAAGTTCTAGACAAAGATCAAATACAAAACCACATTGCATTTAAAGTGTAAGACCTTAGACTGAGAGTTTAAAATGGGTGGTCCTCATATCTGGACATATTTCATGGCTCTGCTGCAGATCTCTTGAGTGAAGCTAGCAAGTCATTGAAATCATGTTGTGTTGCAGTGTTCTGGTCTCTGAATGGGGACAATGACAACTATTTATCAGGAAGGTCATGATGATAAATATTCCATTGAAGCATTTTGAAAGCTCTAGGTGGAAGTCCCTATACAAACATACATGATGATTAATCACTGTTGTAACCAGGTAATTTACTCCTAAAGGATGCCTCAGTTACAGTACAGATATCACTTTATGTCTCAAGTCTTCATTCGCAGTAGCTTTTCTTGATTATCTTAGGCTGCAAACTCAGATATCTGCCTTACACCAGAATTCTGAAGGAAATCCATTCAGCTATTAACAGAATATAAGAAATTATTTCTTCAGCTGTTAAAGAAATTGAGCAAGAGTAGTTGGCTCTTGGCTTCTAATATGCTTTTGTTGCACTGGCCAGAATGAACTGCTGCTTTGTTAAAAACAGTTTGCAATCCAAATTCAGTTATCTGCTTCCTAAAGAAGAAGCGTATTCTCCCTAACTAAAGGGATGGAAAATACAACGCACACACGTATTTGAATAACTAAAAATATATTGGCAGCTCCTGTGGGAATATATGAAAATGTTAAGGGCAGTTGAAACACATTATGTACAAATAAGACAAAGTACGTCTTTTATACAGTGGATTCTGAAGTACAGCTGTTGTGAGCCAGCAGTCCTAAATCTTCATCCCCCGGCTGCTTTGCACTGCCTCTCCATGGAGTGCATTTCCCTCAGGAATTTCTTTATGGAGTGAGTATGTGTCTCAGCATAGCAATAACTGTGCTCCAGCTTTCTGGAAGTGGAAAGGAAGAGGCTAGAGCAGGGCTATGTATCCTTGAATGATGACTTTTGCAGGCACTGACAACTTTACCTAATGCACAGGAATTCTGAGTCTGGTACTGATTGCAGCAGGGCCCAAGCTTTCCTCCACTCAGCCCTGAGTTGGGCAGCTTGAAGAGGAGCACATTGTCATTCTGGCTCTTGGATCCTTCCCTCTCCTCCTGGGCAGTTTAGTTGCATCACTGCCTTGTTTCCATAAAAGAGATGTTTAGAAATGTACTGAGGATAATACTCTCTGTGAATGCAGTCAATTACACTGCAGAGAATTGTATTTCTGCACTGTCTCACCTATAGTTTTTCTCCACAGAAATCTAAAATATGTCCATTTATCCAGCTGAAGTCTGAAAAACGTGTTGGAAAATACTCTCCATTCTTGCGCCTGATCAGATTTAATTTCTTACTTTTTTTTTATTATCAAAGATATTTAGACTAAATTTAGTGTAAATAAGATCAGAATGAGACGCAGAAGGACCCAATTTCTGTTTTGCTACAGAGTAATGTACTGTGCTTACTGTCCAGATATTGCTGAATGTGGCTGCTCCAAGCCCAATGAGATTTACATAGTGACAGGTGGGATCTGGGCCACAAATGCTAAAACCAAATTTGGGCAGAAGCCTAACTCCCACTTGTAGAGACAAGGATAAATATGCACCTTTAGTTTCTTTGTTTTAAAGTCTGGATGTTTTCAACTAAGGCTATTTTTAGTATGAATAACTCTATTTATACACACACCATACATGCAGTTTTTGTTTGCTTATATTCAGAAATTGTTTTCACATTGTTAATGTGAAAACAACCAGCATGATTTCCTGTTCATACATCCCACCTCTGCTCTCCTGCCTTGGCAGATTACCTAGAGGAACTTCATCCTCAGCAGATGAAAATCAGTCAGCAGTCAGACTGAGTGCTGACACTGATGTAACACAGCTTTCCAGTGTCTTGTTCTTGACAGATCGCATCAGTCCCTTGCTCATAAAAAAGAGGCAAATCTTACTTTTGTGGCCTCTTGTACAGGGGGAAGAACCAACTAACACATATTCAATAAAACCATGATGAGAACTATGTCATTTTTTTTTCATATAGTACTCATTAGTATAAAAGTTCAAATTATGAAATGCTTATGTACTTACTTTCTACTAATGTAAGTAGCCATGGTAGGTAGGTGTTTTATGGTTGCCTGGAATTAAGATTATAGAAGGCAAACTTTACTGGATCCTATTTTCACTGTTCACAACTTTACTAAACGTCGGGCTGATTATCCTTGGGAGAAAAAAAAATCAGGTAAGGTATTGTAGCCATCTCCTATTATTAGATACATGAAAACTAAGCAGTGTTACACTTGCTGAAAAAATGTGATGTATATAAAAAAAGGTTTCTTGCTGCAGTCCTGGTATGTATGATTGTGTACTGGCCTTTACAATTTCACAAGTTTTGATAAAATATAAACTGTGCTGATCAGATTGTATGTAGACTATCCTTGACTTCCTAAACAAGCTGAAGAACATTAGATGGGACACTTGGTTTATTACAGTGCTAAGTAATACAATTCTCCTTTTTAACCAGACAACTTTTTAATCAGAAAAAAATCAGATCTTCTGGGAGTCATCAGTATGATCCAAAATGTCTTTGAGGAATTCAACAAGACCTGAAAAGACTGTAGAGTTGGGCAAGGTGGAACCTAATGAAGTTTAACAAGAGCAAGTGCAGTCTTGCACCTGGGAAGGAGTAACCACGTGCATCAGTATAGATTAGGGAATGACCTGCTGGAACGAAACTCTGTGGAGAAAGATCTGGGTGTCCTGGTGGACAATAGGTTGGCCATGAGCCAGCAGTGTGCCCTTGTGGCCAAGAAGGCCATCCTTGGTTGCATTGGAAAGAGCATGGCCAGCAGACTGATGGAGGTGAGGCTCCCCTCTACTCTGCCACGGTGGGGCCATATCTGGGGTATTGTGTTCAGTCCTCAGTTCAAAAAAGACAGAGACTTCCTAGAAGGAGTCCAGTAGAGAGCCATAAAGATGATAAAAGGCCTGGAGCATCTCCATTATGAGAAAGGGATGAATAACTTGGGTCTGTTCAGCCTAGGGAAAAGAAGACTGAGGGGGGATCTGATTAATATTTGTAAATATCT
>JAOWBP010000001.1:25667999-25681209 GCA_028571105.1 Tragopan temminckii | reverse complement strand
TATTTTAATCTATCAGTCTTTGAGAATCTGATTGGAAGAAATAATACATTTCACTTCTAAAAAGGTATTCCTCTGCATAACTCTTTCATTAGCTGGGTTATTTGTTCTGTTGTTTAGCTTATTTATTAGTTATTACTTTTTTATTGTATTATCTCAGTTTAATGAGTAAGCTACGACTATATCTTGTTGTATTTCTCCAGTTGAATTATCTTCTGCTAGAAATGTCTTCTGCGGATATTGGCAGCATACCTTTATCAGACAACCTCTAATGCTTTTTTCTTCCTGGAGCTAATTAGGCTGTGCCTCTTACCTCTTTCGTTAGAAAACATTGTAACTCCGGAGCAGGCAGAGAAGAGTGAAGGGTTTACTCACATGAGTGAGAAGAGCTTTGAATTAAGGTGACAAGGGAAGGAGGGAGAGTAATACAAGGGGAGGGTATTTTGTAACTTAGTTTGAATGAGAAAGTATCCTTGCTGTAAACTCCTTGCAGGTTTCTGAGTTGGAGTTAACAACCATGCTGTAAGGGCTTGAAAGACAATGATAGGAGCAGAAGTTACCTGGGAGGGAGTCTGCCAGTTTAGAGTCATGTCTTCAAGACAGTCATTCTAGCATTTTTCTGAAGTTGTTCTAATTTTGCTGTTGGACATATTAATTCCATGTTTCCAAAACTTGTTATATATCCCTTATGTTTTCCATGTGTTCTTTGAAGTTGCCATTATACACAAGGATGTAATTTGTATGTGGATACAGTACGTACTTTAACCATAAATTGTGCAATAGTTATTTCTACTCTTGGAATCGAGCACATGCATTGATGAAGACTGCAGTTTTAAGCCACTTCAAGCTGGTAAGACAGGTCATATAAGGTGAGTAGCCATGCTAATCCATTCAGTCTTGATTCATTATAAAGTGTCTGACTCATCCAGAAGATTTCAAACCCAAGAAATGAATTATCATTCTCATGTGGGTTTTCTCATAAATTTCCTCAAGTCTTTGTTTATGCATAGTCCTGTATAGTGTTCCCTCTTCCTTATTTTCTTTGGACCACTTATTTATAATGTACAGGAGGGTGTTTTCAATTTTAAATTCTACTTCTACTGAAGAGACCTTTTAAATGTACTTCTATGTCTATCTGAGAGCAGAAGTAGAATGCTTAGGGCAGATTTCTTGTTACATGATTTGAGAAGCATCTGTAGATAAGTAAATTCAGTTTGCTTCTGATTTGACTTCCTACAGAATCAACCTGCTGTTGCTTCTGTTTCAGTAACCTGACTCTGTACTTCCAGGTTATCTGCTTTCATTTGATTTTTACAGCACTATTTTTTTAATTTGGATCTTAAAGTCCTTTTCTTTGTGTGCCTAATTCATAGGAATGGCTGTTTTTATTTGCTGTCTGACACCAGATGAAATGACTTTTATGAATGAAGGACTACAAACCAGGCAGAACAATGTAGCTGGTGACTGAGTTTCCTAGACCTGTATGTTAGGAAAATGAGGAGATAACACATAGTTAATCAAAATAAAATTTTAGTCTAAGGATTGGGGGTGGTAGTTTTACGATTGGCTTCACTTAGCTTTTTTTGGCTGAGTTGCCTTTTGAGATGCTGATTTCCACTTGTTAATCTGATGGCAACCACATATGGGTATTGTGGTCTCCAAATGCTTGGATTTTTTAGTATTGCACTTCAAATTTATTTTACTGATGTGGAGTAGTTTTTAATGTTAGCTTGGATTTTAAATTGCAGATATAATATACTACTTGTTAAAGCACTGGTTGTTTTTTTTCCCCTCGTGCAATATATTCATTTCACATGCAATGTAAAGACTTCTTATCAACTTGGATAGGAGATGTGCAGTAAATCTCATCATAGACTGCAGGTAGGATGTATACCTAACCAGTCAGTGACAATAGCAGTTGGTTGCTTATCTATACATTGATGAGGAGAGAATTAGTTAAAGGAAGAATAAAAGTTTGTTACAGATTTTGATCAGCCAAATGCACATAACTAAACAGGCAGTTGATCCTGATAGACTGCAAGAATCAATTGCCCAGGGTGTGAGCAAGTGAGAGGGAACCTAGTGCAATTTTTCTAGTGTCTAAAAAGGTGGAACCTCCTGCACCTTGGATTTTAGTCTTCTGGTTTAAAACATATATTAGAATAATTCTGAAGGCAATAATTCCAAAGCGTGGTGCAGAATTCTACCTTTCCAGCTGTCTGTCCTAACTTTCTGGGTTGTAAGCTTATAATGTATCTTTCCTTATGTGTAACAAAGGAGAATGTGTTCTGCTTTCTGGTGATTTTTCTCTGTTTATTGTGAACTACAGATAAACATAGTTACTGCTACTTCTCAGTGTCTTCTTTTAAAAGAGCAAGCATTGTCTGCTTCCCCTCTCTTTCCAGGTGACTTCAGTATGCCTACTGTTAGGACAAGATTCTGAATTTCACTCAAGATGTTTGTGTCAGTTCTGACTGTGATACTTATTCTGAAGTCTAATGAAAGTTGAACTACAGATGTTGTTAGGCATTTAATACTGTGTATTCGTGGTTATGCCCTGCGTGATGGGCAGGCATTGGAGCACCCTTCCAAGGTGCCTGACAGTCTGATTTTGTAGTTTGCTATTTTTGATGCAGAGTTGCTTCTCTCCTGGATAAATGGTTCTGTTTCCCCAGCTAATATTTACCATTTCCCCTGAAAAATAATTTTCTTTAGTAGGAAGTGTAGATCTTAGCTGGAGAGTGGAGTTGGTAAACGGTGTATGTAAACTTAATTGCTGGTGCTGAAATGAACTGTGGGAGTACATACATAGAGGAAAAGGAAAGCAGGATTACTTGTGGAGAATCAGCAATACTAGATTGGCTTAGGTCAGTCATGGTGCATCGTGTTAACTCTGTTCACTGTGTAGGTCAATGCATGCTTGAATACATTTTTGAATTCTTAGGTAGTTTACCACTGGTAGCTCTTGATTGAGTACCAGATAAGGAATCTGAGTGGAATTCTCAAAGTTATGAAACTCACTCAAAAACATGAATTAGTGACCTTTTTGTACTGTGAAATGATAAGGAAATACACCCTTGTTCTGGAGGTTTTTTTTTCCAGTGTAAGTTTGCTATTCTAGAAGATGAGTTTGGAAAATGTTTGTTGAAAACTTTCCTCACTAGCTGTATGCTGCTATTCTCATAGTTGGCATTCGTCATAGCTGAAATAATTTCTTAATAAAATCTTAAAGGCTGTTAACTGGATGAGTTGCTGAAGAAACTGGTGCTCTAGCTCTGGAGAGTAGGGGAGAACTAAAAGTTACTTGCAGGAATAAAGCAGCAGTAAAGTTTTTTTTTCTTCCATTACATCTAAAGGAACATTTAAAATGTCTCTTATCTAAAGTAGGGTTTAGGGTATGCCAGCAGAAAAGAACTGATCAGCTTGTTAGTGTTCACATGGCAGCTACACTTATCGTCTTTTGGTTGTTTGAATCTTAGCATCAGTCCTTACTGCAGGCTAACACTGCTGCTAACATGTAGACAAAACACAGTTTTAGAAGAAAAAGGTTGTATGAGTTATATGAAGGACAGAAGGCAACAACTCAGTCTAGAATTCAGACAGCAGCTAAACCTTGACTTTCTTGGTGGCTTCCACTCCTCTCTATGTAGTTTCCTCAGCAATCCTGCTTGATTATACCTAGATTCTTTTTTACTTCAGTGACCTTGGTTTTACTAAGTCTGTATAAAGATTACGTACAATATATTGTCAGTGTACCTTGATTATATTGTTAATATATCCTTCTTACTTATGAGTAAGGTCGTCTCTATTACAGTATTCCTCTGGGGGAACGAGACTCTAAAAGAAACTCTTTTGCCTTCCAGCTTCTACTTCTGTTTTGTGTAAATTTACTTTCATTAATCTGAAAATATTATCTGAAGTAGTTTATATCATGAAAGTTATAAAAATAATTCTATTTTTAGTGGAGAATAAAGCAATTGCTTCTCTTACTTTCAGATGGGCACCTTTAAAGCACATGATGGTGAATATTTTTTAGAGCCTCTGATGAAAACTGATGGAGGTGAACATGAAGATGAGCATAACAAACCACATCTTATATACAGACATGAAGAAATTAATAGAAAGTATCAGAAATCCCATAAACCTTGTGAAGTTTCAGGTATAGTCACACTTTCATTTTCAATGCAACTTTTTTCAAGTGTTAGTTCTCTTTTTTTTTTTTTTTTAAAAAAAAGGCAAGTTGCCATTTTAAGACATATTTTTCTCCAGATTGTTTCACTAGACCTCTGCTTTTCTTTCACGTAAGTTTGGCAAGAATTACTTTTTTCCCTGCCACTGGGTAATTTAAATATAGGAGGAAATAGACATGTAATGGTGTATCCTGGTGTTTCAAGAACTTCTCTCTTGATTTGGTTTCACACCATACTTGTGTTGTTCTGTATGTAAAAAACTTAAAGGATAGATCCATGGAAGTTGTTGCTTACAGTCACAAAAGTTAATATGTTTATTGCAAACTTAAAGAATAATTTGAGATGTACGTCCTCCTTCAGAATGAAAGTGTATAATATTACCCATTAATGCAGATGTTTTTCCTTCTGGATATTTTAATAACATTCATACTGCAAAATACATATTTAAAACTATAAAAAAGCAAGGGGATTAATTTAAATGCAAATTTTAGGATGCGTCATGAGTGAATGGCTGTACTTTCATAGTGTCATAGTATGTAAGTTAACTGCCGAGTACTGTAATTTTAGAGTGGGAACATATGCAGAGAATGGGAACCTGGAAGTAAAACAACCCTTCACTCCTCACAAGGAAGTGAGTAGAAAGCATCATGTCTTAAACTAATGTGTTTTTGGGTAGAGTGGAAAACTTCAGAACCAGTTTTCATGGTTGTAAAAGCATCTTCATAGTCAGAAAATGATGTGATGATAGAAATTCACCTGAAGCTTCTATCAAAGTATAAAAGCTACACAGAAGAGCAGCATTAGGAAGAATTGATTAGATGTTTAGAATTTGTCTATGAACAGAGGTACCATCTACTTAATGTTGCATGTTACAGTGTAGAAGCCAAGACCCTGTATGAGCAATGATCTTCTTAACTTTTGCTGTTACAGTAGTGCAGTGTTAAAAGTATTTTTTTATTGTCTAAAACATTTTCAAGTCCAGTGAGAATAAATGCCTTTGTTTTAGTAGAAGCATACAGGCTTCATTTATTGGGCTTCAGAGAAAATACTGGAGGTGGAGACTCAAAGAAGGAGAATGCAGGTTAAATTTGGTTCAGTTTAGCATATAGAAACATCCCGCTGAATTCCATTCTACATCTTACATGAGACTGGCATCTGCTTTTATGCATTTTTAAATCTATTTGCATTTCAGAAGTGCTTATGCAACATTGAGAGCATCTGAAGAGAATAAAATACCAAATTTTATCTTAAAGAATATCTGGCCAGCTGTTTGAAAACACAAACTGCAAAAATAGCATTGTTTTGGCTGATGTTGTGATCTAGGATTTTTCCAAAATCATACTTTGTACACAGAATGTGTTGAAAATCCTGCTTTTTTGTGGATACATAAAACTACAATTATGATCATCTTTCATTGAACAAGTTCCAGTGAAAGACTTTTTTTTTCCTAAAGCTCTGTATTTTTGGAAGCTGGCACTACCTATTCATGATTGCCACTTAAGAGTAAAGAGCAAACCTTTGAATACCAGGAAGCTGATTTTAGAGCCGACTTATTAATTTTAAATGATAGATATGTACTGAACCAAAGCAGAGCTCTTTTAGCTGAGTTGAGTATTGTACAATATGCCAATATTGACATATTGTAGAATACTGCCAATATTAGCAACTACTGCAAGAAGAGCATAAAGAGAATAGTCCATTTCCCTGTTTTATATTGTATCAGCTACAGAAGACTGAGCCAGGGATTACTGTCCAATTATTATTGGGGCTTGTGTGCCTTGCAAAGGTATTCATGAAGGAAAATGTGTTTGTGTAGTATTTTTGTCCTAAATAAGATATTTCTCTATTTCATTGCTAGTCTTGCTGAGTTAGTCACCTTTTTTCTTAAAGGGGAAATAGATTTGTGATCATGAGAGTTGGTTCTTTTAGTCAGTGCATTTTGACAAGGGTATATGGAAAGGCTTTCTATGTGGAAGTAGTATTTCTGAGTTAAATAGTGGGTGCTTGATCAGGATGTGACTTGCAATGACAATAGTGATCCATCTCATCTAACTCTAGATATTTTACATCCATGTTAGTCATCCTTCTCCTCTTTTTATATTTGGAGGAGACAAAGGATCACTGACTCTGATTAATGTGACTTATTTTAGGTATGCCTCTTAGGGTAACATGATTTACTACCTGAAAATGTGTTTCACTCCACTGACTATAAAGAGAAGCTGAATGATTAGACACTTTAATGTAGATGATTTCCATTATCTGTTTAAAAAAAAAAAAATCATGAAAATCATTGGATATATCTGACTTTAAATCCCTGATCCATTTTGTTGTTCAGAATTGTTTCCTACTTGTTCATTGATACAATATTGAAATGTTAAATCTTTTGTCTTGACTTGTTTTACCTTTACAGCATTTCCTAATGCTCTTCCCAATCTCTGGTATCTGTACATTTAGGTTTTTTTCACATTGTGAATAAAATGCTTTAATACCAGCTGCTACACCTTTGAAGTCTCTTTCAGCTCATCTTAGTTTGAAATTGGATGACGGTGATTATTTCTAAAGTTGTCTAGCTGATTTTTCCTCACTTGCTACTTTTTTTAATTTTTCTGTCATGGAAGGACATCTGATACATTTCCTGTACTCATAAATCCTGTTTCCTTAATACAGGAAAATTAGAGGAGTTTGACATAATGATAGCTGTAAGATGACTATTGTTCATCCTCTTGTTTTTGTGTTCATAAACAAAATGAATTTTATTTAGAGTAGTACTGAAGTTGTCTTGGCTAGATTAGTCTTCAGCTCTTATCCTAAATATGGGTTCTGGTTCCTGTTTTTTTTCCCAGTGTTCTGAAGTTTCAGACTCCTTCTGTGACTTCTAAAGATGAGTGTGTTACTGCTTCAGCTGGTTCTCTTGTATTGCATCAGTCAGTCTGAAAACATCAAATATTTATAGGTGCTCACTAACATGGTCTTTTTCTATGTCAGCCCTTACTTCTTTTCTATTCATTGTTACTGCTAATAGTTCTTTCCAGTTGCTATTCTTGTATTTTGTGACTGACTCAGATGACTACTCGGCAAATTTCAAGGTGTTTGTTGTTGTTTCTACTGTCACTTTGTTTTAGCATTGTCTTGACTTTAATGGGACAGCTGACCTCTCAGAAGTAGCTTAAAGCTTACTGAAGAGGGCTCTTCCACTAGAAGATAAAATACATAAGATTTAAATCCTTTCAAAATGAGAATGACACCTGAGTCGGGATTTCTTAAGTTGTTTGAAGAATATAGTCACTAAAGATTGGGAGTTATACTCTGGCAGCCACTGCTTAAAAGGAAATCTAGCTTCCAGAAAGATAGTAGGGACTGACTCTGAATGGATTGGAATACCTCACTCGGCACTGAAGTTCCAGGGAATAGTGAGAATTCAGGTATACTTCTCACCTAAGTGTTTTCATGTGGGCATTGCTGAAGTGACTGCCTGATCAAGGCATGAGTTTTCTTCAGATGTCACAAGCCCCTGAAGGTGGGGAGTGTTAAATATTGAGATGTCTCCAAGCTATATCTTAGACTCCATTCCTATGCCTGAATATTAATAGAGCTGTCAAGAAAGTTATTTATTATATTTATACAGCTTTTTTCATATATAAATGAAGTCAGTTAGGGACCAGAGTCTAGTCTTTATAGTTTGCTGTTGTTGGTTTTGTTGATGTTGAAGGGCTGTGTCTGAATATGGCTATTTCAATTAACTATTTGTCATTCTTTCATTGCTTAAGCTGTAGTGCTTATTTCATTCCAGCCTTCCTGTTTGGATTATTCTGCATTCTAGGAACTATATGATACTGCTATCTCTTCTTAACTAATTTTTGAGATTGAATCTATATATGAAAAAACTGTATGATAGTATTCAAGACATCTAATTTGATGTTCCTTCTGTGTGCAATATATTTTTATTCTTGTATCAGATCCCTTGGAAATAAGATCGTAATTATATATATTTTTTGTCTACTTTAGACAGAGTTGCATGTCTATTTTTAAATTTAGAAACTGTATTCTGCATTAAGTTTCCTTTACATTACAGAAAAGGAGGTGAAGAAGAGCACTTTACTACATCCAAATGTCAGCAGCTTGAATGAAGAGAGAAATGTTTTATGGAAGTCTCCAAATTTAGAGTATGCTCTTAAAAATCTGTCTATGGAGGATGCTGGCAATAATCCACATTCCCGGAAAAAGCGTTTTCTTTCTTATCCAAGATATGTAGAAGTGATGGTTACAGCCGACACCAAAATGGTTCGTCATCATGGACAGAATTTACAGCACTATGTATTAACACTGATGTCAATAGTAAGTAAGACTTAAGTTAATAAGTACTGGCAATTTCAGAGCTTTCTTTCCTGTTTTGGTGTTTTCTCTTATGGAACTTCTGTCATCTGCTTTCTCTGAATTCTGTATTAAAATAGATTCCATAAACAACAACAAAAAACAAGTAGGGCCAGAATTTCAGATTTTGCCTCTCCAGTTAAATGTAGTGAGGTGAGTAGGTAGAATGCTATGACCAATTTCCTGACTTGCTGTTACATTAAATGAATGGTCAAGCTCCAGTGAGTTGAAAGAGTGACTAATTACAGCAGACAGAGGTTAAAAGGTACTGTGAAAAAATGCTTGATTATAGCAATCCTAGTTTTTTTTTCAAGTAACTTCAAATTGATATGGGTCAGATTCTAAATTGACATTATTTCTTTCAAGTAAGAATTCAGCACAGCTCAACTAAAAGTCACCTCTTGTATCAACTCTCAGCTTAGTATAAGCTCAGTAAAATCAGAAGATTTACTGTGATATCTGTTTAACTGTTTTTTACTGAAAAGGTGTGCTAAAATATTCTGTATAATTACTTCTAGATCTTGTATTCTTTCATCAGTCAAAGAAGTTTAATTTATGTGAACTGCATTTTGTTTGGACTTGCGAAGAAGTCACTTACATTTTTGGTCTCCGTGGAAATACCTGATTTAAATAAGAGTTAATCACTTGACCATCATCTTGTAGATGAGCTGAGTAGCTCTATAGTTTCCACTGGGCACAATTAATTGGTACTAAATACTTCTATGAAGCAAATTAAAAGGTGATAGATGTTGAACTTGGTCCCATCTGCAGCCTCACAGAATGTGTGGGTCTCGTTTGCACTATGTGTTATGCCTGCTAGTTGTATGTTGATGTAATTTGTTGTCTGAAATGACATAGATACAAATAGGTAGGCATCTGAACTGAGTTCAGTACATTGTCATGACTAGCTATCCGGTTGTCAGCAGTAGACGTGCTGTCACCTCCTATACAGATGTAGGCATCTAAGTTTAGAAGTTTTCATGTATCACACTGATTTCAATGAGGAAAACTCTGTATCCTTTTTAAAGTGTTAGAAGAAGGGGCACAAAGTTTTTCAGGATGTAAAAGCTATTTTTTTCTTCCTTTTGTGCACACTACAATGAGATTAGTTACAGCAGTGTTTTACTAAGGCTGCTTTTAACCTGTGTGGTTGTGTTGTATCTCTGTGTCCTACAAAGAAAAAAATTTATTTCCAATGTATGGTTAAGATCTATGTCATACTTAAATAAAATTTCCTCTTTTGTGGAATTTTTTATGATTTCAGAACTATCACTGCACAAAAGCAGAGTTGGACAGAATTTTATTGGATTTGTTTATATGACGCTATGAGATTTGGCATACATTTCATTTCTAATAATTTGGTACTCTTCTGAATTTTTATACTGGCAATGATGTGAACCTCTAAGTTAATGCCTGATTGAAATAAAATCACTATTGGAAGATGTTTTGTTTTTTAAACTTATAGTACAAGCTGTTTGGAAATAACTTAGAAATAATTGATTCCAAAGATACCACTTAAATCTTTTTAATAGAGCTGTACTAGAAAACAAAGTAGTCAAAGCATTATTTTAAAACAGACCATTTTACTACAAAACCCTACAGTGAGATGAAATAGTATATTTTGTACATTATTTTCATGAGCTGCTGCTGTGATTCTGTCTGATTGGTCTAAAATTGTTAACTTCTTAAAGAAAACACTTGTTTCTGCATCTGTGGCGGTCATACATTCAACCACTACTCCTTATGTTTGGTTTTCTATGTCTTTTAAGTAGTTAGATTTCTACTTGCTGAATTGTTGCTAATGAGTCTATGGAACTCTTTTTATGATTAATGTTAAACAAATTTGTGTTGAATGAGAAAGACCAGCTATTTGCTAAATATCTTGATTTTCTTCTTGCAGTACCTGTCTATATTGTAGAACTTGGGCTTAGGTTAGTTGTTGCTGGCTTTGAGGTGATCAGACAACAGAAAGGCTACACCATTAATGTGAATTTAATATGGTATTCAGGAAGATGTACAGCATCTGGCAGCAGTTACTCTGCGTGTACATCTGTTTGTTTCAAGATTACCTTTAGAAACTAGGTTTTTAAAAACTTTGTCTAGAAAAGTGTGGATTATACAACTGTGGAACTTAATAAAAATATGAAATCAGATCCTAATTCTGAAAATTTTTCTTTGCAGTCCAGTTAACTTCACCACTAAGAATATGTATTCCAGCTTAATGTCCTTTACAAGCCCCTTCCAACTCAAACAGTCCTATAATTTTATGACAAGTCGAACTCCCCTGCCATGAACAGGAACACCCACATCTAGATCAGGTTGCTCAAAGCCCCATCCAGCCTGACCTTGAGTTTCTTCAAGGTTGTGGCATCTGCCTCATCTCTGGGCAACCTCTTGCAGTGCATTCACCACCCTTATTTAAAAAATAAAACAACAACTACAAAGTTTTCCTTATATCCAACCTAAATCTCTCCTCTTCTTGCTTCAAACTGTTTCTCCTTGTCCTATCACAACAGATCTTGTTAAAGAGTCTGTCCCCTTCTTTCTTATAGCTCCCCTTTAGATACTGAAAGGCTGCTATTATGTCTGCATGGGGCCTTCTCTTCTCCAGGCTGAACAGCATTAGCTTTTTCAGCCTGTACTCTACTTTTGTGTTTATGTCCTCCACTTTTTTAGGAATTTCAAATGAGGTCATAGAATCACAGAGTTGTAAAGGACCTCTGGAAGTCTTAATTCCTTACACATGTTTGTGTTACTTTGTGCTTACTAGATTTGTTTGACAGATTAATGTACCATCTTCATTCTCTTCCTTCTCATGTCTCAGGATAGTAATGCTTCAGTAAGCTAGTAATAAATGTAGAGGATAAATGACAATCACTCTTGGGTATGTAATCAGTATCAGAATTCATCAGTATGCAGGTGGATTTTTCTTGACCCACAGCCTATTAATGTTTGAAATGCAACTCTTAGTCTTATTTCATTACCTATGAAGGGAAGAAATGAAACTGTTATATTCTATTCTTTCTATCATTGAACAGATAGTTAAATTTAACTATCAAAGCTGGTACTTGTCTGTTCAAGCAACTTCTACTGTTACATGAAATTGCCAGATTGTATCAAGCATTATTCTACTCATTACAGGACTTCTAAGGATATCCAGTTTTGGCTTGGATTTTAAAGAAAACTAAAGTTTAAGCGTATAAATCTCATTGAATTTTAATAGAGTGTAGGTATTTAGCTCCCAGGAGACCCCTTGAAATCTTGATCCTTGTTTGCTTTCTCTTCATATTTAAGTATCAACAAAACCAGCAAAGTAAACTTGCTACTATAGGATACTTTTTTTATGGATGGAAAATGAGAACTGAAATGTGCTGCTGAATATTTTTGGAGCTTGAAGTGTCTTGTCACTCATCCAATTCAACCTGTAAAGGCTTAACTCAGTGTGCAAGTAATCCCATTGAACCAAAGCTGGAACGCATTTTCTCGTTTCTTTTAAACTGCATAAATCTTTGCAAGATGAATGTTCATAATATTTATTCCATCTTGGAAATGTTTGTTATTGCTGACTGAAATATGTATTTAAAAGTGGAAAGATTCTTTTTGCCATAGAAAGGCTTAGGACTTTATAAAAATCTTTGTATTGAAACAAACAGTGGCATTATTTAATGTGGAAAGATGAATAAAACAATCTGTGACTGCTCCCCACGTCCTTCTTTGTTCTTCTTGTTCTTCTAAATGTTGTATCAACATAGCAGTAGATACTGTCTTAATAGGTTTAGTAGCTGGAGGACTCTGTCCTAGGCATGTTAGATTGTAACAGTTCAGAGCCCCAACTGTAAATCTGGTTCTTAGAAAGCAAGCAAGAATTCATTAAAACACTGGAATTTACTATGGAAATGCTAAGAACTTGTCACATTTCATTTTTGTGATATACTTTATGCACTAATCTAATTTTCTAATTTACTGTTTATATATCATTTTTGTAGACTACTTAGTCTGTTGTTAGTTTGCTTGCTGCAAGACCTTTGTAATCTTGACATGTCAAGGAAACTTGGCATGTAAAACCACCTGCAGTACAACTCAGTTGACCTGCTAAATGGGGAGTTGGCTGTTTGCCTGTTCATGTGAGTGCCAGATCTGGAGTATGGGAGGAGAGTGGCCATGCATTCAAAGAAAGGATTGAGACTGCATCAATTTAGAACACTTAAATTGTCATGGGACTGTAGAATCATAAAATCTTATTCAGTAGTAAAGCAGTGTGATCTTAATATCACCAGGTTCTAATACTATTTTATGTTGATCAAGACTCATTCATAATGTGCTTTGTATATCTCTGTGCTGAGAGACTTTGACCTTCCCCTGTTTTAGTCTTTGGTCTGTTCAGATGTAGGAGGTTATAAAAATCTTGAAAAAGCATTGTCATTTTTAATAGTGTTTTATACCTTCCATAATTTACTGAGTTATAAAATAGAAAGCAATGAGTGACAGCTCTTAACAAGAGTACTAAACTTACATTTCTAACTCAAAATCTTGTGATGAGTTTTTTCCCTATCTACTGCTTGATGTCTACCAATCATGTATTTTACTTTCATTTCTCTCAGATCAGTGTACATTAACATAAATGAAGAAGTATTGGAAGATTTTTATATATA
>JAOWBP010000001.1:25606479-25667989 GCA_028571105.1 Tragopan temminckii | reverse complement strand
TATGATACTAAACAAAAACTAGACAGCTGGCACAAAGCCATTTGTTTCTTCCTTAAGCTTGTTCCCCTATTATTTTTCCTTTTGAATATATAAAACCACATGATTGTATTTTCTATAAGATGTGAAAAGGAGGGTGGCTATTTCATTATTAACAAAAAAAATGTAACTAGAAAGTCACCACAGAATGGCTTGGAGTGGAAGGGACCTTAAATATCGTGTAGTTCCAACCCTCCTGCCTTGTGTAGGGTCATCAATTACTAGGTTATTAGGCTGCCCAGGGCCCATCCAACCTGACCTTGAGCACCTCCAGGCATGGAGCATCCACAGCTTCTCTGGGCAACCTGTTCCAGTACCTCACCACTCTCTCAGTAAAGACTTCCCCCTTAACATCTAATCTGAATCTCCCCTCTTTTAGTTTAAAGCTGTTCCACCTTATCCTACCACTATCAGACCATGTGAAGAAGTCTGTCTCCTTCCTATAAAAGCTGCTTCAAAGTACGGGGAGGCTGCAATGTGGTCTCCCTGAAGCCTTCTCCAGGCTGAAGAAATCCAGCTCACTTAACCTTGCATTGCAGGAGGGGTGCTCCAGCCTTCTAATTGTCTCTGCGACTCTGGATCTGCTCCAACAGTTCTCCATCTTTCTTGCACTGGGGGCCTCAGGGCTGGATGCAGTACTCTTGATGGAGGTCTCACAATCATCTCTGTCTACCTACTGGCCATCCCTCTTGAATGTAGCCCAGGATACTGTTGCACTTCCAGGCTACACATGCACACTGCTGACTCATGTCCAGCTTTCCATTCATTTCCATCCACCAGGATCCTGAAGCCTTTCTCTGCGTGACTGCTCTATGAGTATCACTTAAGCAAAAATTTGTGAGCTAGACTTCTTGTATACCTTGACATACAAATATCTCTATGTACAAAAAAACTACCTTTTTTTATACACTGGCTGCTCTTATGAATTTTCCAGCTCCAGAGTCAAATGTGTATGTCAAATGTCTTAGTGCCTCATAGTGCTCTGAGTCTTGAGGTCCATCAAGTGAGACAGACATGGAATTTTTGTAGCATGTTAGTAAGCATATACTTTCCCATCTTTACTGCTGACTGCTGGTAGTATTCTTTATTACTCTTGTTAGGTAGTTTGTTGTTGTTAATTAGATATTTGTTAGTATTTGTCTCTGTGCCATTCACCTCAGTAGACAGGTTCAAGGTCTGTCCCCATGGTGAAGCTTCAGTTGTTTAGTTATAGAAAAGGTCCACATGGGACTTTTGTAGAGGTAGGAGATGTTTTCCAAACAATGTTCCTATCTTTTCTTTTTTAATTTTTTTTTTTTTAGTAGCTTCTCAAGGCTAGAAAAACCTCTGTATGGTTCTTCCTTGTAAAATCATCTTTCTTTCAGATACTAAAAGGAAGTATGCTTTGACATCTGAGCCACTCTTAGTCACCCTTTAAAAGAGAGATGTTTGTTCTTTTTGCCTTAAATGGGAAGTCATCTGGAATATCTTGAATAACTCAAGGAAATGTTAGAATGGAGAGGACTTACAAGTAGTAGGAAAAAGTGGTTAGTCTGAGGTACATAGGTGTATTTGTGCAACTTTGCATAAGAAATTTCTATGTTCCTTCAAATAAAGCAATTTTATACTGGAAAGGTGTATGGAACAGATTGGGAGTAACACTTGCAGAAATAACGCAGCTTTTTCTTATTCTCTCTAAGAGAAGCAATAAATGTTGTGATTTCATGACTTCAGAAAATTCAGGGGTATTATGAAATATGTGGCAAAATCAGGATATGACAATGGAGGAGGTGAAGAAGAAGTGCTCCAGATCCTGGATATCACACATCCTTTCAGCACTACAGTGTTAAACTGGAAATTGTTGGAGCCTGCAGTAGACACAAACTAAGAACTATAATGAACTTTCTTTTAATTGATATGAATGTGTTCTCCTGATACCATGGTTCCATTTAGCAGATCAGAAAAGGAAAAGCAGTCTTGTGATGCAATCTTTAGAGAAAAAAGAACTGCAGAAATTCCATTCTATTTAGGTATATCATTTATTTTCCATTCTCTAGATGCACTTGCTCGTGTTCTAGCCCCTTTTCTGAATATGGCAGGTTGCAGTGATTCACAGTCTTGGTGTAATGGACAGCTACTACAGGGTCAGCAAGAAAAATTGCTTCTAGTAACCTGACAACAGCTGGTGATGACAAGATCCATCTTGTAATCTTTGGGAATTTAATGAAAACAAAAGCAATGATCCTTTCACTGAAAGATAACTATCTTCATTGTGGTTCTTGGTTTCTCCTTTCTTTATTGTTTTGGTCTGAACTGTTGGTCCGTGTGTAGATGCCTGTATCAAGACATGAAAAAATCTCTCAAAAGTTACTTCCCTTTGTCTTGACTGTTATCTCCTTTCGTGAAGGCTGAATTTAGGTCACTATGGAGAAAGTGGGTCTGGAAGTTGCAAATAAATGGTGTATTCTATCAAATTCCTGTTCCATTTCATCATCCATTTTATGAATGCTTCCAATAAAGAGGGATTTAAAGAGATGTCCACAGAATATGGGAGCAGGGAGTACTTACCCTCTTTTTTGATAAAATAAGAAATAATGTCGCATTCAAGAACTTTGCTGTTTTCTGCGTTAATCTCATCATTTCAAGTCTCAGCTGGTAATTTTATCCTGTATGATTCCCTAGGTGAGTCTTGGTGAAGGTTGGCTTCCCTAGGTGAAGATTGGCTTGTGGTTTTAAACTCAGGATTTTTCTTTTTGCATGTATTCAGCCTGCCTGCAGAAAATACCTTACATCACAGGTAGGGGCATCTCATTACCAGCACAGTCTTTTTGTTCAATCTTTCTAATTATAAATAAATGTTTGAAGGTCCTGAAAGTGCCCATGAGACAGTATCTGTACTTTGACTCAAGCATGGAATTAGTAAGAGCAGTGTTAGCTTTTAGGTTTAGTAGATCCTTACCAGTTTTTGGTATGTGAAAAAGTATGTTTTTGATTCTGATAAGATTCTCGTCAGAGCTATTTGCCTTAGGCATCTAAATGACATTATTTCAGACCTCCTGTGTGCTCTAGACAGAGGTAGACAGTATTTAGATGTTGCTTAGGTATGGTGTTGAAGATCCTACTATAGATGGTCTTTGGATGTGCAACACGTATGTTCTCTTGTACTTGTGATGGTGCATCTTCTCTGATGTATGAGTAATTTCCAGTGGCTTCTGAAGAACATTCTTCATGGACACTGGCAGCAGAGGGAAAGGAAGAAACCTGACTCAGCGATTCATGCTGGGTTCTTTCCATCTTCTATTTTCAGATTTTGTTTACAAATAACTGATATCTGTTGAGGTTACACAACAGTAACAGATTTCTCAAAAGCCTGTTTTTGTACACGAGCAATTGACTACAGTAAGAATTGAGAACAAGAAATGTCACATTTTAATCTTAAAAAGGCTCCAGTTTGGACTCTCCCTAAATCCTTCTAGCCACCCAGAACGAAAAATGGGTTATCTTCTTATATACTTTAGTACTGGAGGCCTTTATGAAACTGAAGGGTAATGATGCACTGAAGGTTATGATAGTCCTATTTTGGATGCTTCTGGCATTATTTGTTGTCAAATGAACCTAATTCACCCCCCCCTTCCAGTCCTCTATGACTGTTCTAACTGGAATAAGCTCTTGTAGAACCGGACAAATCCCATACCAGTATTTGTCCAATGTATGCAGCATCACTTTACTTGACAGTCAGTGAAATATAACTGTTTCCTGAATTCCAGAGCGTTCTGTTCAAAAGCTAAGACATTCTTAACTGGATTGATTTGTCTATTTAATTGAAAGATATATATTTTATTTCTGGAGCAATGCATGTTTCAGCATAAAGTAGTCTGGCTTTTTTATCTGCTCTATAAAAGATCTTTCTGTTAAGATTGTATGTGTGTAACCCTGTGTAGATTTGTACTGTAACAAGTTGTCTGATTATGGTTTAGGTAGCTCTTACATCAGCTGAAGTGTTAGGAGAGTTCTCATGGGCATCTTCTCCCTGTAGAAGGCATTATAAGCTGAAGACTCTAGCAGGTCTCATCTCATATTTCTCTTTGACATGATTTTGGAGTGCTGTATCAACCAATTTTCTGTTTCTTCTTCGCTGAAGAGAAGTAAAACTTGGAACAGTTGGGTGGAATTAATCTCATACATCTCCTAGACATCTAGTCTCCATCCATTGTAAGTGTCTGAAGAAATGTAATAATTTATCATACTATTTTGTTTGAAAATACATTTTATCTAAATATGTATCTTCAGATGGATGCGTCTGGATGTCTGTTCTTTTTCACTGACTATTGAAGGAGTCTAGACAGATAGCATAATGTTAGTTACATGAGATGAATGTAACAGTATTATGTTATTTTAAGAGGGCAGTTCATTCAGGACAATGCCTAGACTGTGATCTTTCCTGAGAAGAATTGATATATAGAAATATTCTCTCTAGATTTGTTGAAGTCGATCTCAAGCCATAAAAAAAACATTTTGTGCTTGATAATTTGTGGTAGCTTTGATAGTAGTAAAATATTGGTTCACTGCATTCAAATTCAGGAAACACTGTCTGCGTAAATTCACTTATTTACATTTATAGTGCTTGAGCAATACAGCTGTAAAGACACCTATTCTTCAGTCTTTTGAATGTTCCCATTCCTAATCGAACTCTTCAGTGAGCGCTCAAGGGATGTTCCTCAGAATAACTGGACATTTGCTAGTTAGTAACCAAGAATGGAATCCTTTTGGAAGGAGAAGACAATGGATAGTTAATATTTTCCACATGGATTCCAAAACTCTATTTCCCTGCTATTATGAGTCCTCCATATCTTGCTTGTCTGTCAACAAAGGAATGAAAGATGATGCTGCATTTTGCACTCTTATCCAGTTTTGAAAACAAGATGGTATGAATCATGGTGAGCCAGGGCTCTGTCATTTCCAGCTTTTAGCAGAATTACTTGATTTTAGGTACGTAGGATTCAGGATTCACACACAGGACTGTGTCTTTGCAAGCAGTTTGAACCAGTTGAAGTGTAGACTAATTCCAAAAGTACTAGATTCTGCACCATTCCCTCTGTCAACACTTGTGTTAAAGAGGCAGCACCCGTAATGAGATCATGTTGGTCAATATAACATGATACACACACACAAACAAACAAACAAACAAACAAAAAAACCCAAAAACTATTCAGTTTCATCATTTCCTTTTCTTTTTCCTTTTGTAGCCTTGTAGACATAATTCAAGCCAGAGTGAGGGAAGATCACTGCTTCTGTGGTTAGTGGACAACGTTCATTTAGATAAGGCTTAATTGATAACTGCTTTAAGCCGAATAGGGGAATCCATATGGGTGGGATGTCTGAATCTATTATTGAGAGTGAATAAACTTTTTTTCTGCCTTTATGAAAAATAGTTTTGGTTTACTTTGGTATATGGACTTGAAACATAATTTTTACTATCTGGCTGCAACATCATAAAGTGCTCGTTGGCTATGTAAATAGAAATTTGCAAATGAGGAAAGAAACCTTTGTACAGTGTGTCAGGTATATTTTCTGTGCTGCCCTGCTTCTATTGAAAGCAAAGGCAAAAGTTTATTGGTTCCCGTATGATTTCTGAAATCCTGTAATATTTTGGGTGTTGATTCCTCAAATCATGTGCATAAACCAGCTTGTGTCTATGACACTTCTGCTGACATTACTCCATATCTGTCTGTGATATTTTATCAATAATCTACAGGTCTTACAGTGTATACACTTACTCCACTAATTTAATTTACATAGTGTCTAAGTATTTCAAAATAATATAAAATTATAACTAATTGGATATTTAATAACTGCATTTTTAACATCTAGGAAAATTATTGCTGGATAATTACCTCTTATGTAGAGAATAACACTGGAAAACATTAGATAAATTCTGATCTTGGTGTGCGTAGTATGAGATATTTTGAGGTAGAATCATTGTTTAAAACCAGGCATCTACTTTGGGTTTGTTACCAAAACCCATGTGTAGAAAGGCAGAGATGGATGCCTGAGGCATCTATTGGATAACTGCCTGTTATTCTCTGATAACTCATTTATGTGTCAACATGAAATGTGGTTTGTCAGATGAGTTTAATATTCTAACCATCTGATTTTTTCCTCTTTAGGTTGCAGCAATTTATAAAGATTCAAGTATTGGAAATCTTATAAATATAGTTATTGTAAAGTTAATTGTAATTCACAATGAGCAGGTAGGAAAAAATATTTCTTAAATTTCAAAATATATGAATTTGTGTTATAATTCCAAACTTTAAAATATTTTATGTACTTTTTTTTTTTTTCATTTAACTGTATATTTTTACTCTAGAAGAGAAGAACAAATGTTGTATGTGCTGGTAGCACGGTGCAGGTTTAATTAATGTACGCAGACATTAACTGCACGGCCTCTATTTAATACCCATATTTCTCCACCTGCTTATTAGTGCTTCCTGTTGACCTAAATGTGCTTCAATCAGATACTGAGTGAGAGCTTATGGAGTAACTCCCTTAAGTGGTGTTACACTCCTGCAAATACGACCGGGAAATGGCAACTTTCTTAGAGGGTTTTTGCTGAGAATTTTCAGCACTGACAGAATGTTTTTAATTGTAAGAAGTGTGCATTTTTCAGGTATATGTTTTAATATTTATTTATCATAATTATCTTGCCACCCTATTTTTCTGTACCTAATACGTGATGCATTGATTAATAAGATGGGTTCTTATGACTGATTATTTTTAGCTAAATTAAGATCCTGATTCTGCAAACAAATCTGCGCTAGTGGAATCTTTCTGACTTCCTTCCATAGTTGTGAAGATTAGGGACACAAACAACAAAATATTAAGTGCAAGTGCATGAACATTATAACCGTTTTTTTTGTTTCTTTGATATTCCTTAGGAAGGACCAACGATCACTTTCAATGCAGCTACCACTCTTCGTAATTTTTGTATATGGCAGCAAGCACAAAATATTTTGGATGATGCTCACCCTTCTCATCATGACACTGCTGTTCTTATCACTAGGTATGGTATTGAAAGAGACAATTACCTGGCTAGATGAGACAAATGCTTCAACTTTTTTCTTACCTTATCATATTTAAATATTCACTGTTAAAGTTTGTAGTTAATTGTAGTGAATAAAGATTATCTTACTCTTCCCTCACCCCACGTGATCACTGGAAATTATTTAGACCTGACATTTTTAGAAGGAATTAGCATCTTTAACCATCATACATGTACGTGACAGGGGCATGGTGGTGTATATACAGAAATTAGCTAATGCTAATTAAGTGATGATCAATGTCTTATAAACCAAGCATAATTAGAACTAACAAAAACTCACAAATGGAAAATGTTAAATACTGGGTATTTTTCCTCTACACTGATCTCCTCAGTGGAGGCTCTGATGCTCTATGTTCAAATTAGACACATTGTTTTACTTAAAACAATGTTTGATATTTGCCCTGAATTTTACATTATTTTTGCAGCTGCTCTACTGCATGAGGTAGTGTCATGTATGCTGGAATCTGCACATTTCCAGCAGCTTTTTACACTCATGTACATGTTAGAGAAACAGCTTAGTTTATGAATTTGTATTCTTTGCAAGCTAGATAGAAAGTAATCCTGTGGGCTTTATTTGGTGAATGTAAATCACTTCTTTCACAAGAATACAAATTCTTAGAATGGACTGCAAGATTAAAAATTTAGAACTGAGATTTGCAATTGCTGTAAGTAATGTAGCATCAGTGAAATACTTTTAATGGAAGTATTTTTCATTTGCTTGTAATTTTTCTTTTCTTTTAAGGGAAGATATCTGCAGAGCTAGAGAGAAGTGTGATACTCTAGGTGAGTTATAATTTTTCCATCAGTACGATTTCACAGCAAAATCTGTAGGAGGATTTTACTGTAGAATTTATGAAAAAAATCAGGAAAAAGATATAAAATTTAACTGGCAGATGAAATCATTTCAGAGCTGTTCCACACATACTGTTATCTTGGGTGGTAGTTGGTTTTGTGTAAATCTGGTTGCACAGCTTGCGCGTGGCTTTTTCAATTCATGTACTGTAGTATTTGCTTATAGAGTCATTCCTTCTATGTTAAAACTCATTCTATTAAGCTTTTGTAAAAGAATTCAATTTTCCAGGTTTGGCAGAGCTAGGTACAATGTGTGACCCACTACGCAGCTGCTCTATAAGTGAAGAAAATGGATTAAGTGCTGCTTTTACTATAGCACATGAACTTGGACATGTGTAAGTACCTATTTCCCAGCAGGTAATTTTATTAAATTTCTTTTGAATATGACCAATTTCCAGTAATGTGTTGTACTTTTCCAAGGCTGAGTAGAATGTCTAAGTACTTTTGGAATAGTCAGTGGTTTTGGCCCTTGCAGGGAGTCAGCTCTGCCTGCCACCTAGAGGTACAGAAACCATGAAATTTATAACCTGGCCATTGGCTAACTGGTATGATAGGAGGTACTGGATTTATCTGCTATCTTTTGTCCTTTTATTGTATCAGCTGGTTGGGACACTGGGACAGGTATCTTAGATGCACAACATAGCCCTGTTAACTGCTTGCATTCTAGCCATGGTAGAAATTTAAGAAAAGACTTGTAATATAATGCAGAAATATTCTTCCTTCTGTTTGATCCTTTCAGAAAACAGTAGAGTAACACAAAGAGAAATACTTTACACAGAAAAATAAGAGGAGATGACAGCATTTTATTTTATGAAGCATACCTCATCAGTGATGGCAGAAAGATGCTATACTCTAGCTCCATGAGGCATGCCACAGTGTAGGTAACAATGGCATTACAGGGCTCAGTAGCTAGCTTGTTGGTTTTCATTCTCCTGGAATTTCATTTAGATACATGCCATTTATCATGTTACTTAAACTGAGTTATAAAATATGGTAAAATATTTGTTGCATAAAATGATGTTGATGTGCTCTGTAGTTATTGTATAGTAAAAATTATAAGGTGAATATTGGGGCAGTGTGTTATGGACAGTCTTGAATATTCAGTTCAGTAGATGGGTTTTTCATTTAAAATGCCATACTCCCAAAACACTGGGATTTTTGCTGGTGTGCAAAAGAATTACACAGCTGTAAAATTCTTATATATTCAGTGTGATTGCCATAATGTCAGATAGTTCCATTGCGGTTCTAAGGTATATTCAGACTTACATCTGGGGCTTTTGCTTTTACAACAGAAGTATTTCCATTAATTATAGCTGAATTTTTTTCGGAGTTTGTTTGTTTTGCTTCTTAGATTTAATGTGCCACATGATGACAGCTTTAAATGTAAAGAAGCTGGAATTAAACATCAATACCATGTTATGGCTCCAACTTTAAATTACCATACAAGTCCATGGACCTGGTCAAAATGCAGTCAAAAATATATCACTGAATTTCTTGAGTAAGTATCAGTATAATGCATATATTTTTTCAATTTCGTGTCATTCAGAAAAGTGTTAAAATTATTGTTTAAATGCCACTTTAATATTGTTTTTGGCTTTAACCACTGACTTGGAAGGCCTAAATTCCCCAGAAATTACAGGTGTCTAACTCTTTGGAGGATGAGTAGTTCCATGGCTTCAGTAAAGTGATAATCAAAACATAAAACTAAGACTTTTAAAAAATATCAGGGCATTGATTATCGAAGAACTCTTTAGTATAATCTTAATAGGTCAGAACAGTGATTAATTTACGTTTTGTTCCCGTTTTCACAACAGTACTGGTTATGGTGAATGCCTCCTAGATAAACCGAGTGGAAGAATTTATGGTCTTTCTTCTCAGCTGCCTGGATTAATGTATGATGTCAATAAGCAGTGTGAGCTTATGTTTGGCTTTGGGTCACAAGTGTGTCCCTATCTGGTGAGTGAACAATGCACAGACTCCTGCTTAATAGGTACTAAAAATTACTGAGATGTAGGCTTAAATATGAAGTCAGTCCATTTTTGTAAGAATTTTATCTTGAAGTATGTCAAAAGTTCAGATTCCGTTCTTAAAAGAGGAAAGAGTTCAGTGGAAAGACTTGCTGCCCTGTTTTATAGAAATACATAGGATTAAAATCAGGATGAATTAATTTTGATTTGTACATCTGTGAGTGTAAATATAATTCCTTTAAAAGATCTAACTTGAATAAATTAAAACTTACTGCAACTATCGAAAAAGAATGATTTCAACACTTTTAATAAATGTTTTCACATTATAGCCACCATATTACATTAGGAAATTTCTTACCTGCTTTGACTGGTTTTACAAATTTATAACTTTAAAATTAATATATTAATTCTTATACTTTTCCCAAATGTTTGATCCAAATTGCAGATTTCTTTTACTTTGTCAGATATTTCTCTGCCTTTTGGAGTGTACATTTCATATAATTAACCAAATATTCTTTAAAGCAAAATTGGTATCTGGAAAGAAAATAACGTACAGAATCAAGTAGGTAAATATAGAAATATTTCAAAACACAATGTGGCCTATTTGTGAGTACAAGATACAATCACAAACGTAGCATTATGACCTCATTCGTTACTGTCAAGATGTCGAGATGATTTTGGAGCAACTTGTCAAATACCTATACTTGTATTACACAGCTTGTTGGAACTGTTTAGAGAGAGAATTTAAGATCAAATTTAAAGTGAATTAAGTAAAACTGTTGGTCTGGTAAAGTACTGTTTAAGTAGAGTCACTCTTTATGGGAATATTATGGAACAGTGAAGAGGAATTCAAAGACCTGAAGATGGTGTTACTGAAGGCTGCTTTGGGATGTTTTTAATCCATAAAGTTTATTTGTCCATAAAAAATTTCTTTAATAACCTGAAAAGAAGGTTTATTTCTTAAGTTTCTAGTCAGTGTGTTTTCAAAAATAGTTCCAGTTAGTGTCTTTATCTGAGTATTATGCTTCAAATGTATTGCATAATATCGACCATTATCTCCTACATGCCTTTTTATTAAATTATCTACTGAATTAGAAAATCTAAAGTAATTTATCATTTCTAATAGGATCTGTTTCAACCATTCCATGTTTCTGCCCAGTGTTAGGCAAAATTGTTTTTTTGGAGGGGTGAGGGGGGAATTATCTGTACAAAATAATAGCAAATAATAGCAAAAATTAAACCCATATAGTATGAGAAAAACAAAGCAAATATCTCAGTTGATGTCTAAAGTAGTGTACAAGTACAACAAAGGTAGTCTTTTTTTCTGTTTAGAAACAATGCAAACGTTTATGGTGCACGAGCACAGAGGGAGTTCACAAGGGATGTCGTACTCAGCACATGCCTTTGGCTGATGGAACAGTTTGCGGTGTGGGAATGGTAAGCCTTCATTTGTTTCTCAGAGCTTGCATATGGCAAGGTCGTTGATGTAGATAAGAAAGATCAGTGCTTGCTGTGTGACAGTACTACTCCTGCAGTGTAATGATTGCTTAAGCAGTATCTACCTGACTTAACCTGCAGTTTCTTTTAGTCTTATACCGTTATGACGTAAATAATACAGATTGTCTGTTCAAAATAACGATAATAGTTCACAGATATCATATTGGTAAAATGTAGGCAGAAGACCTCAGGTGGAAGTTGCCATCTTCTCTTCCGTTGTTTGAAAACTTCAGATAATTCAAAAAAATTGTTTGTAGTAGTGCAACAAAGACGAATTTCCTGAAAAGCACACACCTCAAAAGCGTATTCTCCAGTTTCTCTAAATAAGGCTGTTCTACTGAGCTAGGACTAATTAAATGTGAGTGAATAAAGTACAGGAATACAATTCTTTGGAAAAAATCTTTCAATCAGACTCCTGGCTTCAGAAGATATTTGTGTATTCTATCTATTTCAGATAAAATGTGAAAGTATCTATCAGTAGCTCATCATCTGTTCCTGCAAGTACCTTAACCACATGTAACTCACACTCATAGTCTCTCTTGCCTACTATAATATAATTCAACATATCTGGATTTGTTCAGGGCTGAAAACCAGAACTTCTCTTGCACTTACACCTTACCTATATGAGGTTATGTAAAAAGGAAGAAGTGGAAACTGGACTTCTTGAACCCTGCATGTTGCTTTATTTCATTAAGTGGTTAGAGAATGAGAGGGCAGCTCACTATTTCCTCATCTGACAGGCTTGGTTTTTTTTGAATGGAGATTTTGATCTGCATCCTCTGAGTACATAACCTTAAAATACCTTGCACAAAGCACTTAAAATATCTTGATGGAGACAAGTGTGAATGGATGTTAGTTGAAGTCAGTGTTAATAGTGAAGATGTGAGGGTTTTAGTGTTGGATTTGAATGTAGCTAGAGATGTGAGCAGAAGCAAAACATTTGAGTTCTTTGCTGATCTAATCTTTGGCTTCTCCATGTCTCAGTTCACCAGTAGCAAACAGAAATATTTTCTCAGCTGTCAGCTGACTGTGAAAATAAGTATTTCAGAGATTTTGACGTGCTCAAATATGACAGTGATAAGATTATCTTATGTTTGGCAGGTTTGTTGTGCTAAGGTGCTTTAAGTAGTAGTGTGTGATTGGCCAGCTTCAAGGGCTATGGGATAACTTAGATTTTTATCTTTTAACAGTTTAATAGCTTCAAACATGAATTTTTAAAAATCTGGTTTGATTTCCATATGGAATATGCTTACTACATTATTATTATGTTATTATTAAATTTCCCCCAATAACTTTTTGTCTTCAAAGATTGCTTTTTTTCTTTTATTTTTGTATTTTACAATACGTAAGAAGTGAGGAGTTTGAAAATACTGCCTTAAAGAATAACAATTTAATGGGTACACAGTGTCTTACAAATTGCTTTTTTTTTCTCTTGCAGAATTAGGAAAAAATATTTGAAGGTTGCAAAGGAAGCTTTGCTTGATTACATCTGTTTAACATTTAACATTTAACACATATTTCAGTCAGTCACTGATCAGAAAGGAAGTTCATCATTTGTATAAACTTTATGTGTAACCCTTAATTCAATTGACTCAAATTTGCCAACAGCAGAACACTTCTTTTATACGAGAATTCAAAAGCCTACTTTATGCAATTATTGCAGTGAAGCCAAACAGTTTTCTCTGGGAAGTGAAAAGCTAATTACAGTTTTTACCTCTGAAAAGATGCAAGAAATAGCAGCCATTAATCTGACAAATTGTCATGTCTTCTTGTGTAAGGCACAGCTCCTTTTCTGTTGATTTTAGTGGGAATAAGCCATGGTGATGAGTTAATATAACTAGTATATACTAGCACAATAAATACATTTATCTCTTGTGCTTGCAGCACTTTTGTTGTGATGAATTCAAAAAACTGTATTTAAGGCATTTGCAGTTTTAGTGGTGCTGAACTCTGTTCTCTGGTGGCAGTAACAAGGCCCAGAGGAAACGGCATGGAGCTGTGTCAGAGGAGGGTCAGGTGGAGAGTTAAGGAAAGATTCTTCACCAGAGAGTGGTTGGGCCTAGAACAGGCTACCCAGGGCAGTGGGGAAGGCACTGAGCTGCTGGGGTTCAAGGAGCATCTGGACAACTCTTTCAGACATAGGGTTTGATTTTGGGTGGTCCTGTGTGGAGCCAGGAGCTAGACTTGGTGATCCTTATGGGTCCCTTCCACTCAAGTTATTCTATGATTCCATGGTTTTCAACCTACCTCCTCTTAGGAGGATAGCCAGTAGATATTTGATTCTGACCCAAAGTTTTTGATGTCCTAGATACAGTGGAGCTGATTTAGCAGCCACCTCTTTTATGAAGATCTCTTCATCTAGAGAAGTCTTCTGACCCACTGTTCCTGTTCATAATGGCAGTTTGCTATTTGTATAGCAATGAAAGAACAAATTTCAGAGTAGTCTGGAAAAACCTTTTTTCTAACAAGAAGGAATCCACATGATACAAACTTTGGTCCTCTTGGAAAGAATATGCCCAGTGTTTATGAGTGAGAGAAAGTTTATTACTTCTATTCACTGCTGATATAGATGGTATGTTGTGTTTGTGTCTCTATAAATGCTCATAATAGCTGTAGAATGAATTTAGATTTTGTCCTGAACCTTTTATAGCCACATAAGGAGAAGGACACTTAAATATGTGAATTCAGACCAAGAGATTATTTTGATCAGTAAGCAAAGTACCAATCTCTAATTCTGAGGTATATTTGCTGTTCTGTTGTTGTTGGTTTCTGCTGATGTATTGATTTCCTTTAAAATCATTGTATTGTTTGACTTCCTCATGAGTGCAATAAATGTGGGTAATACATCCAAAAGAATGATTCATTGTGTATATGTGTATAAGTAAAGTAAGTATGAAAAATTCAGGTGGATTTTAATAAAGGTGATTAGATGTTAGCTGTCTGGGAAGCAGTGGAGAATCTTTTGAGCTGTAAAAACAGAGTAAAATCTTTTTAAGGGTCAAACAAAGACTTTTTCTTATAAACAGGGATTTTAATGAAATATTTTTCTGATTAGATGTGATTTCAGAAAAACTGAGGCTTTTCTATAGGGCTATTACAAGGGGGAAATAAAGTGTTTAGATTTTTCCCAAGGAAAAAAAGTGAAAATGTTGAAAAAAAAAGTGATTAAAATTGTGTGTTATTAGAATATGTTTTTAAATAGTTGATGTCATCTGAGTAATAGATGTAGATTTCTCTGAGAACCAGTACAGAGACCTGAGATGCTGTAGGTACAACTTCAGTTAGTTGCAATTCAGTTTCTTTTGCATTATATGTTCATTTTACTAACCACTCTATTTTCATTGTTATTCTATGGTCTAGACCTCACTTCTTGATGTGGTCTGGTTTGCCTGATTCCATACTTGACCTTTTCTCAGCAAGCAGACATGACAAGGCTGTAAGATGTACATGTATTGTAGGAAGAACCACATCAGACATAGATCTAAAGTGCAGCAGCAGGTTTCCATAGATTCATTTGCAGCAGATGACATGGAGAGATTTACATTAAAACATTTATTTCAAGGTGATAAATGGGAACACTCCAAAGAGATAAATACAGCCAGAAATGGTAGTTCAGAGATTTTTGAACTTTTACATTCATCTGAATAGATGTTCTTATCTAGTTCTTGCTCATAGGGTTATATGATGAATCTGTGTAACTAGAATCACTGTATAGTATGCTCTTGTACGTGTATCTGTTACTCTTGATTCAATTAAGGTTAGCACAGCCTGACAACACTTTAATAATTTCTTTCAAATTTGCTTTCCAGGACACTTAGCAAGTACAGTAAGTTGTGAGATATATTTCAAGTACTTGAAGTCAGTTTATCAAATCACTGTTTAATCCATGCTTATAAGTCAAAGTACTTGTTGTAAGTAGGCAGTTAAGAAATACAAATCTGGGTACCTGTAGATCCATTGATCCCTAACTTTGAACCTCCCTCTCATCTCTGAAGATGTAATAATTGCATGTGGATTTGGGTTGGGTTTGGGTTTGATTCAGGCAAGCACTGAGGAACATCTGGAATCTGTCTGGTGCCTGAGTTTTCGACTGTGACTTCATCATGTTGCTTCTGTAGGAATGCATCAGTAGAATAATAGCTGAGACAACTCTGTTGAATAAGCTATTAAAATCCCAGATGTGAACATGTGCTTTGCATTTTTATAGATCAGAACAATGCTGTTGTGGGTATAAAATTTCATTTTACAACTCTGACTTTTCCTGAGTTTTCCCTTCAAGCTGCTGTGAATGTTTTTGTGGAAGGAACAAGAACTTAAATGCTAGATCCTAGTGTCATATTTGGGTGTTTGGATGCGTTATAGGTGATGTGAGATTTAGAATCCTCAGCCTATAGTTGTAAAAAAATATTTCAGAAGATGTTAATGACAATTCTTGGATATGCAAGATCTTAATGTTTCCTCATATTTACCTTCGACTTTCATAAACTGCATTCATATCTTTTATGCTAGTAGTTAGTTTACTCCTAGAGGTACTAGAAAGTTGAGGTACAAAGGAATCCTAAAGGCATCTGGAAAAAAGTAAAAGTAATAAAAACTGACAGCAAGCACCACGGTGATATGCAGATAACACCAAAACGATGCCATTATTTCACTGGCTGAGTTACAGTGTTAGTCTTAGCATGAAGTGAGTGATCTGGCCAGTTTGCTGAAACATTTAAATGTCTTCTATAGCAGGATAGATCTGGCTTTGGTTCTGTGCTTGCTTTGAGCTTTAAATCACCTTGATTGATCACATTCTCAGACTTTCAGGGCTTGAAATACATAGACAGTGCTCAAGAGTCAGCACGACCAAGGGCCATATAGGCAGAAATTTTACTACCAAATTGGATTAAGAGTTTGGGCATAATTCATAATGGAGATCCTGATTCTTTAACAAAGTCCTGTTTGGAGAACAAGGCCCTGGTCCTCATGGGGGACTTCAACTACCTTGTTATCTGTTGGTAGGACAGCACAGCGGGGCGTAAGTGATTTGGGAGGTTTCTGGCATGCTTTGATAACTTCGTTCTCCAAGTGATTAAGGAGCCAAAAAGGAGATGTGCTCTGCTGGACCTCACACTAACAGTGATGGGCTTGCTGTAAATGGGAACATCAAAGGCAGTTTTGTCTGTGGTAACCATGAGGTGGTAGAGTTCAAGAACCTGAAGGTAGAGGGGAGGCAGAATAGCTGTTCACAACCATGGATTTCAGGAGAGCAGATTTTGACCTCTTCAAGGATCTGCTTGGTAGCATTCTGTGCGATAAGGCCCTAGAAGGAAGAGACGCCAAAGAAAGCTAGTTGGTATTCAAAGATCACCTCCTCCTAGCTCTAGGAGTCCATCCCAAAGAATAGACAGTCAGAAAAAATGCTCATTTTAGAATAACTCTTGAGAAACTATATGCAGCATTTAAATCAATTTCTGGAAGGGTTGGAATTCTTTGGTTGTTTTATTTTATGTGTCTCCTTGAATTATTTTTATGTGCTAGAGAGTTTAGTTGGACAAAAACCTTTAAGACTGTGGGATAATACCAAGCTGTTCTGTGCCACAGAAAGTGAAAATGCAAAGCCTAAGCTTCATAAATAACAAGCAATTGAATTGATATGATCTGTTCTGTTGATTCTAGTGACTGATCCATATATGTGCTGCAGGGAATGATGGACTGTGCCACTGTCAATGTGGCTGTGAGAACCCCTTCTGACAACAAATTGGATCATCAGTCTAATCCTGAGTTTGCAGTCAGTCATCTAAAATATGGAATTTTCTCATTTGTTTATGAGCACTGACTCTGTGTAATTCATCCAGTCTGCTCTCTTGTGCTCAGTTGTGGGCAGTCTTTGATGCTTCAAAGGATGGCTGAAGTCAATTTTCTTCTTTCTGTGCCTAATAAATATTGTAACCTTTTGCTTGACTTAGAAATCTTTTTTTTTGTTTATCAACTGCACAGCACTGCCGCCATGGAATTTGTGTGAGCAGAGAAATGGAGACGCATCCTGTAGATGGAGAGTGGGGACCATGGGGACCTTACAGCTCATGTTCAAGAACTTGTGGAGGTGGAATCAAGAGCACCACCAGGCTCTGTAACAGACCGGAGTATGTTTTCTGTTGTTCTCCTTCATTAGAGCAGAGTAAAGGAATTATGACATAATGGTTTAGTTCAAAATAATATGAAGATGTTTTGGTTTCATGAATTCGTTCAAAACACCAGTAAAATAAACATGTTTTAGCCATGTCTGAAAAGAGGGGTGAGTCTAGAGACTCCAGTCTGCTTAGAACTTCTAGAGTGCTTTTGCTTCAACTGTATCATTCACGTTTATAGATACTGATGAAGACTCAGAGTCTTGTTTTCTAGCTTTACTCTATATACTGAGGGTTTACTTAAACATTGTGATACTTTCTCTAGACTAGAAGTTACAAAACAAAAAAAGACATACTGCCTAGTAATCTTTTTAGTAAAACAGTTGATTTGCTTGGTTTTAAGACTCTTTCAGACCTACCAACCAATAGTGTTCACAAGCAACACTGATTACAGTAGAGTCAGCTACAATTTACATTATAGTAAGAAACTTCCATTGACTGTATAATCTATGTGAGTTTCATTCTCTGTAACAAAAATCAGAGAGAACTTTACCCTTAACTTCTACAGAACAAGAGCTTGCAGTTATGGCTATTGGCTTTTCTTAGGAAGTAATGCTGTCTTGATATTATCAGAAGGATAAATGAACCTCAGTGGAATCACCCCAGTTTATTTTATTTTCCCTGATGAGTAAGAGACAGTAGACTAGATCTTGATTAAATAGGCCTCTGTCAGTCTGTAGTAGCTGATGCTACCAATATGCTGTTTATTATTTTTTCCTTTCCAAGAACCTGCTAGTATGGAAGTATTGTGTAACAGGATTTACAAGTTAGGAAATGTAATTTAAAATTACAGAGGAGATACTGCTTCTGTGAAAATTTTCCTGGAAAAAAAGGAATTTTAGAAAACAAGGGACAACATTTTACATTTATCTGTTTTTATTAGACCAAGAAATGGAGGAAAGTACTGTGTTGGCCGCAGGATGAAATTTCGTTCCTGTAATACTGATTCATGTCCAAAGGGCAAAAAAGATTTCCGGGAGCAACAGTGCTCTGAATTTGATGGCAAACATTTTAACATCAATGGTCTTACATCTGCTGTTCGCTGGCTTCCAAAATACAGTGGTAGTAAGTAACTACAATTTTTTTTCAATTAATAAAATACAAATGTTTCTTTAACTAAAGTAATAAAACAGACAAGAAACCTGTTGGATTTTCTTTCCAGTTTCAATGAAAGATCGCTGTAAACTTTTTTGCCGAGTTTCTGGAACAACTTCCTACTATCAGCTGAAGGACAGAGTTGCTGATGGTACTCCCTGTGGAGCAGAAACCAATGACCTTTGTGTTCAAGGCTTATGCAGGGTATTTAAATCTAAACTTACTAATTATTAAAATCAGTTTTAACAGCTTGTAGAATAGATATTAAATAAATATACACTGAAATAACCATTATTGAAAAATATGTAAAACCAGATGTTTTGAATTTACTTAAGTTGATTTTAATCCCTACCAAATTAAGATCTGGAAATTGAGGCAATTAAGCAAAGCACATACAGCTGAATCTGAACACCCACAGTCTTTCCTCATTAAGCCTGATGTGTTGTTATTGTCTGAGAGAGCAGAGGGAAGCTGATCTGAAATTGGTGTAAAGAGAGGAAAGAATCATGCTGTGTGTTTATTGCTATCATATTTCTGTTATCAAAGAAGTGAAAAAGTCAGAAAATGCAAGGGGAGATAGATTACATATTTATGATTTCACTGCAAGGTCAGGATGAACAGATTCAGGAAAGGGGTCATTTAAATGTGCTTAATAGAAGTTATGGAAATGCTCACCAGATTTTGTTAAAAAATAACAAACTGATATATTATAAAAAGTTCAAGACTTTTTTGTCCATCCTGAGTAGATTAGATTTGCTGATTTCAGTGAAACTGGCTAAATTCAGAACAAGGAGAAAATGTAGCTTTTTATTTGGATGTATATAAAAATGAAAGAGGAAATGCCACAGACCAGTCCTGTTTATGATTGTGGGGAAAAAAAAAAAGAAAGGAAATGTAAGTGAATATTTATAAACGAGAAGTATTTCTGTGCTAGTCTACATGTATTCTCTTTCTCATTTTGCAGTCATGACAGACTTGAATATAATTGATATTCATGCACATGTATATATTCATATTAGAATTCCAAGCCTTCATGTAAATACACCTTAGTTTACATACCATGTTGATATTTTTATACAAAATCTTTAAATACTTCTAGGTAGCTTTGTACAATTCTTGACATACTGAGTGAATTTGTTGTACTAAGAATGTATAATCCAGAACTATAGTTTTTCCCATACATCACAGTATACTAAAATTTAAGAAGGCTTTTCATGAACTGTCAAGGAAGACTAGATGTATACAGTGAATGAAAATATTTTTGGGGAGTGGGAAACTAGCATTGTGTGTTTTCACTGTTTTCCACTGGGCTGAATGACACAGCATTGTATTTTTTGTAGCAAGCAGGCTGTGATCATGTTTTGAATTCCAAGGCGAGGAGAGACAAATGTGGAATCTGTGGTGGTGATAATTCTTCATGTAAAACACTTGCAGGTACTTTCAACCGTGCTCGTTATGGTATGTTTGTATTTTTAAAATCTTAATGTACATTTCAGTGTCGTTTAGAAATTGTATGTTTGAGGAAATGGGATTTCAGTGTATGTTCTTTTTGGCCTCTGCTAACAAAAAATATCCCCAGTTTTCACTCGTGTGCCCTTTCAAGGATGAACAGGAAAGCACTGTGACACAGTGACCCATTCAAGTGAAAAGTCTATCTGCACTATGGTGGAAAAAACAGTTCAGTAGTTAGAGCAAAAAACATAAGTAATCTCTGGTTTCATATCAAATTCCAAAAGGCCTCTTCATGTGGTTTCAGTGGTTGAACGAGAACACAGGCAAAGTGAAAATGACACCTGGAGAGCTGCCAAATAGGATCTTTGGTGGACAAAGGAGTTACTGGTCAGCAGGGAAAGCATATTTAGCATCCTGCTGGATTTATTTATTTTTTCTAGGCAGAGGCCTTGTGCCATGCAAAAAGTATCAGAAAGCTTAAAGGTGGGATACAACTACTCCTTCTCTATGAATAAACATAACTTTTCTTGTATCTGCCCAGAGATGCTGGAAGAAGACACAAACAACTATTTTTATTAGAGACTGGATTCTAAATATTTGGTCAAAACACTAAAGAAGAAGAATGTAGTTTTTTGTTTTCCATCACTACAAGTATCACACGAATTACATCACAAATACATTTGATACGAATAAAACGGTATACTAAAGCTACCATTCATTCAACTATGGCAGAGATTGTCACTATGTTGTTTATCAGCTTTGTCAGCTCAGACTTATCTACTTCTAACTGAAATTAATTCCACAAAGAAACAAAATTTTCATTCTGTGCATTTTTTGACAAAATGCATTATCTAAAAAAAAAAAAAACCCTATCATTTTTATATTAAAAAGTAAATTATGAAAAATGGAAGCTCATAATATGTTGTTGTTTTTTAATTTTTACAATCCATGACATAAGGTAGTCTGATTTGAAAGTTACTGTGTCATTTGCTTTCCTAGATGCTTTAACTGACTTACTGTAGTGCTACGTGTTCTGAGGAAATAATTTATATAGGAGCTCATATTTACAGTGGGAAGCTAGATGACTACATTCATAATGTAGAGTGCAATAAAACAAGTTTCCCAACCTGTTGCTATAGATAAGACAGAGTGCTGTCAATTCTCAGAATCACATAGAATTGCTTGGATTAGAAGGGATTGTCTAGTTTCAGCACCCCTACCATGACCAGGGTTGCCACTCACTAGATCAGGCTGCCCAGGGCCCCATTCAACCAGGCATTGAACACTTCTGGTGGGAGTGGGATCCACAGCTTCTCTGGGCAGCTTGTTCCAGTGCCTCACCACTCTCTGAGTAAAGAATTTCTTCCTAACATCTAACCTAAATCTTCCCACTTAGTTTAAAGCCGTTTCCCTTGTCCTGTCATTAGCAGACCATGTTAAAGGTCAGTATCCCTCCTGCTTGTGAGTTCCCCTCAAGTACTGGAGGGCTGCAATGAGATCTCCCTGGAGTCTTTTCTTCTCCAAGCTGAACAAGTCTGAATCTCTCATCTTTTCTTCACAGAGCAGGTGCTCCAGCCCTCCTCTTTGTTATATCACTAGATAAGCTTGCCAAAGTCTATACACTTGGTCTTTTTCTTTTAACTGTCGCTAGTGCCATTCCATACTGTCACAAGCCATTTTACTGATGAAGAATTTGGAATTAGGCAAGAGCAGCTTGTGGTACATGCCTTATTCATACAGTTATGAGGACAGTCGTGATGTTGTCATTAAGTGTTTAAATGACAGTGAAACAATCTTAAGAAATTCACTGCGATGAAATGCTAATTTGCTAAACTCCCAGTTTAGAAAATGGTCATCTAATTATGTGAGCATAATGATTATGCTGGTTATTATAATTGCAGTAGACTAGAGATTCTGAGCATTTTCTGCAAAACTTTCCTTCTCACTGCCTTAGTATGTGATCTAGCGTCCTGTTCATACGTGACAATATGCTAGGCAATTTTATTTTAGTTTCCTCCCGTATTTTGCCTTCTGTATTCCACAAGGTTTTCAGTGTGAGGGATGAAGGCCTTTTTTGTGTGTGTTTTTTGTCTTTCTTCCCAATAGTGCTAGAACAGAGACTAAAGGCTCTTTTTATCCAGAGCAGATAGCAAATCATGCAGTTGCGGTGCTGCCCCCATCTGGTAACTTTGATGGGCCTGTGATTAGTTTAAACGTTCCTTTTAAGTTTTATAGGTTTATTAGATTAAAAGTACTGGGAAGTTAGTGAATTCAGAAACTTAAAAGACTATATCCATTTAATTTGCTACCCATGGAAGTGAGTCAACTAACTAAAGCTCAATACAGGCAAGACTTATAAACACAGCAAAACAAGTGGCAAAGTTAGCAGACTATATTAATGCTTCAGATTGCTTGTTTTTGTTTTTTCTTTCCCATGTTTGCCATATTCAGTTGTTCTTAGACACAGTGACCCTTCTGAATTTGTAATTAGCATCTGTGAGAAACTACTTTTTTTTAGCCTATACTTAAGTACAGAGCAACATCTGAAAAGTAGATCATTACGCATCTGATTTTGTTACCTGAAGACGAAGATGCTGTAATACTGATTGGAGGTATTACAGGAAACAGTGACTCATTTGTGAGGCATTTTTATTCTAGAGGATGCTCAATGTCATAACACTTGCAGTAGCAGAATGTGGATCTGGCATAGCTCGTTTGACCAGTACATCTACGTCTATTGTAGCACTGCACTATTTGAGTATTTAGGACTTGTTCTTTAGAGTGCTGTGATGCAATACTTTTGTAAGATAGGGAAAACCTAACTCAGTTGTACAGAGAATAGAAGTACTTTAAGTGATACTTTTAGACATGTATGAAAGTTTTGTGTCTAAACTGTGAGCAGCCACCATGTTTCCTGAGTCCCATGTGATATATGCGACTGCTCTCTAAGTGAATTCATTTTATTGTTAAAGAATAGAATTCACATTTCTGAACACAGAAATGAATTTTAGCTGTCTTTTGAGTTATGAAAATAAAAATTCAACTGACTTAAAGAAAAAAGATACATAAAGATATTCATATTTCCATCCTGAAAGCGTGAGGGTATTCAGAAGTAATGGTTGCTGGTGCATGATAGAGTTTGTGGAATAAAACTAGTTAAATGTATGCTCATATCTGCCAGCATCTGAGTATTTTTATCTGTGGTTAATTTGTGAATAATTACATTGCAGGTTACAATGTTGTAGTACAGATTCCCAGAGGAGCAACAAACATTGATATTCGGCAGCACAGCTACTCAGGGAAACCAGAAGATGACAACTACCTTGGTAAAAGCCTACAGCTTACAACACTGACAGATGATAGTTTTCGTGCTCATGTCAGAAGTCTGCTCTAGACACATCTTGTCAGAAGCTTGATAAAGTCTTTAGAGCAAATATGTAATTACATTGTACCACCACTTGCCTAACTCTCTCAGTAGGTGTCAATTTTAATAAAAATGAGATGATGGTAGGTTTTTGATTCCTAAATGTCTCACTTGTCAGAGAAGACAAGTTATAGCGTACTGTATGATTTTGTCAATTTTTGAGTTTGTTGTGGCCATGATAATTAAATTATTATGAGCCAGCTAAAGAGTAATGCAGGCATTTGAGTTTATAAATATTGAAAACATATTTAGAAATGAAGCAGTCAGCATACTTACCAGATTTCTCATGTTTTTTCTATTTTTGTCATGTCTGAGTGTAAAGATGATATTTTGATAAATTTATTTATAAATTTGTGAGTATGTGATAGAAACAAAGAAACCACAAGTGAATGATACCAAAGATAATTAATGTGAAATAAACAACCAAGATGTTACCTCTGAAGTGGTTGAGAATATATTAATGCGTAGTTTCTTTCTCCCCTTTTTTGTTGTTTTATTAATGTTTACTTTGATATTCATCTTTGCTATTATAATAAAATGGTTATTATTACTCTGAATGCATAATAATTCCCTTTTTCTTACTTTAGAATTTACTTCTAATAGCTACTTAACTAAAAATAGCTCCAAAAATAGAAGAATGTGCACTGTAGAATAGGACAGAAATATGAATGATGTTTGTTGTCTTCTTCAGTACCTCACTAAACTGATCTAAACCTAACTAAATTTAAAGTGTGACTGTACTCAGTTTCAGCAAAGCAAATATTACTAAACGTGTTATTGCAAAGAAATGACAGCTGCTCAAATGAAAGCTGCTAATGGTTGGGATTGAATTCATAGATTAGAAAATGTTTAGTACAACTTTAAAATCTTACGTGTAGACTAAAACAAAGCTGTGTTGATGCAAAGATTTATTTTTAGAAGTTTTGATAGAAAGAAACTTCTAATTAAAATAGAAGCTTTACTTACATATTTTACTTACAGCATTATCTGATATTCATGGGAATTTTATCTTGAATGGAAATTTTGTTGTAAGCATGTCAAAACGAGAAATCAACATACATGGAGCAATTTTTGAGTACAATGGTTCAAACAATACAGTAGAACGAATTAACAGCACTGATAGGATTGAAGAAGAGTTAACCTTACAGGTGAATATTTACCTTTTTTCATGAATTTGAAAATTGGCTACGTGGTCATTGTGTTCATAATCTTATGTCATGCTCAAATTTACTGAAAAACAGTTATTTTATCTCAATTAAGGTTTTGTGTGTAGGGAATTTATACAACCCTGATGTGCGTTATTCATTCAATATTCCAATAGAAGACAGAAGTGATCTGTTCACGTGGGATCCCTATGGACCCTGGCAGGACTGCAGCAGGATGTGTCAAGGTAGTGTGGATTCTTCTGACATCAGATCCAAAGAGCTGATGGCTTTTAGGATGGGACTAGTCTTAAGTACTCAGATTTTGCTACGTCTGCTTGTAAGGAAGAAACTCAGCATTTTCAGTAAACTTTAGGTACACATAGCATTTAAGGGCAGAATGGCTTCACTTTTTTCTCTTTTCAGTATAATTCTATACCCAGAATTATGTTTGTGTTCCCTCCCTTTTTAACTATGGGAGTGGTTCATAGAAAATAGTTGAATCAAGTCTAGTGCATCCTTTATAATTGTGTGTCTACTAAGATATATTTAGCAGCTGTTATAGTACTTTCAGATGGTGACTGACTGGTTTGTCTGGTATTTTTCATATGTATTTCTGTGTTTTGGTTATCTGCTACTTTGAACGGAGCTATTTGGAAATATAAATTTAAACCAATATTCCATATGTTATTACAGCCTAAAAATAGAGCCACAATATGTATAAAGTGTATCTGTGAAGTTTATGTGCTCAGATTTTTTTTATAGATTCTCCTATTAGCAGGTGCTTTCCCATACTTGAGATAGATAGTGAATTTCTGCCAATTTTGAGTCAGGCTGAAGACATACTCATGTGCTAGAGAAGCGTAACATCTGCCAACTGTGGTACTTCTCCAAACTGAAAGACTCCAGGTCTTTTAGGTACTTTGTGCTCGAACTTTCTGCTTTCTTAAGGAAAGGATCATGACCTGTTAGGTAATGCAGTGGCGAATGTGATTAGGATGAGGCTGTTCTCACCAGGAAGGTAGCCAGCTGCACAGAGCAGCGTGTTTCAGCAGAATTTGCTCTACGCAAAGATTAATGCTAATGGGGTATCTCAGCTAAATTCCCCTAGATGATGAATGAAATCCATTATTGTAAGAAGGCTCTCTTATTTCAACCTGCTTTTCGCTTTTCTTCTTTTCAAGGTATTAGAAGAAGAAGAATGATGTGCATACGTAAAAGTGATCTTGTGGTAGTGTCTGATCAAAGATGTGAACATAAACCTCCTGTTCCGGATGTCTTTGAAGAGTGTAATACAGAGTGTGAATTAAGGTAAAAAGAGGTTCTTCACTAATTGAACTACTGTGGTCTTACTTACTTTTATCGATAGAGATTGAAACAAAGTAATTGACTGTTTTATTCTTCCTTCCACCACTCCCTCTCCTTCCATCATCCATCCCTTCTCCAATCTTTCCCCCCTTTCTCAAATCTGTTTATATATATATAACTATTTATATAGTTGTTTTATGCATTAGGCCTACAGTTCTGCAATTAAGTAGAATTAATGTGTTCTTTCTAACTTGTTTCATAAAGCTCAAAGTGTTTCTTTAGGATTTTTAATCAGTTCTCCATGTGCTGGCACAAGAAAATTGTATTACTGAGCAGAATAAGTTTTTCACCAGAATTGTACCTGTAACTGAAACTAATTTGAAACACAGGCCTTTTTTTTTTTTTTTTTTCCCACTCCAAGAAAGCCCTCGATGAAGTGTTCAGAATATAAGGGTTAAAATTATAGCTTATATTTTTCAAAGTCACCTGGGAGATTTAGACAAAAGGTCCTTTAAATTTAAAAAGATGTTTTTAAAACTATGAGTTAAATTCTTTTATATTGCTTTGAAAATTCCAGTCGTGACTAGCTATTCCCTAAAATGCAATTCTAGGTACTTTCTCTGAGTGCTTAATTAACTTAATAAATCATAGTTAGCTTTCTATAACAGTTTATCTTTGTAGGTGGCACAGTATTGGCAAAAGTGACTGCACATCAAAATGTGGCCCAGGGTATCGATCTATAGAAATCCACTGCATGAAGTACTCCGTTTCAAAAGGACTCAGTGCTCTGGTGGACGATAGGTACTGTGCTGATCAGCAGAAACCACCAACCAGAGAGCCCTGTCATGGCGACTGTATGTTAACAAGTTGGCACTACACAGACTGGTCAGAGGTACGAATTCACAACCTTTTTAATTCTAGCATTGTAGTTCTAGTTAGTGTTCGTAGGAAATCTTGGTTTCTGTGTGTATATATTTTTCAGTTTAAATAGCTAAAAGAAAATAATGCTTGACAAATCCAGAATGGCCAAAGGTACAAATTCAAAACCTTTTAGCATCAGACTTCTAATTAGTGTTCATAACATAGTGTTTTTTCTGAATATATATTTTTTAGTTTAAATAACTGAAAAAAAATTAATGTTATACAAATGAGATGTTGTTGGAAGAGCTAATACCAGACTCTGGATTTTGGTAACTGCTGGACATAATTCCTCATATTCTTGTAAGAAACTCTAGCTGTCCACAGTAGTTCACAGCTTGTATTTAGAAGTCAGCAGAGAATATCAGGGCATATTTTATTTGGAGCCTTAATAATTTAGTACTGTGTGTACTGGAGAAAAAGAATAAGTACAGTTTCAGCTTTAATCTTCGTTAATGAGTTTTGTCTTCGAGCTGCTGAACAAGGTGCCAAATTTATCTCAGGTGAACACAGAACAATGTATAACTTTGATGTAGCTACATTTGTCTAGCGCTAGGCTTTTCACCTCTAAGACTGGTAACCTATTTTGACCTGTGTTTTTCGTGCTATGCTTCCTATTTCATAATATCATTTGAATGCTGCAGTGTTCCAGGAGCTGTGAAAGAGGCATCAGAACCAGAGAAGCTTTCTGTTTGAACAACTTGGGTCGTCATCTTCCTGACAGGGAATGTCAGGAACTTCCAAGAGTTGTAACACAGAGTTGCAATGAATTCTTGTGTCCAAGCTGGTCTGCTAGTGAGTGGAGTGAGGTAATGACTCCTGTGAAGTTTAAGACTCCTTTGGGCCTGATCATCAATATAAAAATAATCTGAACTGTGTTTTGTTCTGATTATTTGGGGGCACATGAAAGCAAAAATTCTTCAGTTATAGGACTGTGCTGATATGCCTCTCAGGTGTACAAATGGCATGAGAACTTCTGAAAACCACACCCAGATTTAATTTTTTCTCATAAATTTAGTTACATTAAAGTGATGTAGCAAAAGCTCCTTTATCTGGTCATACATGTACCTTCCTTTTTTTCTGAAGCAATGAACCTTCAGCCAACTGAAGAGCAGAATTATATCCATTTCATTGTAGATTTTATATATGTAATAGAATGATGGATGGCTTAAACAGGTTCCCAGTGAAAGCTGTGACGTGCACTCATATTTTAACTGTTTTTCTTCTATTGAAAATAAGCAAGTTGTACTTTGTTTTCATATTTTATAGCTTTAGAAACTTGATAGTGATTATTTACGTTAAGTGTTTGAGTTGATGTTTACTAGAAATGGAGAGCTCACAAAAAACTAGTTCTGTCGCACAAAGTACATTCATGGAATGTTTTTGTGAATTATGTAATCTTCAAAATCCTGCAGCTTTCTATAAACCTGATTATTACAGCCTGCTATAAAAAAGTGAAGTCTTTACAACCTGATTATTAATATTATTTTACAGTGCCCTGTGACATGTGGCAAAGGAATAAAGCATCGACAAGTATGGTGCCAACTTAATGATGAACAACTGAGAGATGATTTCTGTAATCTGGATAATAGACCAGGATCAGTAACACCATGTGAACTTCCTGAATGTGCATCTTGGCAAGTAGGGCCTTGGGGAGCAGTGAGTACATAACTATTTCTGGCTTTTTGTTACTATTTTAGATCATGAATGATCACAGAACAACACCTTTTATGCATTTTAATTGGGACTTCAGCAGCTACTTGAAGGTGTATTGGTTCACATATTTGTTTGGTTCTATTGACTGTCTAGCCTGTAATTTAGGAATGCCCTCGTAAATTAAATGCTTCAAATAGCCGCTAACTTTGAGCCTTAATATAAAAAATTACTAATGATATTTCTCATGAACATGTTTCATCTCCAAAATAATGAAAATGTAGGTAGCATAGCATTCAAATGAATGAGAAAAGCAGAAGACCAAGTATTTCTGGATGCACCAGCACGTTTAACTTATAGCTTGAATTAAGATCATTGAAGTATATATGCTAAATAATAACAAACAGGGAGCTTGTCCCAGTCCGTTGCACACCCTCCAACATACTGCAGGGGGCAGAGTGAGAAAAAGAGGAAGTGGTGATATTTTGCAAGGACTGTTCTGCAGTAACCAAAATATTGGTTTGTTGTTGTGAACGCTGTTTTAACAGCATATGATCTGATGTGAAGAAATTTACCTCCATCCCAATACATGTTCCTTTTTATGCTAAAGGGAGTTTTAAAATAGAAAATGTAATTAAAAAATAATTTTGTTTAAACATAGTGCTATTTCAAGTGTGTGACATTATTAACAGTGTACTGTAACGTGTGGACGTGGATACCAGATGCGTGCAGTCAAATGTGTTACTGGGACTTACAGAGTTATTTTGGATGACGACAGAGAATGTAATGCTGCTACTCGTCCTAGAGATAACCAGGTAAGTTAAGAAATAACTTCCAGTTGGTTGAGCATTTTAGCTGAAAGCATCTAAACATAAACATTGTCTACTGACTTCTTGGAGAAACTTACAAGAAATGAGTTCTAGAATGAGGAAACTATGTGCTCTTTTTCTGTGCTTCATATTTGACCTGGAGAATAACGTGGAAATTGGAGATTTGAAAATTTGGTATATGTTGAAGGGATCCAAAGAACTGATTATTTGTAAATACATTTTTTTAAAAAAGCTCCAGTGTGTAGAATAAAGTAAGGTGACTGCTTGCTGTTATACTAAGTAATCACACCTAGCTAGATTGGAATTCTGCTCCAGAATTCTGTTTGTTCTTTAAAGATAGATGTATTTACTTGAGGAAAGCTTTGATAGTGGAAATAATAATTTAAAACTGTGTAGACATGAATTGTATATGGTTCAATATAGTATTAATATGGGTCTCTACACTTCCTCCCCATCTCTGTTTAATTACTTTATCACTCCTTAATTTAAATCTATTTTTCAGAAGAAATGTTTTCAATAAGTTAGTGGGTTTACATATAAATGAAAGCAATTAATGTCAAACATGCTACATATTAGTTTTTTGATCTGGCTACCAGATTGCATTTACATGCAGTCAGGCAGGTAACCACTTATCTCTTGGAGGGCAGGCTCTGATTCTGATCTTTTTTTTTTTTTTTGAGAGAGAGGGCAAAAGAAAATAGGGTATTGGGATCCAGAATATACCTTGCACAAGTCACCAGCCCACTGATGGCTTCTTGAATAGAATTTCAAAATGTAAAAGCCAAGCAATGAGTAAAAATTAATTTCCTCTCCACTCAAAATTGATTTGAGTATGCTTCATATTTGGGGTTGTGGTACTTGTTCATCTGTTGACTGAAACTGAACAATTTATTGTTATTGGTAATTGAAGGTATAAAGGACAGCAGAGCTGCTTTTTTCTCTCAGTTCTGTTCTGCATGTGGCTCTGAAACAGAACAGTCGTGTTCATGCCAACTGTCTTCAGCAACCTACTAAATTTGGCTCTTTCTCAAACTGCAAATATTAGCTATTACTAATACAGAATTAACGTTAAATAGATTGTCTTCACCTCTTTATTTAAAACAAAACAATTTGTTAAAAATCTTTGAATAATGCCACTGAAAAGTAGATTTACTGGTTAATTAATGCTGACATATTCTAGTAATAGGGTCTGTCTCATTGTGGGAGCCATCTGCTTTACATTCGGCTTTTCCTAAACTTAGATTTTGAAAGCTTTTTTTTTTTTTTTTTTTTTTTTTAAACCCCATAGGAATGTGAATTGCCCTCTTGTCCAGAAACTACAAAATTATGGACTACATCGCTTCCTCTAATTCATGTAGGAAAGGTGACCCAGTGGCGATATGGATCATGGACCCCAGTATGTAATGTAATGGTGATCACAGCTATCAGAGTAGTTCTCCATTTTTTCTCCCATTTTCTGTAAAACCATTGTTATTATATTTTTCAGACCAAAATCTGCTTGAGATAATTTTTAAAGAAATTCTGATTTATTTTTTTTTTAAGAACGCGTTAGTTTTTTTAGAAGGAGATGGACACTTCCAGCCAATTCTGTGATTCAACCTAGCCGGGAAAAATAAAGGAAAAACAAATGAATGGGATTTGAGGGGCTGGAATTCTGAGCAGACCAGTTTTGATATGATTAAGAGTGTTCAAGGAGATGTGTCTTAAAATAATTGATCAGTTTCTGAGAATGGAAAACATCTTTCATTCAAAAATATGATTTACGTCTTGTATGTGAGTAGCATATTAAATTATGTCTTTAAAGATCAATTACACACAACTTGTAAAATAAGCGACACAGACCCAGCTGATATATGCACTAACTTTGTTTAACCAAAGAGTGTTTGATTTTCATAGTGATGAAGATTAGTTCTGTTTGACAGAATTATAAAACTTTAAAATCATCTGTAAAAATGTATCTGTCTGTTAATCCCTTGAGGTTCTTAATGAGGCATATAGCAATTACATCTTTGCTGAAAAGGTTTTAACAAAACAGTAGTAAAGAGTGCATAGAGTGGAGCTACGTAGAGGCTCTCTACTAAATCCAAATGGTACTTTTTAACTATAAAGGCATCTAAGGGGGCTCAATGGATTATATGAACTATGGATTAATATGAACTAGAATGTGATTACCAAGTTTTTATTACATCAGTTCATGTAAATATTGCATCCCTATGGAACAACTAGATCATTCTGGAAGCTGCTCTCTAATGTTTCTATTGATAATAAATTTAAAAATTCCCTTTGCAACTGTATAATGATTCCATATTAGAGTTTAAATGTTTCCTCTTAAATATGCTGAATTACTTTCCAGTAAGGCTCAGCACTTCAGTTCCAATCCTAGAGGAATTCTTAAGCCCCAGACCACCTAGCAATATCCACTTCCTGAGTGCATGGCTCTGTACTTGACACTCGGGTGTCACTGTGAGTTGGAAGTCTGGTTCTCAGTGATTAATATTAAAGTTAAGCTGATACTAAGCTCTGCTAGCATTTTTGATGCTTGCATGATCTCTCTTTGATCTCCTGGAATGCAGTTAATATGGGTTGTTCTCTGACAGTGTTCAGCATCCTGTGGGAAGGGTGATCGTGCTCGCTATGTGAGCTGTAGAGATGCTCATGGAGGAATAGCAGATGAGTCTTTCTGTGCTCATTTGCCACGTCCAGCTGAGGTTTCAAGTTGCTTTAGCCCTTGTGGAGAGTGGCAAGTTGGAAACTGGTCCCCTGTAAGTATTGCTCAGATTGTTTTGGTTTTTTTTAAATGTGTAAAAAATTGGAATTTTGTATTCTGTACATGCATGCATCCTTTGAAACAGAAAAGTATATGTTTGATATTGTTAAATGTAAATGTCTTTGGTTATTAGCTATCAGTGTTCTGTCACAAACATTGGATTAATTTCTGATCAGTGCACAGTTACGTGTGATAGCGGAATAATAACAAGACAAGTTATCTGTGTCAACTACCATCAACAAATCAACGAGAATTACTGTGATCCTGAAGGCCGTCCCTCTAAAGAACAAGAATGTAACATGCCACCATGTCCACCAGTTTATCATACTCCGAAAATACATGAACATCCAAGTCATTTTCCAGAAGCAGGTTACCCTCCAATACATCATCCATTAGACAATATGAACCAGTGGAATAATCCTTCTGTAGGAGGATATCAATGGAGAACTGGACCCTGGGGAGCAGTAAGAAAATTTTGTTTTTCTAGATTAATTTATCTTAATTGTGTATATACTTTTGTAGAAATGTTATCACAGTACAGAGTTGGTGAAAAGTACATTGCTTTAAAAAGTACCATTATGAAAAATATATTCAATTTAAAATCTGGCTTTTGTGCAATTTCAACTTTCAAATAGTTCTACATAATAATTCCTATTTGCAAATTTCCAGTTTTGAATGCTAATATATTTTTTTCAAGTTGTTTTAACAAACACAGTATACATTTTTCTAATGATACAACAGTGATATTTGTCTTTACATGTTTTGGTAGTGCTCTAGTACTTGTGCAGGTGGATTTCACCGTCGAGTTGTAGTATGTCAAGATGAGGAAGGAAGAAGTGCTAGTTATTGTGATGAGGCAAGTAAACCTCCAGAGTCAAGACACTGTGATTCTGGACCCTGCCCACGATGGAACTATGGAAACTGGGGAGAAGTAAGACTATTTCACTTTCAAGAGGAAACATCACTGCATAAGCTTAGAAATAGTATCAAAATAATTTGAATGTGAATTGAACCATTCTTTTAAGGTTTAAAAGATAATGAGTTTCAACATGTTTATTTAAAATTTGTTCTTTGAAGAAATCCAGAACTGTAGTATAAATATAGGCAGCATAAAAATAAGTCTAAAAGAAGTAAGAATTCTAAGTTAAAACTGGCTTATGCCTTCTTATGTTTTATGCCTTCTTCTCTTATTCTTGATACATTAATATCTAGAAGCCTAGAAAATAAAACAAAATGAATGATATTTTATTTCCTGTTTTGGCCAGATCTAGCCATTTAGTTCTCAAGGCCAGTTGAGTGTCATGTTGTTTTATGTTTATTCTCACAAATAGTTATTTTTCTTTGATAGGGTAGACTTTCTGTAACAGGTGTTTTATAGACAGTCACTTGGCGAACTATTAAATTGTAGTTTTGTAAATGTTTTGGTGAAAGAATAGTTTTTTCTTCATATGAACTTAAGCTGTACGTCCTTTTCCTTGAATTGGATACCAAGGGAATGCTACAGTAGGTGTAGTAAATGATAGCATGTTTTTATTATCACATCAATAGTATTTGATGACTTGTAACAATAATTCTGTGTATAAAATTCTATGTTTTAGTGTACTCAAACATGTGGAGATGGAATAAAGACAAGACTGGTGATTTGTCAGCTTCCTACTGGCCAAATGCTGGGTGATCAAAACTGTGAAATTCTAGACAAGCCACCTAATATGGCACAATGTAATGTGCATTCTTGCCCTGGTGATGTTTCATGGCATCGGGGACCATGGAAATCGGTACGATAGCATTCACTGATATTTTCTGCTTTCTGTTCTTTCTGTCACTCTATTTCCCTATGCCTTTTAAAAGTTGTATTATTATTTTATTTGGCAACAATGAAATAATAGTGCATGTGGAACATAGTCTGTATTTTTGTTAAGCAAATGCTCCTGCTGTCATTGAATTAAATGGGAAATAGCCATTTACTTCAGCGGGAACAGTTTCATGTTCTGTAAAATATCATACAGAGTATTTTGAAAATTAACATGAATAATTACCGCTGATAGTGATACCTACTGGGTTGATCTGTTCTGAAGAGGTACGATTTGATCTGTTTTAATTTAAAAGTATATGCTGTAATTTATACGGTAGTATTACCTGCATATTTATATTTGTAAAAAACAAAAACAAACAAGTCTTTCTAGTACTTAACTTTTCTCTAATAGTATATTTAAATATGAGCTATCTCACATATCTATATTACACTTTGTCACGAAACAGCATTTTACTCCATATTGAATGTACATTTGTGTATAAAGTTTTATATTTGTGGTTTTAAAACAATGACTAATTAAAGTTGTCTGTGTATAATTATGTATGTAACTATAATATGTTATTGTCTACATGTCACTGTCTATTAATGTATTAAAATGACTACAGTAATTACCATTAATCTTTTAAATTGCCACTAGCAGATAATTAACATGAAGAAGTAATTGTAGCGTATTCTGCAAAAGAGAGAACATTATATTCCTTCGAGTTATGAATGTGACAACAATATTTATTAGTTATTGTGCTCAATTTTAAAGAGATTAATGGCAATCAAATGTGGTTGGATCTAATTCTGATTCCATTTGAAATTATTCCAAAACTGTCATTAACATCTCTGGAGGATGGGCTAAGGATACAATTCTTTACATTTATCTTAATTAATAGAATTACGTAATTTGGTTCTTTGAATTATTATAGAAGCATTTTTAAAAAAGATATTGTCCAATTTCAAGTTTGAATAACTGATTAGTGTTTATATAATCTATTCTTATTTATTGCAAATACCATGAAAGTTTGAATTAATAATTTCTCCCAATTACCTCTTCCACTGTGCGAACAGAATTTTGGTTTTATGTTGAACAGATACCAGAGTATCTTCTTTAGCTGTCATTCAAATAACTGGAGATGACTTGCTGCTTACTAGTTCTTAATAAATGTATATACTTCAGGGGCCAAGAAGGTAAGCAGGGCTTACATACAGACTATGCTGTCACTTTTCTGTAGTTTCGCTAGTTTGAACATTCCCAATACACAACCTCCATGAAGACACCATGAGGACACCAGCAGCAGCAGCTTTAGTCTCAGAAACACTGTTGTACCCTATCACCAACAGCACTGTCTAGCCTTTACCTGTGGGTGGCTGACTGATGATATGATGATTTGACCTTAGATTATGACTGTTCTTATCCTGTGCCTTTCTGGAGTACAGTGTGCTCTCATACAGAGTGCTGTTAATGGCTAAACGTTCTCTAGAGGCTAGGATCAACAAGTGTGTCATATCTATACTTACTCTTCTCTGTAAAGATGGCAAGAACCAGATAAATCACTGTTCATATTTTTGAGTAATGTTGACGTGGGAACCACAAAGTTTTAGACCTTTGTATCTACCAGTGACATTCCGTGTCAAAACTTAACTAGAAATGTGAGATTTCATACATGCACTGTAATTTCACGTAACTCATTGTGTTGTCTTTGTCTTCTGGCATAAATATAATAGGTGGAGAGGGAGATTGAAAGCAAGGGAATTTTTAAGCACTTGCTTCATGTGGGATAATTCTTTGACCTCACTGAACACTGGCTTTGTCTCTTGCCCAGCCAGTTCAGAGATGGGTGTAAAAAAAAGCTTAAAAAAACCTTTTTTTCATTTGGCTGTAGTTTTGTTTAAAGCACATCTGAACTAAAGCTTTAGCTCTCTGATTATTCCAGGTTTTTCAGAGTTTCCTGATGAATTTTATGTTCAAGCGGAAATAGATTCCCAATATCTGAAAAGATTTTTCCGGAATTTATCCAGAGTAGAGTAAAAACCTGATCCACAGCACTGAGGGACTATTCTGGCTTATCAGTTGTATCTTTTGTATGGAAATGTGGTGCTTCAGTGGTGCCTGCCCTCTGTTTAGAGCATAACATGAATTTTGCTTGGACTTTTGAAGAATTTTAAGGTTCAAATCAGTGGAAGTTAGTCATGTTCTCTAACGCAGCTATTCACTGTTCTCTCTTGAGGTCTAATCTATTACCTGCAGAAGTACCAGGTATTTGACCTTTATTAGTCTTTAGTCACTTTAGACCATGATGAGCTGGCATCTAATGATTTGTAATGCACGTCTGCTTGAGCAAGTTTAATTCTTCTAAGGGAGGAAAAGTGATTAAAATTACTCAGAGTTAAGTTCTTCAAAAACAATGTTTTGAATGTTTCCTCTGGGAGGAAAGACTTTTGCAATGTCCAGTACACAATTACAAAGCATTTCTTCTAGGACTTTTTAGCAGTAAATTTTGAAGATTATAATTGTGCAATAGAAATAACAATCCTGAATGCAGAAATTTCTGTGACTGGCTTGTATTTCAAAAGAGGCAGCTTTTGACTTCAGAGGATTAGGCAATTATTGATTAACATGCTATCAATGTAATGAACATTGCAAAGGCCACTTAGCACAGATTCAGAATGTCGAAGTGAAATATGCAACATGTTAGGGTAAGGTATCTTTTTACCTTCAGTGCAAGCTACGTACTTCTGTTTTAGGATAATAAGCTTGTTTATACTTAGGGATAGTTCTAACTCAGAAGCAAGAAAATTTACTCTTGTGTGGGGAAAAAAACTTCAGCTAATGTTGAGTTCTGTTCCAAAAATTACCATTAAAAATATTTATAGTTCTTCATCTTGGGATGATACTTTGTGTACATACATTATGAACTACTACTAATTGTACAGCATGAGAGAAGAGGTAAATTATTTATGGCTCAAGCATAAATTAATGAAATCAGTTATTTAATTATTTTTAATCAGAATCAGAAACACTGACTGTTTGAATTCTTGAAACTTTTATTCAGTCCATAATTTACATATTCGTAACATCCAAACCAGAGAAGTACTCAGGTTTTACAAGTAAGATTGCTAGGAAACACCCTTTTGCTTGTAAGATTAATTCATTTCATCTGGAGGTCATGGAGAGACTCTAACAATGTTTTATTTGTAGAATGTAGCTTACTTTTTTTTTTTTTTTTTTTTTTCCAACCAGGAACTGAATAATGCTGTTCCTTTTCTTCTGTCTTTGTATCAAATTTCAGAGAAAATGGAGTGAGTTTACACACAGTCTCTGCTCTCAAGGGCCTCTCAATGATTGCCTTGTGTGAGACATTGGAACAGGTTGCCCAGAGAGGTGGTGGATGCTCCATTCCTGGAGACATTCAAGGTCAGGCTGAACCAGGCTCTGAACAACCTGATCTAGCTGTATGTGTATAGGTGTCCCTGTTCCTTTCAGGGCATTTAAGTAATGACTTTTAAGGATCCCTTCCAGCTCAAATGATTCTACGGTGCTATGAATATTGATGACAATGTAAGTGAGGTTCATATAATATTATAGAAACATCCCTGAATTCAAACATTTCAAGATAATATTTTAGCCTGATTGGCTTGGATCTAAGTACACTACCTCAATTTTGATTTGTGAAAATTATGATACATATATATTTTGCTGTATACATATTCATAATGTGTTTATAAGTTAAATAATACTTGAGGTAGATAGATTATTTATGTTGCTGCTTGTTTCAATGGGGTTGCACCACCTGTAAACTTGACCTGTGGATATTTCCCTCTTAGGCTGTTCTAGTCTTTGGTGGAGGGATTGAAGCAATGATCCAGAACTACACGAAAGAATGAGTAAATTACAAGCTACAAAGTATGGAAACCATATGTCATCTTATCTAATGTCAAGAAAAATTCCATAGCATTCTGACAGCTGCCTAAGTGTGCTTTGTTCTAATATAGGTTTTTTATTGTGTTTCTCCCTATTTTTAACAATTCATTGTTGGGTTTTTGTTTAGTCCGTGTGGTAATACTTTAGATTTATTGCATTTTTTTTTATCATAATGCTTTTCTGTGTTCATGATGAGAAGTTTTTTTACAACAAGCATGAAAAGGGAAAGTATTACAATTTTGCAGAGATTTTAAAACTATCTACAATGACAAGATTTAACAATTTTCTCCTAGAATTCTTTTGGGATAATCTGTCTTTATGAATGCTGTGTTGTCCCATATCCAGATGCTTCAGCATTCTTAGCCAAACAATTGTCCAACAATTACCTGATAGTATTTTATGCCAGAATACAATCAAATCATCAGTTAGTCAGTTAAATGGTTAAGATGTAACAGACCTTCAGTGCATGTACATGTAGTCTTGCAAAGTTTTCATGAATAACACCAACGTAAATTAACTGTACTAGAGAATCAAATGCTCTAGTTAGCACACAGTACACAATAATATTAAGTAGAATTTTACATAGAAATCCAGTAACTGACACCAGTAGTTCTCAGGAACTAAGGCCTGGTTGGCTGCAGAGGTTAACTGTAACAGCAAATATGAAGTGAAGACTTCCCAAGGGCAAGCTGCTTCCTCCCGCGTGAAATGCAGTACTTGGCTGGGAAAGAATTTGACATTAGTGAGTTAAGGGATTTCTGGTGGAAAAGCCCTGGTCCGGTACTTGAACAAACCAGGTGATGTGAACATACTTTTTGTTTGACTCTTTATTCTGCTGTTCAGGCTTTTTATGACTGACCAAATGAGCTTTTCTTAATGGAGGCTTTTTATGGAGACTTCACTTTAAGGATTATATTGAACTACCAACTGAAGCTTCCCCTTTAAATCTCAATTTCTTTTAAGATTTTGATATTTTTCTCTTGTTTAAATGGTCATATCTTACTTTCTAGCCCTTTTTCTTCTTGTGAGCTGGGATGTGATACATCCATCTTTTCAAAGTGAAGATGTATGAGTAATTTGTCCTCAAGCTTTCCAGATAGCATTTGTTCTGTCAGATAATAATTTTAGGTTTCTTTTTTTATTTACTTTAAAGTTTTAGAAAATATTTTCTGTGATGAAAGGGACCTTAATTTAAAAGTGAGCAGACATGGTTTTCCCAAGAGTAGTGATTTTGCAGAGTGCTCTTACACCTGTTCAAACACTATTAAAATAACAAAGCACTGACAGCAAACCAGCCAGGTCAATTACACCTTGTATTGGTCTAGAAATCCAGCATCCCAGAGGAGTGTTTTGCTAACAATTCAAATTACATTTTAAAACTCCTCTAAAAATTCAGTTTAGGAATGTTAGATTTTTTGTTTGATTATTTTTGTTGTTCTGTTTGGTTTTTATTTTTTGGGATAACAGTATAAATCTGGTTGTGCTGAGGTGCTTTTGTTATCACTGTTACAGATAATGTTTAACCCTTTCAGAAGACAAATGTGTTTGTTTGAAATTTTGATTAAAATAAGATTTTTTCCTCAGTCTTAATATTTTCATCTAATTTTGTCAGTGACTGACTTATGATTTCACAGAAGTTTAGGCATATCGAGTGGATCAGCTCATCTTCTAAGTTAGCTTTAAGTGTCAGAAATTCTTATTACCCTTCAGATAAGTAATGTAATAGACTCTAAAGTGGCTATTTTTCTAATTTTTCAGTGTTCTGTCAAGTTATTGCTTTGGAAGGATTTCCATAAAATTCTGTCTTTGCACTAGTGGAAGAAGTCAAGAGAATAAATTTATTTCTAAAAATTATCATTCCATTCCTTTTTCAGTGATGTTATTGCCAGGCCTCCCATCAACTTCTGCAGGAGCAGAAACAGCCTGAACTTGCATAAGTAGAATGTGTATTTGTTTTCATTTTAATGCAAAAAAAAAAAAAAAAAAAAAAAAAGATATGTATGATAAGTGCCTTCATTCATTTTTCTAATGTGTAAAAAGTATTTATATCTTTGAAGATAATCTTTTATATTAAAAGGGAATTCAGGATCAGTGAACTTGGTTTTCAAAACCAGCTTCAGCCTTATACCTCTACTTCTGCTGCTGCCTAACGTCAAACTTCAGAATACCTCATTACCAATACAGCACATTTATTTAATATCCCACTGGCTGAAATCTTAATGTTAGCGTATGCTATTCATTTTTAAAAATTCTGGAACTTGGGAGTGTCTTTTCAGAGATAATTGATAACATATGTCACTACCCAAATAATGTCATAGAACAGGCTTGGGATAGTGGATTTCTTTTAGGGCAGTTCTGAATGAATACAAAAGAAAATAATTGTTTCAGAAATTCAAAAACAAATATTTATGTGTATTGTTCATCGTGTTTAGAGGAAATGTCTCCATTTTGGTGCTATGTTGCCTGTATAGCTTGAAATAATAAATAAGTTGTAATGTATGTCTGATAATTTAATTTAATGACTGTGATTTGTGTCTGTGAAATACAGTTGCATTTTAACCCTTCTTTTTCAATGCATGTTGTGTGGCTTTGTGTTTATATTTAACATGTCTTTTATTAAGGAATGCTAATGTTTAAAGTTCTTAAAAAAAAAAAAGAACTAACTACTTTTGCTGAAAGTGTTTTTAGCACTGAGTAACTTTTGTGCGCAATGAACGTCATGTGATATTTTACTGACATTATTTTCATGGGGTTAAGCATCTTTAAAATTTCCTCTGGAAAAGATTAAATGTTGCTGTACTGCAAAGTTTGAAAAAGCTCCTAAAGTTGAACAACAACAAAAATGTGAACTTTGTTAGTGATAAAAGCAGCAACTGATCCTGCTGGCCAATTAGACTGAAATAAGGAGCTGATCTCTGATGATGAACTCATTGTGTCTGATGATCTTTGATTACAAAGCTTAAAGATAATGGTTATCTAACAACTTATGTTGGAGTTGTAATTTTACAGTACAGTCTGTACTCTACTGCCTCCACTCAGTGACAAAAGACACAGAAAACTGAGGGTCATAACACAATGCTCAACTCATATAATCTCAAAGAACTAAAGCACTCTTACAAGTTTGCATAGCTTTCAGACCTTTCCTTTTGAAAAAGGACAAGTAAGAAGGAACCTAATTGGAAAACAAAGTAAAACAAGGAATATCCCAGAAGAGGATGACAGGTGATCCTGGTCATCCTTAATGCCATTCGTAAGTATTTATAGTCATTCATTGAAAATGAGTATAAGACCACTCAGACATTTCTTTCTTTTCGTAGTGTAGGAACTTTCAGAAAAGCTAACAGGTTCTGGGTGGTCAGATCCATGGAAAAACCATTCTGAGCTGCTTGTGGCCATTTTGAGAATCCCAGTCAATGCTCATTAATATTGCCCCAAAGTGTTTTGAGGCCCAAGTTTAAAAGCTATCAAACATAGACTGAAGCGTTAATATTGTTAAAAAATTGTGAAGGTTAATACATGCATATTTTGTTTAGCTGGCATGCATTAGAATTCTCAAGACATTCCATAGCTCTCTATGATGAAAGTCCCCCATCCTTTCTGAGAAAATGGGTAACTGTGGGATATGAGCTACTCCCCCAAGGTAGACCACTATACTGATCAGTATACGTGCTAGCATGAATGTATCTATGGCCCTTGCACTTCCGTGAGAGCAGGCTCAGGCACTTAGATTTCCCGATGAATTAGTCCTTCAGAAGCTTGCATATTTGCTAACATTTATGCACATGGCTGTTGGAAAGATTGGTCTGTAAGTAATTGAAAATATACAGAAGAATGTCTTAGGTTGAAGATAAACTGGAAGACACATACAAAGGTGGGTGAAATGTATTTCATATTATCTACGTTATACTTGTAAGCTCATATTCTTGCCCAATTAATATTTAAAATGTGTTATTTTTCTTAATTCTTTAGCTGATATTTAATTACATTTCTTAGAGTTATATTCTTGATGCTTTTAAAAAGTTTGAAATGTTTTTAATAAAACTGTGTCATCCCAGTATATACTGTTAATTTTACAACTTTTTTTGGAAAGTTCATATACAAAACCTTAACTTTTAATCAAATGAAAAAAGTGAAATGACACATAACACATATGTATTTGGTATTGCTTTAATTTATGAGCTACTGTTTTGCTGCAGTTCACATGGTTGAAAATGATAAATCAGAGACTGCAGTTACTGAGATCCCATGTTTCCTTCTGATCATGTTTGCCTTTTTGCAAATCAGCAAAAATTGGTCTGCCGTGGTGTGACTGTGCTATCTCATCATTTTTGTATTCCACTGATTGAAAAGACTCTGTATCTTAAGATAAAGTAAAGCTTAAGAAGTGAAAAATATATAAACAAATTATTTTTTCTGTGCAGCCCCTCTGTTTCTGAAAGTGTAGACCTCACACCGGAGATCCTCTATCATTAAAAATATGGTCCATCTTTTACTGTGAAGATCTATTCATAAAAAGTCACTCCTAATGAGCAAACTTTGCTGTTCGGTGAGAAGGCAGACTATCTCATTACCAGGCCTTTGCTCAATTTTCCCAAGCTTCTCAAGAGGCGTGAGACTACAGCTGCACTCCCTGTGATGCACCCTTAAACCATGTCTTGTTTTTGACAGCAATCATGAATTCAGTTTGGGTTATAATTTTGGGTGGTTGTTTGTTTGTTTTTGTATGTGGGTTTGTGTTGTTTTACTTTTGAAGTGGGTGGGTATGGTGGCATGCACAACTGCTGATTTGACTGAGTACACCCCTTGTTCTCCCGTTGGGAAGTGTGTCTGGAAAGTTATCCATTTATTGGAAATGGAAATGAGGGGGAGGGGGGGGGAAGGAAGTGTTTCTTTTCTTCTTGCTTTCATTGTATTTCCTAAGGCCTCCTATCTCCATCTCTGCCTTCCTTCTTTCTTGATGCTTGTTTCTTATAATTTGTCTCCGGTGCTGCTGCCTTCATGTAATTACGTAAAGGTGTTACTTGGATTATATGTTTGTGGGAAAAAAAGAATGAGTAAGACTTGCTGAATTCTAGCCAAGTCAAAATTTTGCCATCTGCAACAATGCAATGATAAACATGCCAGTACCGAATATTTTTGGAGGCTCCTAAAGAACCCCAAGAGCAGAATAATAATTTCATCTTGTAAATTTAACACAAATGTGTATCTGTAGATTAAGATTTTTCAGAAAGAGTGAGGTTCTACCTCTGTTCCTGTTTGCCAGTGATTTCAGAAGGAGAGGTAAGGCAGAATTGTCTGGGTTTGTTCTTTGATTTCCTGCTGTTCTTGTATTTTTGCTTGTTGGTTTGCCTCAGCCATCTGTCTCCGTTGTATATATCATTTGGCTGAAAGGTGATAAAAGTTAGACACATGTACCAGATATGCTCTTGCAGAAATGCTGATTGAGCAATGTAGCTTATCTATCCCCTCCCCCACCTCCCTTGCTTCCCCCCAGCAAATATGTAAGCTGATCATACTCCTCATTGTTTTAATATATGCTCTGATTAATTACAGCAATAATGTTACTTGAATGAAAGCCAATGGAGAGGTTCTTAGCTGAAGCATGTGCAGACCCTTCAGTGACAATTTGAGGCCTGTCTTAAGACCTGCATGTGAGATAGCAGATCTTGCCAAATGGCTGCTGAAAGGAGACAGAAATACCCATTGTTTTTCTGATTCTCATGTGGCAACCAGATGCAGAGGATTCAAATCGAGAGAAAGTATGGCAGGAAGAGTAACTATACATGATTTTTTACTGTAACAGAGAGATGAAATAGAGCCTATAAAAGAAGTGTTAAATGAGATACCAAATGTGACACATTGTCATTGTTGAAGGAGAATACATTAATCACCTACTTGTGAAGTAGTGACTGCTATATTTAAATATTCAGAATTATCAAGGACACGTTAATAGCATCAGAAAATACCTTCAGTTAGCACAAGGCTTGTCTTTGCATCTCACTGTTGTGAGATAGCACTAGCATGCCTCGCATGAACAGATGGATATCCTGTAGGTTATGCTGTGTCCAAGTGTCTAAGAGTCTTCTTAGAAGACTAAAACCTGAAAGAAAATAATATCTAGAGGAGAAGTCATGACATCTGAATATGATTTTGGACTTTGACTCAACTGTTCTGTAAAGCGTGATAATGTCCTCATTTTGTTTTTGCCCCTGTTTTCTTCATCTTGCTTTCCTTTTCTTCTCTTATACCATGCCACAGTCTTCCATCAGCGCTCACACTGAAATGTCCATAATCTTTGTGAAATGTTCTCTTTGTAATTGTTATCCAGTGGCTTGAATTGTAACTCTTATGGAAAATGGGGAGATGGTAGCCTCCGCTGTGAACTTATTCTTGTCCAAAATCAGTGTCAACTTTGGTTCCTTGTTATGAAATATTACCTGTGCTAAGATTTTCCTTTTTGAATCATACAATCAGGATTTTTTAGATTCCACATGGAATTTATATGAAAGGTTGCTGTTTCATTAATCTAAAGCTTCAGGTTTTTCCTGGCATAAGAAATTTTCACACTCTCTGTAGCAGCGGAGTATTGGAGTCACCTCCAAATAAATCAGGTACATCTTTTTTTTTTTTTTTTTTTTTTTTTTTTTTAAAGAAAATGAGTTAGACTTTATCTAGAAAGAAAATTGTGTTCTCCTTTGAATGGGGAGAAACATCTAGTCAGAATAACAAAGTCAGAGAATCACAGAAAAGTAGGGGTTGGAAGGGACCTCTGGAGATCACGTAGTCCAACTCCATTGCTAAAGCGGGTTTCCTAGAGGGAAATCACTGAAAAGATTTTGGAGGATACAGTTCATATCTGAGCTTGTGTGGAATCCACTGTGCACTTTCACACACATTGGTAAATTCTCTAGCTATATAACGTATTTGTTTGTTTTAAAGCAGTTTCCAAAACAAACAGGAGAGAGAGCATTCTGTCACCTCCTGCAGATGTGATAGCTCTCGTTTGGTAGCTTTGTATAAACTGGCTCACTCCCTGGAGAGCTAAGGAATTTCACTTGAAAAGACAAACATGAGTGTGTCAATATCACTTACTAAAGATCTATAATAGAATTGTCCTTTATAAGCTGTAAACTAATTATTTTTTAAAATGAAAACTAACAATGTATTTTACATTTCCAAACATACTTTGGAAATACAGGAGAAGTAATTACATAATAAGTATAGTATGATCATTCACTTACAGAGAAATGTTTTCTGAATGTTTTTCTTTAAGAGGACAGCTGAAGTAGCACATCTGTAAAATGCAGTACTTTGCATAATGAATTATTATTTGTTTACACTTGTACAAGGGAGGGCCCAACAGGATCTAAAGATAGAGGCAGAGTAAAATCTAATGCTCTGTAGCTGGCATCACAAATGATGCCAGACTTTAGGCAGTGGTGGGCAAAATGGTGATATCTGTCATGAGCAGAAGAGACAGGGATTTCATACAACACAGTCTTCTGTTTTGGTTTTGCTGAGTTTGAGGTAATGAGAAGTGCTTTGCTGAGATGTCAGAAATAAGCCAAACTGAAACCTATTCACAAATTGAATGAATAAGTGAGATTCTGTGGATGATCATTAAGTGGAACTTCAGGAGTTACGGTTTTGATTTTTCTAACAGCTGCACAGAATATGGTTGTTCATCTGCCATCTTGGCAGATTGCTGTTTTGCTGAAAGGTCTCCCTTATTAACACTACCTCAGCTGCACAAGACAAAGAAGTTTGGACCACATGGTGGCAATTTTAAATGCTAAAATGCCTCTGTAGTATCATTAGTAGAATTTGACTTCTGAAGGCAAAAAATCAACTTCCTTTCCCTTCAAGATCTGTCCTGATGGGACTGACTTTTATATAATGGAAAGGTTTGATCTATGTGTCTTTTTTGTTTTAATTTGGATGTCTTTGTTTTTAAGAGGAACATGTTAACACACATTCCTAGTAGATTCCATATGGCTCTTCACATAGCAGCTTTGCCTTCCCGCTCTTTACATCAACCCTAGAAGGCCTGTCTTTGATCCTCTTTATTCCTTCTTCATCTCCACTTTTTATGTGTATGTATGTGTTTGTACTTTGTTTCTCATTTATACCTACCTCCACTGCTGATGAGGCCGTACCTGAAGTACTCAGTCCAGTTCTGCCATCTCTTCTCCCAGTACATGAGATACATTGGATATACTGGGAAGAGTCCTATAATCCTGTGTGGGACCACGAAGATAAGGGGCTGGAGCACCCCTCCTATGAAAAAGGCAGAGAGAGCTGGGAATTATCAGCTTAGAGAAGGGAGGTTCTGGGGAAAAAAATCTCTTAATATAAATAATACTTGAAAGAAAGGTTCAAATGAAGCCAGACTCTTTTTAGTGGTACTCAGTGCGGACAGGAGAAATGGGCACAAACAAAAGCACAGGAGGTTACCTCTGAAGACCAGGCAGCACTGCTGTGCTGTGCAGTGATGGAGCACTGGCATAGGCTCGGAGACCTTCAGCAGCCACCTGGACTTGGGCCTGGGCACCCTGCTCTGGGTGCCCCTGCCGAGCAGGGGCTGGGGCAGACCAACTTAGAGGTCCCATCCAAGCTCAACCATTCTTGATTCTGTGATATGATTTGAATCAATATACTTGAAAAATATTTATTCAGAAATTGGTCATTTTTTTGTTATCCTTCAAATGAAAGTTGAAACAAAATTGTCATTTTATGAGACAGACAAAGGCTGCCTATCCATGGAGCACAGAGTACACAGTCCTGTGGAAAAGATGTGGCTATGGAGAAGTTAGATGACCTCAGAAAGAGCTGCCGTTGCCTTTCATTGTTCTCAGCTGCAGCATTCAGACTTACTGTTAGTTCATACTGTGGTGCACTCCACGATCTTGTACACACACACTGGGACTGGTCTGGTGTGCACAGGTATCGTTCACATGCACGATACACCCTGGAAGCAATGGTATCCAACGTAAGAATGGTAGAACGCTGGTGTGTCTGGTTCCTACCCTGCTGTGCAGAGTACAAAGTCATTCTTAGCCTACCCTTCCTCCCTTTCATTGCCGTAGTTGCAAAAGCAACTTCCTTAAAACTGGTAAAACAGATTTACAGACTGCAGCTGCAAGGACGACTCAGTTAAATCATATAAAGACATCTACAATAAATTTGATATAACGCTGAACTTTTTTGATTCTGTACTCAATGAGGTAATTCAAAATCTTCAGTGTAACTTCTGTAGTTAACATGTGTAGCTTAGAAATAAAAATGAATCATATACATACCTCCTGGAATTCAATATACTTTCTCAGGAGTGATGGGTTGTTTGGTCTTTTCAAACCCTGGTCCCTTCTGATTGTTTGAGCTAATAGTACAAGTGCTTGTGCTTATCATAGTGAAGAGTTGTGACATTGAATCCGTGAATTCAGGAGGATCCAATCCCAGAGTCTGTGTTACTTCTTGACAGTATTCTACATGTTTAAAAGGAAGGGTAACTTTGTGAATGATTTCAGCTGAAAAATACTTGCTTCATGCTCAAGCATCTCAAGGAACCTTGGGGAGATGTGGCTAGTAGAGAAGAGGCAAGTGCAGGGAGAGCTAATTATAATACAACAAATGAAAATTTGAAACAACTCTCAACTGAGTAGTGCTCAAAGGCATGCTTTATGAGTGTTTTGTGCAGTGGTGTTCCCACTCTACCTTTAGCATAGTTTTAAAAGAGACCAAATAGACTCTTGGGCCAAGCAAGAGATCATCAAAATACAGTTTTCAGATAACTCAAGCAACTATTGTGTTTAACTGTATAGGTCTGTACATTTTCTTATCCTTTGTATCATAGAACCATAGAATATCCTGAGTTTGAAGGGACCCTCAAGGATCATCAAGTCCAGCTCCACACAGGATCATTCTAAAACCAGACCGTATGTCTGACAGCCCTGTCCAGATGCTTCTTGAACTCCAACAAACTCAGTGCTATGACCACTGCTCTGGGGGGGCTGCCATTTTGAAATCTGTCGTTTTAAAAATTCTTTCTATCCAGTCGCAGAAATGCCCCCAAAAAAAAAAAAAAAAAAAAAAAAAAAAAAAAAAAAAAAAGAGAGAGAGAGAAGAAATGCGTATTAGAGCATACATTTAAAATATCTTTTATCCTTTTTTAGTGGCAAAGCAATGCTTTTGATCACATTCATGTGTTAGATCTCCTTATGTCCAATATGAATACAAAGAGAACTTGTTACATGCTTCTCATTTACTGGTTTATTTTTCATTCTCTGGAAGCCCAGTGAGCTTCAGCTAAGCTCCACAAAATGCTGCCTTGAAAGGAAAGGTTAGGAAAATTTAGAACAAAATCCACCAAATAATCCATAGTCTTCAAACTTGAAATGAAATAGTATCAATAGTAAAATCATCAAAAAAAAAAAAGCTCTTTACTGAGGTTTTGTGAAACTACATCTGTCAGCTGCAGACAGAGCCTTAATTTGGTGAGAGCTGATGATGGCATGCCTGCCTGAGAATCAGTCTGTACCACAGAAAGCACCAGGATTTCTGTCAGGCTGATCCTCATAGAATTTTATTGCTATGAAAAAAAAAAAAAAAGCCAAACAGATGAATCCTAGTTACCAGCATCATGGAATGGCTTTGAACAATAGTAATCAAGTCCAGCTTTTTACTACAGTTTTATGTTTTTAAAAGAATGTGGCATATGGGAGATATTACTTTAGCCAATGTTGAGACAAGTGCTAGAATTTCTGTGCAAAATGGTTACAGGATACTTTTTTCAACTTGTACCCTTTTTAAAAGATTTGTGTTTATTTTGAGATTTAAAATTCTTACAGACTTTTTTCTACATGTGCAATCTGCAGAAAATATATGAGAGAATGTGCTTTCCATGACTATCTGATCATGTGGAATGTTATTCAAATGCAGCCACTTTATAGACATCTTGAACTGTAAGGATTACGTTGCTCTTGACCATGTGCAAACTTAGTGATCAGAAGGAAGTCAAGCAGTAGGAGGTCGAAGTGCAGGTAGACTTCTTCAGTTGGGTGGGTTAAGCCTTGGGAAGATCATTACCAGAGCATCTCATAAAACTGGGCACCAGGCAGTGAGAGGATGAGATTCCACAAACTGTGTATAGTAACGCATTAGGAGCTTCAAGGATGAGTAAAGGCTCAAGAAAGGCAAAATTCATCTTTGTAAGAAATGTGCTGTAGGCTAGGCTCAGTAAAAGGACATGAGTGATTTTCAGAGCAAAGAACAAGGCCTCTGTCTAGCTCAGGAGAGAATCTGATGCTTCCTTCTTCATGTTTGTATGGAACTTCCATACAATCACAGAATCCTGATGATCCAAAGCAGAAAGGAAGCCAATCAAGCAGGTACCCTAGGTCAGTGTGTGCAATATGCATATGTATTTTCTAAGGAAAATACAGATGATGGGAATGGAGTGCAACAGCAAATACCTCGTAAGTTATATTTAGATGCCTCTAGGGACTTGGGATTCCCCATCTGGGATCTCCTATGGAACCTACATTTTTCATTCAAAGAGCTGAGCAGCAGTTACAATCCATCTTTACAGAAAAGCTAGAGGAGGCACCCCAACTTCATATTGATTAAAGCTTTCATTTCAGCACTTGGCAGGCCTGTTTTCCTTTCTTTGGTTTTTGCTCTATGCTGGAGGATTCTCTGCGCTCCCGTTTGTCAGGAGTCACATTGAGAAGCTGCATGGGATGGACAAGAGCAGTTTATGTCTCTTGCTGAAAGCAGGCCACTGTCCTGTAAGGAACACAGCTGAGCCTGCCTGCACCTGATGCCAAGGCACACTGGGAACAGATAATCCCTTTCAGAGCTATTTTTATGTATTATCTATAGAATGAAGTCAGATTATGTCCTGTTTCAGGGGAATATGTACAGAGTTAGATGCCTTCTTGAATTTTCCACAGATGATCCTAGATCATCTGCATCCAGAGTGAATGCATTTGCTTTTCTAAATATTAAAGAGAGGGAAAAAAAAAAAAAAAAAAAAAAAAAAAAAAAAAAAAAAAAAAAAAAAAGAGCATTTTTCCTTCCTTGGTTGCATGAAATATCATCTATCGCTGTGTTTTGCAAAGTGCCTAACTCAGCTGCTGTACTACCAGAGTACTGTAAGGAGAACTGCTTTTTTAGCCTGTTCCTTGAAAAGGCATATTTCTGTATTTTTAAAGCTTATTTCCAGCCAGGTTTTGCACTGAAACTGTATGTGCTGAATTTCATTTCTAGAAAATAGAAAGTATAAGTATTCAGAAATGCTTAATTAAGTTAATGTGTAATGCTAGTGACACAGATAACAATGTAAGACAAAAGGCAGAAAATGTACTTAGGAAGAGAATCTGTATTTAAATCCTTTTTCTTTTTCACAGCCACTTAGAAATTAAATTTCGAGTATTAATTCTCTAGCTGATTGTAAAGGAAGTGTTTGTGCAAGTGTGAAATAAATTACAAGGTAAATTGTAGGGTAAAGTATTCATATTTCTTTCCAGACAGAAAATTTTCCAGAAAGTATCTCCATTCTTCAGAAGTTTTTGATACTATGTCTTGAAATAGAAAGGTTAATGACAAGAGTATATGAATTAAAAAAAAAAAAAAGACTTTAGTGCTTCCATTTAAAAAGCTCATGGTAGCCACTTCATTTGGGAGTGCTTCAGATACTCCATGTTTAATTGAATGCTCCCTGGGATATCCAGCTCTGCTCTGCAGGTACAGGGACAGCCTGAACAGTTCACTTCCAGCCTCACTGCAGCCCAGGAGGTAGTGGAGAAATGGCTCTTTCTCTGAAAGAGAATGATCTGTCATCTGCTCTCTAATCACACCTAGTGCACACTGGTGATTCACAAAATACATCTGCAGCTTCGTTGGTTTCATGTTGGAGAGAGGGATGCTCAAGTGGCAGCATGGTCTATCACGGCAACTTTCTGGAGGAAACAGAAGAGCCAGGGCATGAAAGGGGCAGGGCTATGCCTCTGAGTAGTGTGCTGTAACCTATAATGACTACTTAATACATCTTCCCTTGCCCCTGTGCCTCGTACAGCAAGATACCCAAGACTTGTAAAAGGCAGGTGTCAGAACAAGCATGGTTTCATAGCCTAATGGCTAGAAACATGCATATCTATAATTTGCATTTGTCTTTGCTTAAAGCTTATAATAACCATGGGTAGCATAATGCTTACATGAAAGTAGCAATATGCTTACTAAAAACAGAAGGCTGCTAGAGGGTGTCATGAGATTGTAATAGCAAGCTGTCTCCTGCATGGCTTGCTGAGCTCAGGTATTTATCAGTGAGTATTTGAATGAATGAACAATACATGACAGATGTTTGACATATCATCAATAATGCTCCGTATGAGAGAACTTACGCAGTGATTTCAGATGTGTGCAGTAGGTATTATGGCATAATACAAAATCTTATTCCTTAAACTGTAGAGTCCATTTGGGCCTACTCTGCAGATTCTTTTTGTTTTCTTACTGCTTTGAAACTTTTAGTAAATTAATATACTTCTCTTTTCAGTGTTCTGTTTCCTGTGGGAAAGGTTTGAAGCATCGTGATGTGCATTGTTTTAATAGCATCCAGGCTAAAATAGAGGATGGAAACTGCAGACATTTAAAAAAACCACGGACATACAAAATCTGTAGAGCAGGAAGATGTCCTACCTGGAAAGTCAGCGGATGGAAAGAAGTATGTAAAATTGCCATAATTTTGTTCTTCTCTTCTATAATGGTACTTGGCAAGATCATATTCATAACATAGTTGCTTCAGTGAAAGGGAGTGTCAGCAAGATTAAATCTAGAAATTAAAAGTTCATTGTTTTTCCTTCCTGTCTTTCTTTCTGTCTTTTGCAATTTACAAGAAATATATCAGTGAGTAGTATGAAATGCTCCGAACAGATTTTGGTTACGTGGTTCATTTGGGGACTTTTAGTTTCACCCTCCTGTATTAAACCATCAGTGAAAAATTTCAGAATTACAATAGAAATTCCTGCTTCAGAAAAAACAAAAAAACAAAAAAACAACCAACCAACCAAAAAAACCCAACCAAATAAACAAAAAAACCTGATAACTCAAATATTTGGTACTAGCAGACCCAGAGAGAGAGTTTGAACTGCTGGCTGTCAAAAGAAAGGGGTGCAATAAGGACCAGGCTGCTCCCTAAAATGGGCTACACGCAGAGATTTTACAAAGGGGAAGAATGTTTTCCAGAGTTAACTCATAAAACGTGGTTTTATGTTTATGGTTAGCTATATTATTCTCTTTTTGAGAAACTGAACTAATTCACATGTCCTGATGAAACTGATGCATCTAAGTTTAAGCACCAGAGAAACTGCTCGGCTTTTACACTCCAGCTGAAAACCAAGAATAAAAAACCCGTTGACTTTGAAGAATTGGTCTGTGCTAATGACCCAAGCATTAAAGATCATACCCCGAGCACCTCCCCTAGGAGGACAGGCTGAGAGAGCTGGGGCTCTTATAGTGGCCTTCCAGTACCTGAAGGGGGTACTTCAGGAAAGCTGGAGAGGGGCTTTTTATAAGGGCAGGTAGTGACAGAAGGAGGGGAAATGGCTTTAAACTGGAAGAGGGTAGATTTAGACCAGATATTAGTAAGACATTATTTATTGTGAGGGTGGTGAGACACTGGAACAGGTTGCCCAGAGAAGCTGTTGATACCCTCTCCCTGGAAGCACTCAAGGCAAGGCTGGATGGGGCTCTGAGCAACCTGGTCTAGTGAAAGGTGTCCCTGCCTATAGCGAGGAGGTTGGAACTAGGTGGTCTTAGAGGTCCCTTCCAACTCAAACCATTCTATGAGTCTACCTGAGTGGCGAGTGTAAAAGTAGTATTACAGAGATACACTCTGGTGTTATCTAGCCTTAATGACTCCACGATTCTCTGAATCATTAAAAAGGACCTAGACTGACCTTTTTTTTTAATGTTTGCATTTTAAAAAAACAGACAAGACTCACATTCTTTAATTTAATAATGGAATGAGGTGAGTTCTAAACTTCCAGCTGTTTGATCTTGCAAAATCTTAAACTCCTGGTTTGCATATGCATACACTGATTTTATTTCTACTATGAAGTAAGACAAGGAGGCAGAGCAATCTAGGCAAGATGGATGCATTTTTTTTTCCATATATCTTACAGGTATATCTGATATCTTTTATTTTAATTGGAATGTACATTTTCATAAAAATTTATTCAGGTAATACAGCAGAGTCAGTGAAGTGCAAGAACACTGAATAATGGAGACTGTACCCCATTCTGTTGACTGTTTCATTTCACACTGACATGATTTTGATCATTTTTAGTGTTCTGTGTCCTGTGGTGTGGGGATTCAGCAAAGGGACATCTACTGTCAACTGAAGGGCCTGGGTAAAGTGAGTGAAGCAATGTGCAACCGCGACGCACGGCCCGCTGACCGCAGGCCCTGTTGGCTGCCTGCCTGCATGCGGTACCATTGGCTGGCAGATAGATGGGAGAATGTAAGTAGCACTTCCAACTTGGATGAAGTAACTACATTTGATGCAGAGTTTTCTTATTTTTTTTTCACTGTTGGATACCTTTCTAGTAGTCACTACATTGCAGAATAGCAGTTGAATGTTCTTGTAGCAGAAAAATATATTTTTGGTGTGTGAGAGTGAATTTTCCTTCCCTATCAAATACTTACATGTTTCAGCTGGGTATTCACTGTTCTCCACAACAAACGCACCACGTTTCACTACATCATCTCACTACTTCATAACTTCTTCCACATTTTTATTGCTGTTTGCTTGAAATTCCTGTGTTCAATTCCTTTCTCACCAGATTCACGTATAATCCCGTATATCTTGCATTAATACTAGCTCTTCAAGTATTTATCCATCTGTATTCCCCTCCTGGGGTACTATGTTCTCAAACTTGGAATATTTTGCCCAGCTGTCTTTGCTCTGAGGGCTCATGTGTCATTTCCTTACTCCACTGGTTACAGCATATCAGAAAAGTTTCCAAATCTTCATTTACAAAGCTCACAGCTGGGAGGCTTGCTGTTATCAGTAACTAACATTCTCATATCAAATATGCATTTTCATACTAAAAATAAGAATCCTTACTGAAATAATATATAAAGTGCTCTTCTGCCTGTTCTCATTGCCTAATGATCGGATTATCCCTGGAATGCCTAATATTCTGGGCTACTCCATGCCATTAAAAGATGAGGTGATCCTATAAGCTACACCAGTCAACTGGATGCACACTCCATCCCCTGATGCAAGTCCATACATGTGCGCTTTCTGAATGGAGTTTTTAAAGGTTTTTTTAAAGGCTTAATGGACATATGCATCACTGCTGAGGTATGTTTGCTTGTAGATCTTCTGATCTTCTGATTGGGCCCTGGTTTACATCCCTGATTCTCTCTCACTTTCTGCCGTCCTGTTTGTGGCCTCACCATTTCACGAAAGTAGGCAATCAATCTGGTTGCAAGATTAGGGGGTTGCAAGACTTGGGTGTTAGCACCTTACTTCTGCCTAATGCAAGAGAATTTTTGTCATGTCTTATTTCTCAAAAAGCCCTACCAATTAAAGGAGTGACGAGAGGCTCTTCCCTGATGTACTAACACTGTTGCTTTCCCATGTCAGTAACATGATATCACTGATTGTTTTACCCTTCAATTCTTGTTCACATGGAGAGAATAGAAGGCTAAACAAAGCTTTTCATCAGAAAGATTGTTTACTTGACTCTCAGCTTGTTCAGGACTTTTTCATCAGCTGAGATTTGTAAGCCCAGGTGTATGTTTTGCAGCTTCTTTCAACAGTATACTTGCCTCAGTGAAATTTGCAAAGCCGTTCCTTGGGCCTCAATTCTTTCTCATCAAGAGGACACCAAAATGGGGGGAACACTTTGTAGCTGGAAGGCAGGGCGGACATCCGGGTGGCCCAGACAAGATGGAAGAACAGAATGACAACGGCTTTATGAATTTCAACAAAACAGTAGTGGAACATAGCCTGGGGAATGAAGACCCCCTGGGGAGGAACAGCCCAGAGCCTGGTGACAGCTGCCGATGGGCCAGTTGTGTGCCTGGAGCAGTGATGGTCAGCAGCCTCCTGGGCTGTATCAACAGGGATACTTCCAGGAGACCAAACAAAGTGATCATCTCCTATTTCTCAGCACTTGTTAGACCTTGCCTAGCTTCTACACCCAGTTCTGCTGGCCCAGTGTAAGAAAGACATTGAGAAATGGGAGGACATTTAGCAAAGGCCCTGCAGGCTGACTGGACGCTGAGCATCTGCTGCTGAGTAGAGGCTGAAGGGACCAGGAGAAGGGATAGTCTGTGGGAAATGTAGCAGAAACCTTCTAATATCTGCAAAGAAGTTGCCAAGATGAAACCAGGCTCTTCACAGTGCTACGGGGTAGGAAGACAAGATGCAACAGGAGGAAGGTGAAGCCAGAGGTTCACTGGACGTTGTGAAAAAGTTTTTCTCAGTGAAGACATCTGAAGGAGTGGCATGGACCACCTAGGGAAGGTCTTCCAGTCTCTCCAAGGTTTTCAAGGAAATTTGATAATGTTGGAAGTTACGTCTAGCAGAGCTGCTCTACCTTACAGCATCTGTTTTCTGTACTTCACGTTGCCACTTTGATTCAGTAATATTAGAATTTGAACAATAGCTTTGACCTATGTATCACACCTTGGCAAGTCTCCTAACTGATTGTGGCTTGGTCCAAATTTGTGTTAAATTATGTTCAGGTCTCTGACTAGAATCAACAGGCACTAAGTAAGCAGTGGTATTGGTTACTGCATCTGCTGAGACTGGAGTTTGTGTATTTGAGCCTGCCTTTTTTATCACAACAGGTTAGTATCAGCGTCCAGAGCAGATTTGTTTTCTTTTGCTCTATCAGTGTAATATTGTCTACATGCTTCTAGGGATTCCTTGTGTTTTGTTTTCAAGACCAAGCTATTCATTTCATATTTCACTGAAATCCTATTTTGACTCTTTTCATACAGAAGAGCTTTTTCACTCACCCTATCGTTTAGCCTGACATATTTATTTTCTGCTCCATTTCACCCACCGGGTAGTGTCATGTCATGAAGTGCTACTGGTTTATTTTTCAGCTGACTGGAAGTACCTGAACACTGAAAACAAAGGGATTTTGATTCAGTACATAATTCAGTCCAACACTGATAACAGATTTCATATAGGTTGTTGCTGTCTGGGCCTTAATGATGTGTGGCAATTGGCAAATAGCCTTTCTCTGTAAATAACTAGTTTAGGTACACAAACTGTGATTGTTTTTCTCATACTCAGTGCTCGACGTCATATAGAAGAAAGGAAATACACCAGAAGGTTAAGTGTGTGGATGAAAACCAGATCCAAGTGGATGAAAGCTTCTGCAATCCTGCCACAAAGCCTCCGTCCACCAAAAACTGCAGGAGAGCTCCATCCAAATATGTTGTGCTCACAGGAGAACTGTCACAGGTAAACTAATGATTGTGCTTACATCTCTCTTGTGTGACTTTACACTGAAGAGTATTATACTGCTGTAAAACGTGCAGAGAAAAGAAAAAAAAAAAGAAAGCATATTTTCATCTGAATTTGAGTGCTCCTTACCACAGGGCTCCTCTGCTGGCTCTCAGGGAAATGTCCTTATGGGACAATCTCACTGAAGCAAACAGAAATCTTTTCCTTGATTTAAGTGAAATGTGGGCTCAATCTCTTGTTTCCCTTCCACTACTGACATGTGTATGTGCACATGTATGTGTATGTGCATATTGCAGCTGAGAAGGAACTGCTCTGTAAGCTCTGACAAGAGCTGCGTACGATGTCCTATCTCTTTGCATGCGCTACTGCAGCAGACCTCAACTTCTGCACACTGTTTAACCAATATGGCATACATCAGATTATATGATTTTGCCAAAGCAAGGGTTGGAGATGACTTATCTGTGTGTGCAGTGCTGTGGGAAGGTTCAGCTCCACAGGAATAACATCAATACTTGGGATTTTGTTTTAGTGTTCAGCCAGCTGTGGGTTGGATTACCAGCAGATGATCACATACTGTGTTGGAATCCATTCTGTTCAAAACAAGCATGCCTACGGCCTTCGAACTGTGGCATATCGAGAATGCCCAGTAACACCCTCCTTATACATTTATTACTGTAATATCAAAGGATGCTCACAAGCAGCTACCTGGAGAGTGGGGAAGTGGACCAAGGTGAGTACAGATGTGCAAGCTGATTTTCGCTGCCTGCCTCAAAAACAAATGGCTGCCAAGGCATCCGCTGATATACTTCTGTTAATTATTAACTGCCTTCTAAACTAACTCCTGATTGCTATCCATGTCTAGTGCTCAGTGTCTTGTGGAGCAGGGGTAAAGGAGAGAACAGTAGTGTGTATGACTGAAAATGGCTTATCCAGTGACTTGTGCCTGCCACATTTAAAACCAGATACCAGGAGGATCTGCCATGCAGAGGAATGTAAGTGACAGCTGTACTTGTTAAATGAACTTAATGTTTTCCGAGCTGATTTATACAAAAACAATGAACATATTTATAGCATAATTATTGGAAATTCAGTACTAAAAATGCATTCTATTCATGAAATATTAATATGATTTAATCATTCATTTTGAAGGTGAAATTATTACCACCTGCAAAGATATCCAGATTAGAAAAGGGATGAGAAAAGACGGTGAATACCTACTCAACATTAAAGGAAGGATGATAAAAGTATGCTTAATATTTGAGTTTTTATGAACACAATTTTATTAAATAATACTTTTCTCATAAAAATTTTGCTAAAGGTCTATATTTGCTCTTGCAGATCTATTGTTCAGACATGCACTTAGACAATCCCAAAGAATATCTGACGTTGGTAAAAGGAGAAGCAGACAATTTCTCTGAAGTGTATGGACTCAGGTAAAAAAAAAAAAAAAAAAAAGTGGTTTTGTACATTTATTAAGTGCGTTTATTTCTTCCAGAACAAATCAGTAAAATGATACTTACCTATGGTAAGAACAGATTAATGTAATTTATTTTTCTCGATTTTCTGTTTTGAATATCTAGACATACGAACACATGTGCAGAAATGGGGATATTTCCAAGCTGGACTTGAGATAATTGCAATAAATTATCAAATTTTTTTTTCTATCTTGACTTCAGAAATGGCTTCAATCCACACTGATCTTTCAGTTGAGCTGAGCTAATAGCTGAATTTCATGTTCAGTAATTGTTTAATGTTCTGTAGGTGGCATAGTGCAATACAATTATTTTTCACTACAGTATTCTGTTATGGAAAAATGTCTAATGGAAAACTACATCTTTGCTATTCTCTAGGTTACAGAATCCATATGAATGTCCTTTCAATGGAAGCAGGAGGCAAGACTGTGCCTGTCGAAATGATTACCTTGCAGCTGGCTTCACGGTTTTTAGCAAAATAAGATTTGATGTCGCCTCCATGCAAATTAGAAGTAAGCATTTTGGCAGTTTTAGCCAGTGTGAGCCTTCTGTTGATATTGTGCATGGCTGTGATTAGAGAATTATCTCTTCAACTCACTTGTGGATCTAGTAATGCCATTTCTGGGCAAACAAAATTCATGTTTTCTTTGTGACTTCAGTTGAAATTTCAAAGAAGAAAAAAAAACCACACAAGAAACAGAGAAATACTTCCTATGTTAGTCTGTCCCAAGTAGTCAAATGACCTGAATTTTACATTTGCTTATTTAATTTACATGTGAATTAGATTCAGTTTCAAAGATTTTGTTGCCATTATTCCATTTCCTCTAATTCACTGGCATATTTTTCTTGAGAAGGCCATGCCGTGTTGCAGATAGTCCCTTCTCAGACTAAACGGACTGGAAATCTTGCAACACTTTCAAGCCCCTGCCTGAAGGTGGCAAACTGGGCCACAGGCAGCTCATGTGGAGCTGTGTCCAGCTGCATATCCTCCCATCTTCATCTTGCCTCAAAGAGCAAACTGGGCTTGTAGATTTGATTCATGTGGCATAAGCTGGAATGGACAATTTAAAACATATTTTATTAAAAAAAAAAAAAAAAAAAAAAAAGAGAAAGAAAAAAAGATTGTCTTTTTCACACAGTTTTCACCTGAGATTCTAATATTCTAATGCAGTACTTTCAGTGTTGAGTAATTTTCTGTTTTCTAGCCACAGATTTTCTTTTTGCTCAGACTATACTTGGGAGAGCAGTTCCGTTTGCTACAGCTGGAGATTGCTACAGTGCTGCCAGATGTCCACAGGTATTTATGATTTCTTTCCCCTTGAAAAAAGAAAAAAGTTTTACTGATTTAGTGCTGTAAGGTTCTAAATTTCTGAAATTCGTTCTGTCTGGTGTGTGTGTGACACTAATAAGTGTTTTTTCTTACTCCTTCCTCTGCTCTATCATCTGTTTTTTCTGTTTCTACCACAAACTGTATGCCTTTGAAAACGACCAGAGGAAATCAACCCTGTTTAGCTGCTGAATTCAATGTCAGTGTTTCAGTTTGGAATGGCCGGAGCTTCTTAAGTGAATGTCTCTGTGTCCCAGCTTTCTGTTTGTTGGTTCATGCCATGGAGCAGTGTTAGGACACATGAACTGGATGCCCTCTGGATGAAACTGAATCAAGTGATGAGTTCCAGAAGGGCCATATGCACTCTAACTGCTGATGAGAACTCAGTCTATGGGACTAGATGAGAGTTAATCCAGCGTAAAATTCTGATTTGTCTACTGTGTATGGACATGAGGTTCTTGACTTTTTCACTTCACAGTTTTGCTCATACTGCAGTCTACTCCTTGCTAATGCAGTTATAGCCCTAGTCTAATCTAGTCAACCTAGGCTGTCCTTGGAGTCTATTGGAAGAAACTGCATTCCCTAGAAAATGGTTCATAGACTCTTACATTAGAAACCTTAGGATGTCCTAAGGTGTCTGATAATGACCTCAAGATCATCTTCTGGAAGTGCATATTTATTTTCACTCGTTATAAAGGAAGATAAAACCAACAAGCTCAGACTTGCATGGAAGTGAATATTTGTTGTCTGTCTAACCTGGATGCCTAAGCTTAAGACAGGCTACGTGGGAGGATGCATTCAAGGGCAGATAGAGACCTACAGCTCAGGTACAAATAAAGTGCTTAAGTTAGGCAAACTTAACCTTTTTGAAGAAAACTGTTGGAGTTCTTTACAGTATTGAATACCTTCAACATTCAGACTCTATGGGCTTAGTGCAATATATGTCTACTTGTGATTTGTAAGTTTTGTCAGGAAGTCATTCTGCTTATGTGTTTTTGCACTGATGTATTTTCATCTGTAAATTTTCATTGAAACTAACCTCTGTGTCTGCATACAGACAAAAAGTGTCAATTCATTCTCTCTGATGTTTAGATCTGTCCCTGGCCTTGAGTTTACTGCATGACAGACAGCACTTCTTATTTATTTTTACAAAACGATACCCCTATGAATGTATTTACATTGGGCCTGTTAATTGTGGGAAACATTCCACACCATTTGTATGAATTTCCTCCAGGTGCTTTATTCATTAATGGAAATCTCCTTTTTCAGCCTTCAAAGAACTATCTACCCTATCGATATTTGCTTATGTTAGTGTATTGTGAACATAGGAGGGCTATCAACACATCAAATTCATGTCGAAATGTGCTTGAAACAAATCTGCCATAACAAACAATGTAAGACTGAATTTTTAGAAAGGAATTTCAATGACTTTCATGAATAAAGACTGAATGATGTATTTTTACACATCTAAAACATATTAAACATACACAGATGTTTTGTATATGTATGTATACATACATATATATATGACTGGCAGTATTAAAAATAAAATATAGAAGCTGGAATACATAATGGAGATTTTATCTGTGCTAAAGCTTTGGTATTGGGATTTAAGCAATTTTTATAGTCTGAAAACAGAAATTCAGGCCTCTAGTGAATTGTATGCAGGTGGCTGGGAGTTTTCAGATTAGAATTCTGCCTAAACCAATACTTAGGCTCTTTGTGAAGGTAGCACTTACTTTTCCACACACTGCTCTTCTGTGTAGATGTAATTTAATCATTTTCTATTCCCAGGTTTGTTTACCAGCTTTTAAATCATTTTTCTTGTTCTCATATGAACTATCTGTGTTATGAAGATAGTTTTCAGAGTATTTATTTGCATAAGCAAAGACTTCAGAATCAATAAAATATTTTGAATGGTTTGTATAGCAAAGCATCCTATTTAGCAAATGTATTTGTTTTAACCTCCACTTATGTTCATGTTCAGTTATGTTATTAAGTATACAGAGAAAGAAATGGGAGATGATATAATGATGATGCTTGGGCAGTTTGCTTGCAAAGGTTTGAGACTTGGATGGCTAAGAAGTGATTTATCTCCAATTTCCAGACAACATCAGGACCTGATTGTGCTGTGTCCTAAAAGTTCAGGCACTTAGAAATGTCTTTCAAGAAAATCAGCCTCACTCTTGCATATTGCATGTACATACTTTTTGTAAATTTAATTTAAATATGTAGCAAGGAGACTAAAATAATTTGAATTAACTGATCATAGAATCATAGAATCAAAGAATGGCCTGGGTTGAAAAGGA
>JAOWBP010000001.1:25555205-25598352 GCA_028571105.1 Tragopan temminckii | reverse complement strand
GGAAAAACTTCTTTACAGAAAGGGTTGTTAAGCACTGGAATAGGCTCCCCAGGGAAGTGGTTGAGTCACCATCCCTGAATGTGTTTAAAAACCATTTAGATGTGGTGCTCAGGGACATGATGTGGAGGGTTGTTAGTTAGGGTTGTATGGTTAGGTCGTGGTTGGACTTCATGATCTTTAAGGTCTTTTCCAATGTGAACAATTCTATGATTCTATGATTCTACGTATTCAAGTGTTTCTACACACCCCACACGTGCATGCTTCTTATCAGGCCAACGGTATTTTCCATGTTAGAAGGCAGAATTTGGCACAACCATGAAAAGTAACTTGGCAAAGGGTGCTTTAGGATTTGATTTTGTAATGTGGTACAGGCTTCTCTGTGATTTGGTGCACCCACAGCCCAGTACAATAAGACTTCTGGCTCCGGTCCCACTAGTCACCACACCAAGGTACATTTCCAGCCCTTTGCAGAATCCCAATAACACACAGCAGCAGTAGGCTTGGTTTGGTTCTGTTTCTGTGTACGTGTGTGTGTCTGTATATAACTGCAGATAAACACACTCACTAGTAGCTACATTTGCCTTAAGATTTGTTCCTGGTTCTGTGTCTTCCTCTAGTGTTTTGTTCAGGACAAAGCATGCAGTTATTTTTCGTATCTATTTTTCAAAATATACTATCACTAATAGGAAAACAGGAGAAATGATGCGATGCGTTCACTCTTGTTTTGTTTTTGATTTCTTTAATCATGAGTTGTTATTTAAAATTTAAATTTTTAATCTTATTAGAAATGTTGCCAGTTAAATTCCCTATAGCTAAACACAGCAAGTCACTCTGAAGAAAGGGATTTCATGCATATCTGAGCGCATATTTTTCTTTACAGACAGATCTAGCTGTACACTGTGCTGCTAATTTATGCTGCCTTTACCATTTGAGCCACAGCTGAATGATGTGATCAGTGCTGTCCTGAGTATGATCTAAAAACGTTTGCATATTAGCTGTGAGGATAATGAAGTGCTTTCCTGGCATGCAGGAGACTGAGGCTGTCATTTCTACATAGCTAAAACTAGTGGAGTTTTAAACCTAAATCTTCCTCCTAAAAAGTTTATGCTCCTAATTGATGAATTGCAGAGCATACTAAAGAATCTCTCTTGCATATATGCATGTATGCAAAGCTTGTTAGGCTGGAAAGGAATTTAATTTCTCACACTGGGTTGCCCCACTTCTTGCTCAAGTGTTGCTGTGCTAACTCTTTTTCTTCAGGAAAGGGCTCATATGTAAACCACAGACACTTTCCCCCAGTGTGGACATCGGTGGTCAGGCTGGAGCTCCCACCTTTTGTACCCCAAGTCGAGCAATGCTGGATTTCAGTCTGATGGTCCCAGTTTTTCCCCAGGCTCTGTCAAGAAGCACCCTGTATGCAGCCATGGCTCACGTGACCTGGCAGAGTACCTCAGAGTCCAGCACTGGGATATCTACATTATTCCTCTCCAGACAGGTACTGTTCGTCCCTCTGAAGTTCAGGAGGTGCCTGCCTTTCAGCCTATTGGAAATAACAAGACAAAGCATGAAAGATGTTCTCTTCAAATCTCCACTTGTCTTTGTGTTTGCGGCTGTTCTCAGCTTTTATTGCCTGCAGCAAATTTAGCACAAAATCATTGCACAAACTCCAGAGGCTCCAGCAAATAGCAGAGGTCTATTTCATAAAGTCCAGTATAACCAGAGGCCTCGGGCCAGGAGGACGGTAATACACTGAACAATGAAAGATGTAGGGTGACACACACTGTTAAAAATTGGGAAATAATCTGTTCCACAATTTTCCATCCAGTTCCCTGCATATGTCCATCACAGTCCTGACCTTGAGGCTATGTGCAGACTACTAAGCGGTGGCACAGCACAGATCCCCCCCTATATGTAGGTCTACAAGTACAGGTGTCCCCATCGAGGCAGAGGTCTCTGCTTACTGCCAGCAGACCCTGGTGCATGCAGCTCTGACCGTGCCCACATCCAATCTGCTGTACTGTAGAGGCTACAGCAGCACTGAGAAACATAGCACAAGCAGTAAGACAGTACTGGGAGAGCCCCACAGTCCAGTCTCTGTGTGGGAAGCCTTAGCTGAGAGCTGGGTCTCTTCTTGTCCCTCTGTCATGCAGCTGATGCTCTTCACCTTGGCTGCAGCATCATCCTTCATATCTGCATTTCCTTCTGTGGCAGAATCCTTTAACACCCCCATGCAGGGATGAAACACTACTGCATTCCCATGCATGAAGGTGTCGTGCTCTTTAACTATCACCGTTCCCTCTTCTCATTGCTAGTGCTGCTAAACTGGATTGCTAATTTTCCCTGGGTGCATTATGAAGGAGGAGGACATTCTTTTGGGAAAAACATCTTACATTTTTAAGAAGTTGCAACAGAGTCTGGAGGGAGAGGAAATTCGTGGTTTTTGAATAACACAGAGTGGCGCCAGCTCCTCTGCTTTTATTCCAGGGGAAATTTTATTAACAATTGGGAAACACAATCTGACTCCAGATTTCCCTATCTCAGACATCTTGGATGGGCTGACCTGCCATGTGCAGCAGCACGGGCTCTCTGCAGGGTGCTTGCAGGCAGAGCTGGTGCAGAGGGATTGCAGGCATGAGCATATGCAAGCTTGGCACCTCTGTTAGATCCCACAGACAACTGGCATGTTTGCTCATTTGACTGTGGTCGGCACTGTGCAGTGACTCTGCTTTTTGGGGCCAGAGCGCTATTTCCAGCAGATGATGTCTGTATGGGGTGAGTGGGATCTGGAGCAGTGTGCTAACTGAGGCTGCCCTGTGCTGCTCTGCAGCTCTCTGACCGACGTGCGCTGGCTGAGGGTGTGAGGGATGGGTCACATGTCAGAATCAGGGAACATCTGGTTCACATTTACCCAGAGCAGTTTGCATCAGACACCAACTGCTTGGGTCGATGGAGAGAGGGAGTGTATTTCTCAAGCATCTTCAGATTAGGTACAGTTTTTGAACTCAGAGTAATAAATCAGGGCTTAAGGAAATCATCTAAAAAGCAATGGTTGAAATAGAGACATCTTCTGAGAAAATATAGCTGTTTAGGCTAGAAATCTGATTTCTCTTCCTCCTCTGTTGTGCCAAGTATCATAAGACTCTACACTTAACCTTTGGGAGAAATACTTGGCCTACAAAAGGGAAAGTTTGCTCAGCAGCACATTAAAATTGCAGGAACTCCAAAATGCTCATTTTATAACATAGTATGCACTGACACCACTGTAATATTTAGAACAATTGCCTCTTCATTATCTTCTTGAGCACATATTGGACCCACAAGTTGCTATCAGAAGCATGCCAGATGTTACCCAAACATCCCACAAGAGCGACTCCAAATATTTTCTTACCATGCAGTCGCATTAAGCTCTGCTGATATACTTTGAGCACATTTTAATGGCTTACTCATTTGGAAAAGGTTCATCATTTCAAGTATTTTTTGATTGCATTTTAAATTAACTTCAGGATCAGATACAATGTTACAGTCCTCCCACATTAGGAGTCACAAGTTTCCTAGATGTTGGAGAAGGAAAAGCATTTTTATTTCTTCTGATCCATCCCCTTGGCAGACTGTTTCCCTTCCCCTCCCTCTGTGCTTTCTGTGTGTGAGCTCTCATGTTCCATAAACTCTTTCCTTTCTGAATCAAACATGAAAAAATCTGCAGTAAGTGAGGCATGTGGTAAGGGACCCCTGCAGAGCAGGTACATGCTCTCCAGAACCAAGACTGGGAACAAACATGGTGGCTCCCAAAACAGAAAGACTGCAATGCCCTTAACCCCTCAGACAGATATTTTATCAGACTTCTTTTTTTTTCTTTTTCTTTTTCTTTTCTTTTTTTTCCGTTGAGCTATTTTGACTATTTTCTTTTTGGTGGCAATCAAGTTAAGAAACATAAAGGAGCCTAAGCTATACTGTCCAGTATTAGAAACAGTTGCTTCCCTGGGCCCTATTGTTTTAGAAACAATAAACACAACAAAGCCTTTTTTTTTTTTTTTTTTTTCATTGGCCTGTCAAGGGACAATAAAAACTAGCCGGTAAATACTAGCTCTTCATTTTGGTGAAGAGAGAAGCTGATTTTCACAGACTGAGTGACTCTGGGCCCACAGTTGCCTGAAGAAGACTGCAAACACATTACACATTCCCAGCTGTAGCTGTGGGTTTCTATCAATAGATGGCAAGATCAGACTAGTCCTTTGGCTATGACTTGCAAATACATTTCGGAGTCTTGAAAGCCATATGACCAGGTTTTTGAAGGTGTTAAACATTCCATCCTCAGTGATATGAATCTGAATTTGGTCCCTGAATATATTCAATTTCTGGCTAGAAGTATCAGTTAAAAATGACTTATGCATTCAAGGGCCAACGTTACATGCAGTGTTTGCATGATACAGTGCAGGGATGCCCAGCCTGTTCTGGACAAGCTTGTTTGGCTATTAGAAGTGATACAGCCACATGTGCACAGCAGTCTGCCCAGGAAAATCAGCCCTACTGAGGCATGTACTTAGATAATCTTCAGAATCTTATCTCCCACCTTCATTTGACACTTGCTGTGAATTCTTTCCCTAAGGATTTTGACAAGGATCAACACAAGATGATTTTGATCCATTTGTGATTTTTAATGCTTCACATGGAATTCACTGGGATTCACTGTAACATCATTTAGCTCCTTCTCTATGAGACTGGATGTCACCAATAGGATGACCACACTTCAACAGTGTAAGCAGGGGACATCCCTGTACTTGTAAGTAGTAGCTTACTAGTACTTAGCAGGATATTTTTTCTACACCATCATTCTAATTTTAAGGGTTATCCTTTCTCCCTCCCCTTCTTTCTCTTTCCAGATGCTGTATAATATCCGTCCTGGATCTGCTCAGTAGCAAATTCCCACACAGGGACAGCTTCACATTGCAAGTTACTCCACACCTCCACTATTGGCTGATGCTACATTTGACACCTGGCAGTAGAAGAAACCCTGCATTTCCCAGCTGACACAGCCACTGAACAAGTTCTTGCTGTCTACACCCTCTTTTAGCAGTTTTTTTACATTAAAGAACAGCCCAAACGTGGTTGTCTGGAAGTGGGCTATTCACACTTGCTGTACAATTTTTCAAATAAGAAGCTAGATGCCTAAACCCATGTTCAACATGTAAATAAACGTGACTTAATTTTAAGCATCTGCCATTCCCATGGTCTTTGCAGACATTATTTAAATGAGCAGTCCTTGGCACCCAACTGGGAAAGTTTTGGCTTATGTTTCCAGAGGCCAGCAAGAAAGCTCATTTGTGTGCTAGTACTTTAAAGGCATAAAACACTGTGATTCAAAAGCAGGGCCTTTGGGCTTTGCAATCAATCCTGGACAAACCATTAGAGTACTGATAAAGTGCTCTCTTCACAGGAAAATACTATCAGCAATGGCAGTCAGCATGGTTTTATGGGAAAAAAAAAACAAACAAACAAAAAAAACCACCTCTTATCAGATTCACCTGGTATTATTTTTCAAGATGTATTAAAATGACTGTTTTAACAAGTGAGATTGGTTGATAAAGATTTGAAAACTGATAAAATTTATTTAGGCTTCTTGAGAGCATTTTACATGATTTATTGTGTCGTGTTTTTTTTTTTTTCTTTTCATTAGTGAAAAGGAACAAAAATGTAACCATAGAAGAGAAAACATCCTCAGATGACTGTATTTCTAGTCAGATCCCACAGGGACTTGTTCTTGCCCCTATATAGTTATGAAGGGAAAAAATTATTAAGCTGTGAATGAAATGTGCTGCAGAAAATACAACCCTACCCCTCCCGGAACTTAGTTGACCTTCCAACTAGATAGCAACTAGATCTCATTGTTTACCTCCTCACATAACTCAGTTTTGAACATCTCCAAAGCAGATTCCACAGTCTCTGGACAAACTCTTCAAATATTTGACCATTCTCAAAAAGGAAAAAGACTCTTACTATCTAACTTGAATTTCCTGTGCTGAAATTTGTGTGTACTACCTTGAGCACTTTCAAGAAGAATGAGGTTCTTTCTCCTTCTCTACACCTCAGTTACCTTTTTGTAGTCAGAGTAAGGTTCCCCCAAAGCTGTTTCATACTTGTTGTTTACCAGGACTTTAGGTCTTTTCTGCAAAGTTGTTCTCTAGTCAATTGACTTGCCTGTGGTGGTAGATACACTGGATTATACCAGAAATAGGACTTCCCCCTTACTTTTGTTAAGCCTGGAAGGATCCTGGCTCCATTTCTTCAGGGCATTCTGGTCCCTTTGAATACCAGCTTTACTCTAGCAAATTAGCTGCTTCCTCAGATTTGATATCTGAAGAGAATGCACCCCATCTTACTGTCCATGTTATTAATGAAGATATTGGACTTAACTGGCTTCCATGTTTATCCCTGAGTATACCACTATTAACCAGACACCTGGAGCACTTTGTCCTACTGCTCACCACACTTAGTTTGACTGGTCACTATCTACCTACTCAGCTCCCACCTGTCCCATAGTCCATGTCTTTTGTCTATATCTTACCAGTTTCATTGTAAAGATACTGAAAATTTGCTGAAGTCAAAGTAAACAGTATGTCCTACTCTCTTCTTGTCTGTTCAGCTAGCCTATATCACCACAAATGTACCTGAACTACTAATAAGAGTGGAAGTAGGGAACAATAGCAGTCCATGAGGAGGTTATGCAAACAAACTTGCAGCTACAGCCTCAAGATCCCAGAGGAACAGGATGGGATGAGGAGCAACGCATTTCTGCAGACTCCATATTAAAAAAAAAAAAAAAGTTTGTCTTTCATGCATGTGTATTGCATCCTACTGAAGAAACCATTCTCCTCCTCACGAGCCGATAGTCTGAGTGTAAAATGTAGGCCACTCCCCTATGCTATGTCCTGCAACAGAACTGGGGTGGAGGCAAGGAGGCTGGAATGAGGCAGAGAAGCTGCAGTCTCTCTGACTGCCTCATCAGGGCCCTTTGGAACTTCTCTGCCGAAACACTTTGACAAAGGCAGAGGACCCAGTGCAGGGCACTGGTGCTATTCCTTCTGCATATTCAGAGCTGAGCTCTGTCATTTCTTCTGCCACCTTCCTTACTTCTCATGCAAAGAGAAAAGGCTGTATTCTGAAATTTCTGGTGCAAGATGTTCTCTGGAAGCTGCCTTCTGCCAATCCCATCCTCAAAACATGAAATGCTGTAGCACTTGGGAACAGGCAAGAAGAAGAAAAGCTCAGTGCTGGATTAAATCCACTTTTGGCACAAGATAAAAGACAGTCTCTTTCTCTCTCTCTTGCACACACACATACACAGAGACGGGAGGAAAATCTCCCAGGGGCACAATCAATTACAGCTCTATCTCTTCTGGGCCGTCAGAGATAGTCACTGGCACGGGCCCTGCTGGAGTATGAACCAAAAGGGATTTGCAAAAACAAATCCTCATGTGGTGTAGATACCTTGTACATCAGCATGGCCCACAGCAATTTGTAGAATGAGAGGAAGAAGGCTAATATATGATGATACATAAGCACAATGAATAGTTTTCTCTTAATTGAATTTCCTCTGGCCTTCTGTACTGAACTTACTGAAACAAAGGCTTTGCTGTTTCATGCTGCTCATGAAAAGTTCAAGATTTTCAGAAATTTGACTCAGTCCCAACTGGGACAGACATAATCCCTAGACATAGCTGGATATATAAATGCAGATACAAAGCAGAAAAATTTTTAAAGGTTTAACGCGGAAAGTCCAATATCCAACTGTGTATGGGCTCATTCACTTTGTTGCTGCTGGTGGCAGCTGTGAAACTAGACAGAGCATGGATAGCAACATTGTAGAGGCATCACACTGGAAGGTAACCTGAAAAAGTCATCAGGCCTTCCTTGGCAGAAGCAACTGCCTGCATTTTATCAGTTACAAATGGGGAACACAGCTTGAGTGCAAATATTTGCAACCAATTCAGTATTCACTATTTGTTCTGTTATCAGGTAACCAGTGCTGAGTCATTGTGACAGCCACGTAGATTCAGACTAACATAGCTAACATGCACAGTGAGGAGCTGTGCTGCAATCATGTGGGAAAATGCCATATTGCTTTGTTCTGGATATAGAAAACATTGAGGTAAACAGCAGGAACATGAGGGTTCAGTTTAATGTTGGAAGGCTGGGGGGAAATAAGCTGAGAGAGTCTGATGAGAGCACATTTCTTATTTATTGTGATGTTATGCTCAGTTTATCTCACACCTTTCTGAATTTTAAGTTCTAGACTCATGCAATGAGTGAGTGGAGGGATAGAAGCACGGGTGTGGGACATGTGCCTGAGCAGCCATCTTGAACACAGGCCGCACTGCACATCCTGGAGCCCTGTCACCAACCTCTGCCCTGCTTGCAGATATTAACTAGTAATTAGCATGAATTCAAATTAAGTTTTAAGTTAAGGGTAATATGCACTTCAGAACTCTCCTGGATGCAACAGCTTGGTGCATGTCTTTGTGTGTGACCACCACAGAGTGTGGCAGAAGTTACTCAGTTCAGAGGGGCTGTGGAAAAAAAAAAGGCTAAGGTATTAAGAGAAGAACAGCAGAGGAGGGCTCTGTTCTTGTGCTGTTTGTTTTACTTCATTTTCCTAAATATTCTGGAGTATGTTGCAAAAAACTTTTAGCCATCTGTCTAACGGATATTAGTGAAGTGGGGACTGTGTTAAAAATAAAGTGCCAGGTTGTCCTCTGCAGAAAGTTAATAAAAAAAAGGAAGTGAAAGACTGCTCATTATTTTTAATGACTCCGCTTTCCAGCAGAGCGCCTGTATCTCCCTGCCTTTACATTCTGCCTTATTTCAGTTCATTACAGCACATTAAACTGCTCAAGAGAATGACGGCTTTGTTCTAAAGCACGGAGTTTATCAGGAGGCCCCTGGCCCAGCCTGGCCAGGCTGTTAATCACGGCCCCCGTGCCAGGAGGAGGATGCTGAGAAGAGCCCCAAGCCCGTCTGCCCCACAGCGAGCCCAGCCTGGCTACCTGTGCACTGCTGCTGCTCAACACCATGCACATCTCATCATCAGTGTCGATTAAGCGGTGCTTGATGACTGCCTGAATATTTTCTGAATGCGTATGTCCACATCTGTCTCTCTTATGGCTCCATTTGACGTGAATCTCTCATATCCTGTCAACTGATATTTGCTTTATTAACTTTAAAATATAGGATATGTTTGGCAGTCCAGAAGATGAAGATATATGAGTGTTCAATTCAGACCACAGCACCATGCAGGGCACCCGGGGCATTCAGCTGCATCTGCAGGCTCCTTGCAGGGAGCAGACAGCAGGTAGGAAAGCTAAAAGCAAAAGCTGCTTTTCCAGATTTGAGAAACACTAGCTTTTCTCAATAGCCTTGCTTGCAAAAAAATACATGCTGTGATTCTTTTAATCTGAAACTCTTCAGCTATGCTCTCTGCATAAATTGAGCTCTATGTAACAACAGCCAGGTTTTTGCAACACTACATTTACAGTAGTTTGTACAGGAACATAAGGTATGCATTTTCTAGGGCACAGAGAAATCACTTAGAAGGGGTTCACAACCAGGCCCCAGCTAATTGCAAATTTGTTTGACAGCAGATTGAGTTGCCATGCTTTGCCTTCTCTTCATGCTTACTGGTGGTTGTGGCCCTGGTGCAATCAGGCACAGCCAGACTTGCATCCTGCATCTTATATATAATGCAAACCTAACAGTCCTATACGCAATGGAGGAGCATGTGTTGTTTGGCGCTGTAGCAGAGAATGTGGGGAGGCCTTGCCTAACTGTGGTGATAGCTGGAGCAACTCCCTGCTCTTCCCATATGCTTCCTGTGGCTGATGCTCCCATTCCTCAGCTGCTTCTCCTGGGGGCACATTTGTTCGTGGCAGTTCATAATGCCAAAGGCCTTCCAGCACAAGTGGTTCTTCATTGGGAAAATGGTTTTCAAGAGCAGCCTGGTCAAGGGGATCGAGTTGGATGGGATGGTAAGGAGATAGTGTTGATCCTTTAAATTTTAAGCATGGCAGGCTGGCTGATATTTTTAATTTGCTTACCTTTTAACACAGAACAAGAGTGATTTATACTCACAAACCACATTTTTTTTTTTCTGCCTGTCTTAATCCACAAAATGAAAACCGTGACCAGAAGTGTATTCCCCTTGTCTAAACACTGGCATACTGGTGTTTAGAAAAAAGGGCTCCACCATGACTCTTCCCAACTGCCTGCAGAGTGAAAGGAGTGCTTTGGCCAGGAGGAAAAATTAGCTCATTCCTGTGTGAAAACACTGCATGGAGTGAGGCAGAGCTTTTTTTATAGGGGGGAGGAGAAGGCAGATGAGGGGCTGTTTGTTTTCCAGCTCTATCAGACACTAAACGTGGCAGTACCCCTACAAGGCACTACAAAGCACCCTTCTGGCTTAGTCAGTAAGTTAACAAGAGAAACATTTGATAGATGCCTACTGGCAAGCTAATTAGAAGAGAAGTGATTTGCTGGATTGCAGGAAAAACAAAAGGAGAGGAAAATGTTCAGGCATTTAAGGTCCTCATCCTGGGAGAGAGGGAGTAACTGGTTTCATTTCCCAGAGGCTAATCCTGCTCTAATTGACTTATTATTAGACTCCAAAGGAAAACAGTCCATGTGGCCATGACAACATGCCCAGGGAATGCGTGACTGGCTGCTGTGGGGAAGACACATGGGGAGACAATAGGTTGCTGTGTATGAAGTGGCACAAAATCACATTTGTCACATGCAGATCTAGGCAGCACACTAGCCCTAAGTGGGCATACTGGTTAATGTTACATTGTGGAAGCGGAGTATTAAGGACAACCTCATGATTCATTTTGACTCAGTGGTTTCAAACACATTGGTCTTCCATGAGAAAAAGCACAACCTCTTCCTAAACACAGACCAGACAACCATGGATCACATTACGAGAGCAGACAACATGGTAAGCTGTAAGTTACTTGTGAAACACAAAACACAGATTTATGTATTTACAAACCAAACTCAAGATACAAATATACTGGTATTGCTAGAGGCGGTCCTATGGACATGGTACTACAGAGCTTCAAGAAGACACTTCAAACTACAGTACGTCTGGGAGCTGAGCAAAGGCTTAAGAGATTTGCATTTTTCAAATTGAGAAAATCTCCTATGCTTTCCATTAATACTTTGAAAATTATTTTGAGTCCCTAGTTTGCATAATTCAAATGCATAACTATAAAATACAGAGCTCAAATTTGGGCTAAATTGCACTGTGGAAACCATGCTCAGTTTTGATCATTTTGTTTGACATGGACTTTTTGGTATTAGAAATGCACAGAAGACATACCATTACAAAAAGAAGAACTATTACAGCATGCCTAAGGGATACAATTCATTACCCAGATAAACTTTCAAATAAGCAGACATCAGTGTGTGCTAAATTGCAATAAAATGCCAATGGAATTACGTATTTCTTCCATAACAGGTTAGATGATCTCATCTCATGTGTGTTATTACTGGGAATACCAAATTCCTCCAAGGAAGTGCAGAAGACACAGTAATGTTCAGGTATGGTTAGACAATGTAAATATATTGTAAATTAAAGAAACCAAACACAAAGATAAAAATTCAGCAAAAAATACAACTATGTAGAAAAACTCCTTCTACCTCTCAGATTAAACTTAATCTAAGATGTATTTTTCTTCCTGAAAACAGTGGAAATGCTTTTTCTTCGGAAAGACTTGAAAGGAATAAGCAAGTTTTGTAAAAAAAAAAAGACTGTGAGAGTCTCATCAAATAATTAATTACTAGCTGTAGCTTGGCAAGAAAGGTGTAAAACTTTGGTACCATCTGTTGAACCAGGTTTTCTGAGATTTGGGCCAGGCTTTTTAGGTATGCTCTTTATTTCATTGTTTCCAAGGGGAAACTGGTGAAAAAGAACAGCCTAAAATTAGGAGACCAGAACTATCTGAACATTTCTGGAGTACATGTATGTGTACCAGTGGGCATTGCTTGTAAAGTAATAGCTCTCTATAAAGCAAAGAGCCAAGGCACATGACTCATTGTCTGCCACAGATGTTTGCAGCTTCTCCTGGGATACAGCTATGGGGAGGCAAAAAGTTAAAAATTCCTTGCAGAATTCAGCACGTTGCAGACAGTAAAAGAGACATGCCACCCAGATGTGCTTGGTGTCTGCTGGGTCAAATGCTCAACCTGTAGTTTGTCAGAGAGGGGAGTGTGTGCAGTTCTAACAGCTTTTCCAGAAGCATGTTTTTTTCTGTCCTACAGATAAAGACATACACCTCTACAGTTTGCTGAAGTATTCTCAAGTTAGAAAATGTAAAAAATTCCAAAAATCCTTTAAAACTTTGGTCTTACTACAGACTTTTTCACTGGAAGAACCAGCCGCTGCACCACACCATAAAGTTAAAAAAATAAATAAATAAAAAATAAACACAGGTGGTAGCTGCAAGGAAAAAAAGCTCAAGGAGAAATTGGTGCATTTCTCACTTATTAGGACATTTCCTTGATTTTAAGCATAATTTATTCTGTTTCAGCTGCACGGTTTCTGCACACTTCCTTTGAAACATCTGTAATTCTTTCTGGCATAGATCTGAGGCAATACAGTGCAGCCTCATCTGGGAAGAATATCATAGGAGAGTGAAAATACCAAAGCTGTAAAGAAAATAAAAATAATAAGCTAGCATTCATGAGCTTGAGTGAAGAAATGGATTTGATCAGAGGCAGGTTAATCTCATCTCCCAGAGACTCAGGTAACATCAACGAGGACAGTGATACCAGCCTTCTGCATGCACAAGCAGTGCTGGGAGACCCATCCTCGCTCCAGTCTGAGACTCAGCAAACCTGGGTGCTGCAGGACTTGCTGTTTGTGGATGACTGACATTTTAACTCAGTTATACATTTGAGTCATGAAGCTCTCCTCAGTGGAATGCACCTCAGAGAAAGAAAATGTGACTGAAGAGTCAATTATTTGGAGACTAATAAGGCAAAGTCCTGAAACATGCTTTCTGCAGAGCTCTCTATGGGGTCTCTCCTGCCATGAGGCACCACAAGCAGGTACCCTTTCTCACAAACCTCGTAAGAACTGAGTAGCTTTATAAATTTCATCAGCTCATGTGAGATGCAGGCAGCAGGTGCAAGGACATCCTCCTGGGCAGATGCACAGAGAGCATGACCTCAGAAACTTTGCTTGTTTATAACATTTTAAGTTGAAAATTAAATGGAACAATCTACAGTTTTAGCCAAAAATGGATGTATTTCCCTTTTTCAGTTTAGTAGCTAAGGGTTTCTGCAGAGTGAATTGAAGTGTTGTATAGATCTCTTGTTCAACATGCCACCAGACAGGAGGTCCACGGCTTTAGGACAAGTGACTTGACCCACCTTATTCATAGCTTCCCCTCTGTGAGTCAAGGGCTAGATATGAACTGGCTAATACTGGAAAGAGCAGCATATATGAATTCTTTTTTAATGAAGTAAATATATGCACCACGGTTGCCATGTGAGCCCACAAAGAGCTATAGGATTCTTCCTTAGTAGAGTACTTACTTCAGTACAAACACACGGTCATTCTTTGATCATTTCACTCACTCTTGGAGTTCAGCAAAGGATTAACACTGAACAAAAACTACAGGTAGATCTACTACGTCCTGTGCAACACAGAGTGTGATCCCACATGCCAACAAGCTCATGGGTCTTTGTGGGTACAATGCTATGCCCTGCTGAGATACTAAGGTCTCAGAGTGGCATGGCCACATCAGCATAGCATCCTGCCTGGCCTAATTAAAGAAACTGAACTCATTAGGTCAGGCAAAGTGCCATATTAATTAGATGGTATAGACACAGTCCTAGTATCTAGACTTGCTAGCAGTGTAGCATAGCCCTTGGATTACATGTTACCCAGCTAAATCAGAGCCTTTCTTCTCTGTAACCGTCATTTTGGCAATGCTCACAAGCACTGGCTTCATATGCTTTAATGCTGTACTGTGTTTTATTTTTCTTTAATACTACCCAGAACTTAACATTCATCTTGTTTTGTGGGCACAGTTCCTGAAATAAGATTAATTCTGTCTCAAGGGGTCACTTTCCAGTAGCAAACCAAAAGCCGTGTGAGAGAATGGAGATGAGGCAAGGAAAAAGAAAATCAGGCTGTGTTGCAGAACTTCAAGATGAAAATTTGCAGGGATCTTTATGAGGAAATGCACAAACCTACAGCTTAGGAATTTCACGTTTGAAGAGACCTCCGCATTCATCTGACTGCAAGAAGCTGGAGGTTTCCCTGCATGTTTGGCCAGGGGCCACCTGTCCACAGGGATGGCAGTCACACAAGGCTCAGATAAAGGGCTTTGCTGAGCTTTGGGATGGCTGTTCTTTCTAATTTCATAAGGGTCTTGCTAAAATGAATGAAGAGATGAATAAGCAAATAAAGTCTCCCACTAACACACAACAAAATGTGGACATAGAGGTCATTACATGGACCCAGTTCCCAATGAATCCTATCCGACAGCCTTTTCTGTGAGCTCGTTCACCCCACCCTGCAGCCCCCTGACAGCAGCTGGTACTGTGGTACAGTAACCACAGGTGAATTCGACCTCCTAAAGGTAATTCTTTTTGTGGTCTCCATTTACCACTTCCATTCTCATCACCTAGAATATTCCAAAAGGATAGACACAATTGTTTTCCTAAATTATTCTAGAGGGACTCTGAGAATGTTAATATTTATGAGTTAATATCTGGTAAATCAGACTTCTTCATATCACAGTGTAGCTGTAGCTGTTTTGAAGATCCTGATTCAAGGAAAAGGGAATCCCAAGGTTCAAGTGTTGAGAGAAAAAAGAGAATATTTTATTAGCTATGATCTTTCTGATCAAAGCAATACCAAAAGCATCTCTGTCTGCAGATAAAACAATGAAGAGTGTGGAGTGGGCAGAAACTTAACGCTCATTCTGTGCTACATATGCCTGTACTTCTGAATTCCCTCCCCACAAAAAAAGAGCATCAGAGAGTTTCAGTCTGCAAACACGTGCACACATCTCCATTTATCAGGCTGTGAACATCTTTATTTTATTTCATTTCAATTTGTAAATAAATGCAAATTGACAGATAAAGCAAAATTATTTCATTCTACTTTTCCTTCATGGAAGTGTTTTACTTGAGAGCAGACATGAGGGGGCACTCCAGCATTTCCTACATTGCAATTTTTGATTTTCAATGGTTGGTAGGAAATTTATCTTAGATGGTTCTTGTTGAAAAAGGTTGCAGAAAAAAAATAATACAGCAGCATATATAAGCAGAAAAAATGTCAGATGGAGAAAAACAAAATATGAGGGTGTGTGGGTGATGCTAGATGTCCTGGTACATCAGGCTGAGATGTTTGATTGCAAATCTGTTCAGGAGGGAGGAAAAGGTGTTGCAGCAGCAGAGGTAGAAATAAACTCTCCTTAGGGTGAAAGAAAGGCTGAATCATAAGTATAGTCCACAGCAGTGAGCTGAATTTGGCCTCAGGCCTCTCACAAGATTTTTAATTCTCAGGGTAATGAAAAAGAGCTGGATAGGGGCTGAGAACAGCTGAAAGAGATACAGCCTGAAGGGTAGTCCTCATTTTACTAATGAAACAGTTTGGGCTGCCTACACAGGGTCACTCAAGAAAGCTAAATAAATCAATCAACTGAAGGTGTGAAGTCAATTTATATAAGTTACAGCATATTAAAACTCTGTGTGAATAGTTTCATTCAGGGTAAATAGCTTTAGATTATTGCAGCTTAAATTTCTAGATTAACAGAAACAAAATATGTTTTGATAGCAAAGTAAAACAAGATGGAGAGAGAATAAACATCCAGTTAGTAAATTAGTCCTACAATCATGGCCTTTGTTTTTAGTAGCAGAAAATCCAAAGCGACTCAGATAGAAAAATAAAGTTTATCGTGCATTATACATATCATGCAACAGCCTTAGATGCAAAAGCCTTTAAGAAACAGAAAGCGATAGGGCACTGAAGTACAAAACTCACAGTGTTGACTGTACCATTCCAAGACCCTGCACTGCCCAGCTTTCTTTGGGGGCACCCCGAATGGATCTGAACTATATTTCTAGTGCATACTGCAGAGTTAATTAGCTCTCGTGTAACTTGTAACTAACACAATTTAACTGAATTACTGGAGACTGATACTACCAGGAACACAGTTCTTTTATTAAACGCTACATTTACCTGCTCAGTTAAATAAAACATCTGTCAGTCAAGAGCTCTGTGTCCCTTCTCTCTCCTTAGCATTTCATCAGGCTCAAATTTTCTTTCTGCACTGGTAAAGTAAGTCATGCTTGTGGCTTTTCTGTTGTTTGTAGGCTTTCCCCATTGCAGTCATCATTACCCCAGGCTCTTAAAGAGGTTTGCTCTGCTATACAATTGAAGAACTTTCCATCCTAAAACTGAATTAAGCAAAAATAAGGTAACTGGCTGTAGTCAGTATGTGTCTGTGGACATGGAGCACACATTCTTCACAGGAAAAGCTGTACAGCAGAACCTCAAGATCCATGGTCCTAGTTAAAGGCAATGTAAATTCTTTATGTAAAATATTATCTATGTATGGCTGATTAGATACCCTGCATAAAACTAAGATATTACTAAGATCACTTTTTAAAAGTACAATCAGTAGATAAAATGCACCATCTTATGAAGGTTCTATGTCGTCTTTTGAACAACCTGATAAGAAAAGTATTGGTTTTCCTTGTTTCAACCTTTCTGATAAGCTAGTAGGAAGAAACAGCATTTGAAATTTATTGGTGAACATAAAGTTTTTGAAAATATTTGGATGTTGTAGCAGTGCACTTTCTCCCAGATTCTGAAAAAAATCACGCAATTCAAGAGTCAACTGTCTGGGAAAATGAAGGCTGCAACATGCTAAGCAATCAGGAGACTCTGGAGAAAAGAAATAGCATTAACTGAAACATATCTAAGGCCTTAGAAATGCTTGCAGCCTACAGGAGGGACGTGTGTGGGATTTGTGTTCTAGGCAATAAGTTCTCTAAGATCCTCTCTCCAACAATAGCAGTGTTTTTCTTTTCTTTTCCCCAAAGCACCCTTTCCTTTAGCTGTCCTTTTGGTCTTCAAGGCACCATTCTCTTCTCTTCTAACCCTCTAACACCCGAGCTGCACGGTCACTAGCAGAAGCCCTTTGGTTTGCCCATAGTCTTTTGGTATATGCTTGAAAGCCATCAGAAGCACTGATGCAGCACAACATTTGCTAGTTGCCAAAAACAGCCTCCCTTGTGAGCTGAAAAAGGAGACACTCCTTTTGTGTAAGATTTGTATACTAAATCACTGAGAACACACACACACACTGGGGGAAAGAACCACAATGACCCAATCTTACAGGGTTCTGTGAGTGACCCATTTTCAGGCAGAGCTTAGCATCATTCAACTCCTTCCAGTATCAGACAATAGAAGAGTCTCCTTAGAGCTTGAATGAACCCTTCCCCCACCCACTTTTGTACAACCCTACAAATTAGGGTAGTAAAAAAATTAAAAGATGGGTAGAGGGAAATAATCTACCTCTTGAGAATAAGCAAACACCTTGAACTCATGCATACATTTGCTCCATAAACAACATTATTAATACTACAAACAGTGTTTTAAAAGCTATTAGAAACAGCAAACTGAGAAGGGTGAGAGCAAGATGTTCTATCTCCTTAAGCAGCAGCTGAAACAGGCTCTAAATTAATCAGGAGTCTTAGAAACTCTAATAAGAAGGGGCTGATGAGAAACAGCTGCACCCAATCCCTATAAAAACCTTCAAAAAGAAGGGAATTAAGTGATAATGTCAGTGGAAGGGAATATCATCACAGGATGGTCTCCTGCTGCTATAAAATGCTTGTACAAAACCAAGTACTTTTCCAATGGGAAATAATTATGATGGGTCTCAGTCCTGTTTTCAGTTCTTGGACTTGATTTCAACCTTCCAGTGGGGTGATGCAGCAGCCATTTAGGAAAACTAAATTTTAGCAAGCTTTTGAGTCAAATAATCTAGTTCTAATATTTATTCAAAGTGGTATTCAAAACATCTACTCTGCTCCCACCATAGGCAGTTGTGTGAGAAGTGTGCGTAACTGAAGTGGCTTTGTAAAGAAGGGGAATATGAGAGGAAAAATAAAATACGTGCACACCATTAACTGTTATGGGTCTTTAGTACCATGGAGTCAATAAAGTGAATATTCAGTTTAGTACTTGTGAATGTCCGTGGCAGGGAGGTGTGGTATAAGTCAACGCTTTGCAGAAAAATGGTTATGATTGCTTGTACAAGGGGACTGATGAAATAGCAGTAGAGGATACTAACAGGTTTTAGGATTAAATTGATAAAAAATGAATTTATTTTGTTGTAGTTAATAGCCCAACAAAATGATGTTCTACAAAACCCATAATTTATGGAAGGAAAAGCAAAATGACATTTTGTATGATTGTCTCAAATGTATGCTTTATTTTTTGACAGAAAAGCAGTCCGTCTGCTAGTGGCTACCCTTGCTCTATGCGTTGGCACTTCCAAGCATTCTCTAACAAGGCTGTACATGCAGCCTGCAGCAGGCTTGCGGCACCAGCACACCCGGTTCCTGATCTCCACAGGTTTACAAGCAGCTTTTTCTGCAGAACTTTGAAGGATTTGGGTAACGCTGACAGTCCGTCACTATGAAATCTCTTCTGTTGAAGGGACAGTTGCAAAGCTGATTACAGATTTAAGCACTTGGATACCGAGGTGTGCACTGTGCTTTCAAAATGGATTTTGGTGACTTGATGAAAATGTCTGCAGAGTGAATTTTCAACTTATTTTTTTCCCTGGAACAAATGCTTTATTTTTGTCCTCTGCAACTTCCATGTTTTTAGGATTGTCTTAATGCTTGCAGCTGCAGTGGAGACTTAATGAATGAAGACTCAGGGCTCCCTATGGAAACACTGTATTACCTTATTGCTGCTGCTACTCTTCTAACCCAATTCCCCGCAATAGGAAATGACTGCTCAGAAGGTATGATGTATGAACTGTAACACAGTCATCCAACATTCCTATAGAAAGCTTAGATTATTCTCTCTGAGCTAACTGTGTGATAAAGGTTGATCTCACATTCATTTATCCATGCAGCAAATTCAGGCCTGAAGTGTAAGATTTTGGGTTCTAAGTGCGTGAAGAGAACAGGGAAAATAGGAGCATTGCAGAGGGGCACCAGGCAGGTTCTCACCCCTGGGAGGAGGTATTTCAATAGCCTCTGCACTCAGACTCAGCTCCCTGTGCTTCCTGGTTTGTGCAATCCCTGAGTCTGTCATTTCCCAGCATAGCTGAAAGTCAATTCCTGAAAAAACATTGGATAATGCAAATGTATTTAGTAATGATGAGCCATTCTGAATTCTCTAGGAGTCATAAACATGTTTGTTTTATCAAGATAGGGTAGGGTTTGTAGTGCGATAGAATGATGAAAACAGCCTGGATTAACAACTCTTCTCATCTCCTGCTCTGACAGCCCCTTTCTCAAAGCACCAATATTACCCACTTAGAAAATGGATTTATGCCAACGTTTAAAGCACTTCTTTTTCTTTCAGCACACCAGATGGTACTAAAAATTCAAAATATTTCCTACAACAGCTGTATCTTTGACAACAAAATTAATATAAGCAGAAATACCATTGCTGTGTGTAGGCCGTAATGGCCAGATTATTCAGTTTTAAGTCTAATGTAGAAAAGCATTCTATAGTTAAAAAAATAGATCTGATAAACTAATATTGCATTGATCATGTGACTTTGTCTGGGTTTTCAAAACCAGATGCAAAATTTAGTGCCTTTATAATGTAACAGCTGGTCTGATAAGAATGCAAAATACACCTTTCCCTGGAGCTATAATAAATGTGTTAACACTTTCTTACAACCAGCCCTTTCCTACAACTCATCATTTTCTTGCCCCGAGCTCTGTCTTATGTATTTGATGACATAAATCTTGTAAGCAGGTTTGGACCAGAAGCTAACTTCCCTTACTCTGATATCTGGACAACAATATGTGTTTTTTCCTCGGTGTTCAAACTGGGAAAGGAGGGGGGAATGTTTTCAATTAAGGCAAAACAAGCAAAAAAATGCAAATGACATGCTTGCTATTTCCATCTCTTTAACATGAATGTGTGCAGTAGGGTTTTTTAATGATCTATTTGTTAGATCATTAGATAGATCATTAGATATAAGGCAAGAAGCTCTCAAAGTTTTAGTATTTTCAACAACTTTGGCATGCCCTGAGCAATGAGCAAAAAGGACAAGAAGCATGAAAACAAAGCTCATGCCAAGTAATTTGCCCATCGAAAGGGTGCAGTCTTCAAGCAACGTAATGAACATGATTTTGTTATCTCTATATTTTTCTACATATATGTGAACTTTCTTGATCCAAGCATGTGAATATGTGGAAAAAAAAAAAAAAAAAAAAAAAATCAGTTATGTAACAGTGCTGTGAAGAAAGAAATGACCGTCAGCTTTATCTGGAGCGAGGTTGGGGCAATCTAGTGTGTATTGGCACTGGAATCCATGTAAGATGAGGCAACTTCATGTCCCTTCTATCACACAGTTGTGAGACACCTCAGCACAGATCTTTACATCTGCAAGTTATCTAAAGGACATGGGGGATCTATCATTGAAATGGATGTAAAAAGCCCAGCACCTCAGCTCTGGATGCCCATTTCCTGGTCAGACATTGCTTGTGGCAGGTGAACATCACCTTCTTCACATCTGTTTGTTTGGCTCTCTCCTGCCAAGCACAGACCCCTGCTTTCCCACTGGCGCCTGCCCTGCACGAATCACTCTTCTCATTTTCCAGCAATGCAATTCTCATCTTCATCTGTGGGATTCCCTTTGCTCCTGTACTCTATCCTTCATTGTGCACTTGCACAACGCATCTGGCATCAAAATGATGCTGTTGGCCTGGCACTGTCATGCTTGGACATGGTGAGTGAGGTATTATTAATTGTGGATATAGCACTACAGCTATTTTTAACCATCTTCCTTTTGCACAGCTGCAATGCTGTCATATCAGTTCAGCATACTTGAAAAATAACATTCATGAAGAAAATAATGAAGGGCCATGATTTTAAAAACTCTTGAGAGTTCGTTAGTATTTTTAAAAGTGAGACATTATTTTGAAATGTGCTTTCTCTAGAAATTTGCATTCCCTGCACTCAACTGCATTACAGATACAAGGTGAGAGTGAAGGATCATAAATCAGACGGAGGCAGAGAAAAAGGGCAGCTCACATCACTCAGGGCTCCCTGCATGTTCCTCCTCTGGCCCACATACTGCCCCGTGACCTTGCAAGAACAAGACCACGGTGGGAAGCTGGGCAATAGTCATGCTCCGTGTCTTACAAAGACATTTCACTAAAATCATGTGAAGATAGGACTGATGATAGCTATTTTTTGCTAAAGATGAGTGCTCCCATTGCAACTTTTTTGTTATTTTTGCCCTTCAAAAAATATACTGACAAAACTAAAGTTCAGAGAAGCATCAGGAAAATGTATGCGAACATGAACAGATTTTTTTACTGGACTTCAGGCTCTAAATACCACAAGGATGACGATTTTGCCTCTTCTCAAGTACAGTGTGTCCCCACAGCTGCATGCTTGATGTCATGATGACTTCTATGCACTGGTGAACACCTAAGCAGGGTCATAAGTGGAACAGGTGCCTTCGATTTACACTGAAGTCTGAGCTGACCCTGGAGGTTTACAGTCATCCTTGTTTTCCTTCCCCTGTGGTGTCATGTAGACAACCAAGGGCCAATCCACTGTGAGGACCCCTTTTAACTCTAGTGAAGTAATTTTAAAGCTATATTTAGAAAAAAAATATTTAAAGAACATATTGCGTTGTGAAACCTCCCTTGATTTTTGAGGGGAGAAAATGAACAGTCTCTAAGCAATGCAAACTAGGCAGAGTTTTCTGAGCGCTGATGGCTTATTTTGCATTTGACCAAGATTTACTTTATAGTTGTTTATTTCCATTTGCAAGAGCCCATCTTTCTCTCACCGAAATCCCTGTTGGTGACACACGTCCACAGTTCATTGGAAGCTAAAGGGAGGGTTACAGTTGACTTTAACTGTTGGTTAAAGCCAAGCTTAGCTACTGATTTGGAGTCAAATCAACTGTTAAACCTCCAAACCCTGAGGCTGCTGCCTTCTGCTGTTATGCCTGCTGAGCAGAGCATCAGCAGAGGGCCAGCCCGTGTTAAAACTTCAGCAGATAATAGCTAACAGGAGAAATTACCTCCAGAACAATTTTCAGATGTATACATTTCATTCCAGTGCAAAGCCACAGAGGTTAAAATGGAAACTACCAGTGTTTTAACTGATCAATTTGGTTTTGCACGAGAATGAAGGATAGATGAGAGCAGGTTGAGACAAACTCTGAGAAGTTATTGTTGGCCATCTTTTTTGTTAAGACTTCATTCCTACCTGCATTCTCTCTTCGACAAAAAAGCAGTGAATTGGGTGATGCACTGGGCAAAGACTTTGGACACAGGCCTGGGCCAGAAAAAGTGTTTGATGACATTCATGGAAACCAAATTCTTCATTAAAACTACTTCCTCCTTTGACACTGGCTCTGCTAGCTGAAGTAGGAACACTGTACACTTGAGTGATTCCTAGAAGACCATCTGCGGTTTCCAAGCCTGTCCCTGTAAGTCTCTTTCTCAGCTGCAGCATATACATAATCACTATGGCTAACTGATTATTCTGGGAGCATGTGTGATTCCCAACCTGTCACATTTTCGAGGTTTGAAATGTTGACATATAGCTCCAAGCTGAACACTTTCAGCTGTAGGATAAAGCATGTAAAGGAAAATAAAGTGAGTTTGGTACACCTGTTCTCCATCCATCCACCGAGAACACACTTTAAAAACTTGAGACAAATTCACTGTAGGTTCTCAGAGGTAAAAGGCAATGAATGAAGTCACTCCACAATATTTTATTACTGCTGAGGTTGAAAGAAAGCTGACACCAGGAAAGGTTTCACAGACATCCAGGAAAGTGCTCAGGAAGCAGCAAACACCTCCCATACACTTTTAGTGCACTACTAGCAAAGCTCTGCACATTTAATAGCTTGCTCTTCATCAAAGAGATTTATGATGCTTGATAACAGAACAGTATTGCCAGGAGACTGTTCTGCAGGAGTGCTATCCTTGTGGTAGCAAGCAGCGACATTGCTGGAATAAATGATCTCACTCCCTCACTGCAGTAAGTGGTTGTAATCTCTCTGCTCAGTCTGTTTACTGAAAGAGAATGGGGCTGCAGATCAGCACAGAGAAGTGCAGGGACTACAGAACCCATCTCCTTCTTCTGCGAGGGATGGAGGCTCCAGCTTTACCTGGAAATTCACCTTTCAGTTTTGTCCTGAGGAGCTCATGGTCTCCATTATTCTGCTGTCCTCGGTCTCTTCAGGTCCAGTGTTCAGTGTACCTGGGGCTTTCTTTGATGCTCCTCAAGAGCTTTTGCATTCCTCTAAGTCCCATATCTTGGAAAATATCGGCCCTTTGAGGAGATACACAAGTCTACTTCCTGTATAATCCTTTCCATCCATTTCTGTGCAGCAGCCCACAGCCTTGTCACTCCTGGGACACCACCAGTGTGCTGCATGTCCCTCCACCACACCCAGTGGGCATGGGCAGAGCTGCCCTCAAGTGCCTCTTGGCTCTCCTGCTACCTGTTTGTTCTCAGAGGGGTGCAGCGGGCTGTGGGCTGTGCTGCACACTCACAGTTTGCATGGAGTCACCTGCAGACACTATGGGAAAATCAGTGAAGAAGTTGGCTTTGTTTGTAAGAAGGAGTAAACGTATCATGGTGGGTTACAGCTGGCTTCTCCCCACACACATATACTGCCCTCAGAGCAACATTTTGAATTCATGAATTTACCCTTGGGTTCTTATGTGAATTTGGTAATTAGATTTGAAATCCATTTTTGGAAAATGAGAGAACAACAGATGTCATCAGACAACCAGAGGAACCTCTGAGGTGTGAACTGCAGATAGCACTGTGTCTGCTGCTGGCCTTGAATTGCTAGTTTTCTCTTACTCCTGAATATGTCCTTGCTTTTACTGTTCACTCTGTCACACTTGGCTCCATTTACCTTATACTCACTGTGCCCAAAGCCAGGATTTATCCTTAGCAGCTGAAGAACACAAAATTTCTTTCTCTACATAGCCAGAGCTATGTCAAAAAAGCTCTGTCTGTAGAAAATAACATGTGAGCTGGGACAGAAGTGAGGTATTTGCATGGACAGTTAAGTTCAGTTCTAGGATGAAAAATGTCTTTACAAAAGTACTGAAAAATGGCTGTGACAGTACTGTGGTCATTTGTACAGGGTGAAAAACAAGAACGTTTTCCTGGCAACTGGCTGAAAAAAAAACAAAAAACAGAGAAGCAGCATCATTGGCCACATATCAGTGGCCTCCACTGATGGGAATATACCTGGGAAAGGAACTTTCATGTTACAGCACATCTCTGCACATCATAGCCAGAGAAGTAGTCCAACACAAATGGTACCTCACTTTCCCCAATAACAGGGTAAGTAATCATAACAGAGGGTCACACTCTCCATCACAACTTGTCAGCATTTATTCCATACTCTTCTGTTTGTCTCATGTACTAATATACACAGTCCGCTTTTATTTAACCTCCTATTTATCCCAGGATCTCCTTTTTTATCACATTTCCTGAAAAATCTCTGTGCCTTGTGCCTCAGTAGTCACAACGCTGTCTTCAGCTCCCCACAGTGACCTTGGCATGTCCTTACTGTTGCTGCGGTGGTTGCACAAGTGATGGATATTTGCAGGTCAGACTGTGTGAGGATTTGGGAGACAGAGTCTATTCTTATCTCTGTCACTTGGCTTAGTGGGTCACCTTGGAGGAGTATCTTCCCTGTTGTTTAAGTCTCCTTGTATGTAGGAAGAGATATTTAATATTTCTGGAAGAAAAGTGATTAGCTAAGCTGTAATACAATTCCCTTCCTAGTTATCTGTTAGACTGCTGCCTGCTGAGTTTTAGTTTATCTCTTAGGTCCTAGTAGAGGCTTGGTATTTGAAGTAAAATGATATTTGAAGTAATGTGAAGTGATGGCACCCAGACTCTCCGAAGGACTTCAGCACAGTCCTACCTGATGGTAGACAGCACAGAAGGGAGATCTCAGCAAAACAACACTTGGGGACTGCACATTTTTCATCTTTCTGAATCCTTCTTTGGAAGATCCTCCAAACACCTGCAAAAACAACACACGTGATGTCTCTTGATGTCTCTACTCTCTGGAGCATGAATTGTACTCATGGTGAGTGCATGTTCAGAATAGCTGTACAAGATATATGTAAGAAATCCAGCGTTTCTGGGATACCCCAGCATAATCTTTTATGTGCTGCACCTACCAGGTGTAACAGCATTTTGTCTGGGACTTCTGAAAATCTTGTATGAGTGTATGAGTGTATGAGTGTTTTTTATCTTTCGCCTTTTCTTTGCACTATCAGATGACTTTAAAGGACAAAAAAAAAAAAAAAAAAATCTATCTCCTGGTAAAGCTTCTGGATAGGGAAAAAAAAAAATAGGAAATGTCTGGGAAAATCCAGAGATGTTTTGTTGAATACCAAAATAAAGTTCCTCCTGACTTCCCTTACCTATTCCTTCTCCCTAGACTTGGCATGATTTTGTCCCTGCAGCACATAAACACTCTTCTCCTAACCTGTCCTGGAGCCCCCTCCTCTCCAGCTGGATTTCTGTTTCTTCAGGTGATGGTGCAGAGAATAGAAGTCCCCTATGAAGGCATGCGCCTTTGTTCCTCCTTTTTGCCCAAAGCCTTCTCCCTCTTCAAACTGCTGCTCTATCACCTCTGCCCCTTTGTTCTCCTGCTTAGGGATTTTCCACTCCTCACCTTCCTGCTGATAAAGTTAATCAAACTAATTTTCCCACTCAGTCACCTCCCTTATCACAGTCACTGTTTGGCCAGAGCCCAGTGGATGTGGTTTATGAGCTCTATCCTTTGTTTTGTAGCTTTTTCTGGCCAGAGTGAGTGATATGTTTCAGAGTCTATGTCAGCTCCTGGCTGATTCATGATACTTTGAGACGGCTAATAAATACACTTCAGGCCATTTTGGGAAATAACTAGAATTCACAAATTCAAATAACTTAATCATCAGGAAAAGATCCAGGTCTTGTGGTTCTGGTTGATCTGTGCTGTGTTTTTCTTTCTTTGAAACTCTCTTGTACATAGCTGCCCATATCCAAGTGATGATCGTCACTTGCTTCAGCTTCAGTGTTGATGATGGGAAAGTTACAGGCCACAGTTTGCTCTGCCTTATTGTTTTTGTGTTGCAGTGTAGATATTTTAAAGAGGCAGACTGGGAATGCAGATCAGCTGGAAACTGTCTCTGTCACCTCCAGCAGTTATTTAGGTCGATCTGCTCCCCTGGGCCCCTCTGTATGGTGGAAGAGCGTATGCTAGGTGAGATATCTGTGAGGTGTGGGGGAGAGCACATGGCCCTTCAGCACCCAGTGACCAGGGAGGTGAGACAGTGGGCACAGACAATGTGCTTAACCCCAGATTGTCTCTGATTTGGGGAAGTGACTCCTACTCAGTGAGTCAGAAAGATTTTCGGTCTCTTCCTAATGCTTTTACTGTGCTAGCACCAATCTTACAAGTAATACTGAGGGTAGTATGCAAGAGGGCCAACAGCAGCATTTTGAGCTGTTTGCCAGCTAATCTAGGCAGGTGGACAAGGAACTCCCAATGCTCAGAGTCACTATTATTCCTATCAGCTGGTTTTGTGCCAGTATGTTTGCCCAAACTTTCCCTGTGGGGCTCCCCACAACTTTAATTCTGTCAGCATTAGAGACCTCTGAGGAGGTCTTTGCAGCTTGGTGATAGAAAAATCCCTGAGTGTCCAAGGCATGGGCTGTAAAGCACTCCCAAAGGGATTCCTCTCTGCACATCACTCCTAGTGCTGGGGGGCATCAGCATTTCACAGACTATTGCGTAGGGTCAAAAAATAAAGCAAATTCTGTTCCTTCATACAAAATTTTTTTTTTTTTTTTTTTTTTTTTTTTAATTCTGCTAGATTTGGACAATAAGTACAAAGGATCAAAGGGCAGATCCTGCTCTGACCTCATATGTCCCATCCCCGTGACAGCTCCTGGCCACACACCTGCTCATCCCTAGCACAAGCTCTGAACCTTGCTGGCGCCTTCTGTAAGCTGATTAAATGACATAAAGGAGGCAAGGAGACAGAGATGTGAATGGTTGTCTGCAGTTTCAATGAAGCCCTTTAGCTCAGAAGGATGCCTAACAGGTACATGAAGAGGAATGCAGTACTGGGCACTGGATAAGCCTCTTGCTATCCTTCAGCTCTTTGCCAGCTCTGAGGCATGTGTGGACATGGTCCCAGACAGCCCATCATTCCAACATCAAGCTTCACTACTCTGGGCAGATCTTTGTGAACCAGTTCTTTTCCTAGGAATCTGACAAAGAAAATGCTGCACTGGGGATTTCGTGTAGCCCAAAAACTAGTACTTAATACAAATAGTATATCAATTTATGATTTATCTAATGAAAAGATGGTTGATACAATGTTCGCTTTTGAGATGCAAAAGTGCTTTTGAAACCTCACCTTGGGTGGCCCAGAAAGTGTTATCATTTCACTGTCAATAGATAATTCATTCATAATGTGCACATGTATATGAAATTTCCTTTGACAACAGTGCTAAAATGATGCATTCTTCAGGCTCCCCCCAACACCAAACCCTCAGATCACTTCAATGATCTTGTTGTGGATGCATAAGTAGTACATTCAGCCTTACGAAGGTACATGGTGACAGGGACAGGGCAGGGATAGTGACAGGAAGGGATAACTTTCCTCACTAGCACTAATATTGGGAAAAAAAATGAAAATAAAGCTTGAGTTTGAAGAGAGACTTGAATGACTAAATTCTCTATGGCATACAACAACGCCTTCTAAACAAGCAGTATGATGATTATAAGATACAAATGATCAGTAATTCTACCTTGGTGTTAAATGCAATTTCTAGGAAGATGAACTGTAAGGACCTAAATTCCAGTTTATGGGAGATACAAGTGCTGCAAGAAAGAGAAGGCTGCTGCTGCTGAGGCACAATGTAGTGTTCATAGCATTTCTCTATATTTGGAAAGCCCCAGTATTTCCATAAATAGTATCTTACTAGTATGATAATGAGAATGATGGAATTTCATAGGGATTTCCACTGATCTCATATCATTTTAAATAATGCTCAAACTGTCTCTTCTCCATTTGTTTCAGTATTTTCTGCTATTTTGATTTAATTTAACCTGATTTTCTGCAGAGCCAAAAAAATTTCCCACTCTCATTTCTTTTGGACTGATTTGCTCATGGGGCACATTTGTTTCCATTTCAATTATGACCCTGTTAAAATCCAAACATTTTCAATGTTTTAAAAATCTGCTTTGAACAGCATAGCATTCTTAAATTAACACTGGCTAACTATGCACTTTTCATGTTATTCCACTGATAATCTAGAGCATTGAGCTTGATTCATTGTGAAAGTGCTACTAGTGAATTCCTGTATCACCTGCCATTTTGCTAGACAGTTCACCTCCTTGTTCAAAGAGCATTTATGTCCTCATCTTCAATAAATGTGTTTCCATTTCAGACTGGTTTGCTGGGCATCTTGTACACTGCCTGATATTGTCACTGTTAGCACACTTCCATGGTTGCCCTGTGGATTGGCCCCGGAAGAGACTCATCACTCACTCCAGTGTGGGGTTCTTGGTGCAGAACCATGGTGCTGTTAGCTGGTCAGTGCCACATGCTGATGTCCACATTCAGAAGATAGAGGCCCTGCTCAGGAGAGCTACTGATCAGAGCTGGGAAAAAGGAGGGGGAGTGATCCCCCACGTAGATAACTGCCAACTATTGATCCCACCGGAGCATCTATACCTTATTATCCTGCCCTTGCTTTACAGGCATTACCAGATGACCTCCAGATGTCCCTTTCAAACTAAACCATTGCATGACTCAGGAAGGGAGCACAGATGAGAGGAACTGTCTCCTAATCTGCATTCGGTAATACCTCTGGCCACATCAGTGATGTTCCAATAATCCTAGCTGGTCCCACGGTAGCAGTAGTATCAGGTGCTTCCAGCTCTAAATCAGCTTAGGTGATAGCCAGGAGCAGTGTCTGGTCATGGAGGGGCTATCTGTTTCATGCAGCAGGTTGCTATTCTGGGGGATTTGATGGTGCATGTAAATACAGGCTTCTGAACTGCACACTGGAGTGTCTTGCCTGGATACAAGAATGTGGTTTCCAAATTGTCAAAAACCACCAGGGCCAGAAAGCTTGACAGAGAGCTGGTGGAATGTGCAATACAATGCAACATAAATGTGGCCCTATGTCACAGTGCAGCAAGGTATTGATTGAGCATTTTGGGGGGATTGAGAAGCTTTTCTCAGGTTTGTGATAGACCTCTTTATTTTCTACTATTCTCTACTTTGTGGATCTCCTGACCTTTATGTCAGCTTTAATAAAAAAAATTCCTGTGTCACTGCTCACCATTTGCAAATGCTCAGGTGTGGATGAAGGTGTTGGAGCTGACACTTTTATAGTGATGGATATGTCTTACTGTCAGAACAGTGTTATTTCCAAACTGCCCAACACAGCTAATGGCATTACAAGCTCCCTTAGGGTTAAGAGTGTGCATATGACAGAGACTTATATCAAGAAAGGAAGTCAAGGAGAAAGCCAGATACCTAAGCTGATGCAAAAAAAAAAAAAAAAGAAAGAAAAAAAAAGAAAAAAAAAAAAAGAAAAAAAAAGAAAAAAGAAAAAAGATTTTTTTTGCACTGAGGTAAAACAGACACACAGACATGTCGGGCAGATGGCGACATTACTGCATCTCAGACTGGATGGTGGCCAGTTTAGACATGAAGCTGGTACCAGTGAAGAGATTAATGAATTGCAGTAGCTTTCTTAGTCCTCCCTGGATGGCTTCTTCTGGGAGCATGCAGCCAGGTTCTCTTCCTGATGGTATGAAAGAGAAACCAATCTAAATCAAAAGTCTCTCTTTGTACTTATTAATCTTCAGCTGCAAAACTCCAATGGGAAAGGTGCAACAAAGCAGAACCCAAATACTGTAGGAAAGGAAAAGCAGCTCTTCAAAAGCAATCCAAAGAGGGAGTTACTTCAAAAGGGAACCCTGGAGTGAGAAGTACTTCAAAGGGGCAATCTTCCCTGGGGAGCCTGTTGCAAATTATCTTAAAGTAGGTCCTACCATCAAGCAGATGTAATTAGTTTTATTCCTACTGCTACTGTCAAGAAATTTTGTTCATTCAAAAATACCCTGAACATTTCATATGGTGGAAGAGCACTTGCTGAAGGAAACATGAGACTTTAGTGTAGTCATTGCCAAAATCTCAGCATCCCACAACTGTGGGCAGCAGGCTGCAAGAAGCACCTGCTTGCCAAAGCTAGTCAATGCTCAAAAAGGTATTTCAGAGCAGATCTGTCCAGTAATATACACCTTGGGTTTGATTTTGCAGCAGAAGCAAGTGTGATTTTCCTGCCTCTCACATATTTTCATTCAGTCCATGCAGTCTGATTCAAGCACTCTAAAACTACATATACTTTTTCTCCAGCTACTTCGTTGTCTCTAAGGATAAGTTAATCCAAATGCCAGGAGCGGCATGTACTGTCAATTAAATTTCCTATTATCATAGTCAGTGTAATTATAATAATGACTATGTGCTCTAATCCTCCCATTTTTTCTCTTTATATCTTTCTTATCATTTTCCTCCTTCTCTTTACACTAGTCTCTTCCTCTTCCATTTACTGCTTTCCAGGTGTTTGTTCTCACGACAAGGGTGCTGACTCTTCCCACTTCTCCTGGCTGCTGCATCTTCCCTTGGCTCAATTCCATCTGGCCCTGCCACTGCCACTAATGCTAATTTTAAAATGTCTGGTTTATTTTTTTTAGTTGTTCAAACTCTGTTCTCTTTAGAGAAACTAACAGGGTATAAAGGGTTGTACTAGTAATGTAGGTCAACTATAAACAACAGCTTAAGAGAATTGAGGTATATCAGGATTATTAAGTTTCAAAGTGCCCACAACCTAACCTGAGGAAACTTCCCTCGGTTCTCAGCTCTTTGCTTCCTCAATACCCTCCCAAATCCCTCGATGTGAGTTAGCTTCTCATTCGCTTGAGAACCCAGTAGTATCTTTGGATTAATTAAAATTATTTTTGTTTGAAACCACACCCATGTCTACTCAGGTACATTATTCCATTACACCTAAATGGATACACGAAAAAAGAGTGAATATGTACTATAGTGGTGTTAGATATCGTGCACATCACTTGAAAACTCACTCACACTGACATCTAGGAAGATTACTCCTTTTCTTTTCTTTCACTAATTAATTTCACTAATTAATTCACCTTATTCAGTAGTTTAGCTTCAATAGAAAACTTGCTTGAATGCTTGAATGTCCCTGAGTATCATCTATACTGTTGCCCTAACTTGGGTAAAGGTGATTCCTGCTTCCCTGCCTTCTGTTTCTTGTCCTTCCTGGTCAGGCTATTTTGTATATGTTGGAGAAAGAGGAAAATATGAAATTAGATGATATTGGTTTTAGATTCTTCACCAGAAATCAACATTTAATGCCCCAGCCTGAACTTTTAGTGACAATTTTTCTCCTTCTACAGACATACTATTATATTGTGTTTTCAGTTCCTAATTCCCATACTTCCCGTTGAACAACTTTACTTCAGCAAATCATCTCCTTTACTGGCTGTGAGATTAACCTTGTCTTCAAAGACAATTAATACATCAAAGTGATTTTTATGTATAAAGAAGATATACTTCCCAGTCTCCATAGAGCTTTCAAATGCACCAGTTTTCTTGATTTCAGCAGCCTGTGGTGCTAGCCATACAGAGAAACAGCTTGTGTGAGTGTAGGGACCATTGAAGTATGGTGGCAGTAAGTATGCTATGGGACATCTCAGACCTGCTGCTTGCTGACCTCCCACTGTCATTAAGTTACATTCCCTCAAATGAAAAACATTACTTGGCCTAATTGCAAAATGTTAGAGTGTATTCTGCATATTATGGATATCTTAAGTTTTTTAATATTAATACTGTTGTGGTTGAGACATGTTTTGAAATTTGTCTCTTAGCAACATCAGTGTTATTTACAGTAAATCACATCTGAATTGGCATGAAAGAACACCTGACTTCAGAACTTAAAATACACACAACTTGTGTTTACAAGGCAATCCATTACAAACTAACACCTTGGTGATAGAAACTTATGGAACATCCATATGTACTGTTGGCATTTGTAAGGTGATGAAACAGAAAGGAGTTTCTGATATCTGAGCTGCTTTTACTCTGGTATTTGAAAAAAATGAAATAAAAAATTTAAAAAATCTCCAATAAAACTAAACCTGGAATTTATGACAGTTGATTTATGTGAAAAACAGAAGCCAAACCATGCTCTTTATTAAAATAAAGTTCAAGCTCTAAAATCATTAAAAATAATTGTGTATTTTAGCAGATACTGTGACCACTGTAGAGGAGCCTAACAAAGCAGTGGACCCTGAGGCCACTGTTCTGAGCTAGAAAGAAAGCTAAAATAAAGCTGTTCTTGTTTTAAACCAGGAAGGAAATGAGCTTACAGAGAACAGATATTCTTTTTCTCCTAATTTCTTTATCACATCTCAAGCAGAGATAGTAAAAAGCAGAAGAAAAGAAAAAAAAAACAGAGAAAAACAGTTTCTTAGGTACAGATGACCTGTTGGTAACATCAAACGTTATCGTTGTATCACATTATTCTACTTCTTTGCATGTGGGATAATCTGCTCCTGAGTATTTTATTCTATAGGACTGGATTGGTGTTACTTTGTGTAGTTCAGAGAAAGGGAAGAATTCATACTGCAAACATCACATTAAGCTAATTGGGAAAATTAAATCATTAATTAAAATTAAATAGTGTCACTAATTCAAGATCCATGTTAAGCTGGTCTTTATATTGCAGTTAATAGTCTCAGATATTAGAAAATTAGACGTTCCTACTGGAAAAAAAGAGCAAAATTATGTTTTGAGCTGGCTCCTCAAAAAGTAGAACCTATAGATGAATTTAGACTCGGGCTCCTTACAGGAGCTGAGCGATTTAGCACCAGAACCAGAATGCAGGCTTGCAAGCTGAGTGTGGAGGAGTTGTCTTTGATAGCCTCTTCAGGGGAAGCGCTTTAGAGGACAGTGAGTCTCGGGTCCCACCTCTGATCACAGACTGAGGGAAGAACATCCTTTCACCAGGGTGCAGCTTTCAAATGTGCAGCCTCTCCAGGAGTTTGGTGGTCTTGCCAAGTCCTTCTCATAAAGCACAACTGGAAAGGATTTTCTCTCTCACTATCTCCTTTTCCAAAGGTTAGAAATGCATTCCTATCACAGCTCAAGTTCAAATCTCCATTTTCACTAAATCTTCTCCACTGCCTTTTCTTCCTATCTCCTAACCGCTAGGCTATAGCAATGTAAGTTGTACTCCCTCTTCCACAGGTCATTTTGCATAAATTAATCCATGTTCATTATAACTATCTGGGTTCACAGCATATAAGAATCTGTAGCAGGAAGGGCAGCTCTTTTCAGAGAAGACAGGCAAGTCTTTGTGTCTGCTGCTTCACGTGAGTACTCTGACTACTCACACATGGGGGAAGGGGAGCAGTCCTTCATTCTGGGAACATATTCGGAGGTGATCAGCAATCCAGTATGGGGGGTGCATATGGCATACCTCAAACTGGCCTCAGGAAGGGGAGAAAGCCCACCTGGCTCCTCAACTTTGTCACATCTTTAGTCAATTTCTTTGTGTGCATCAGCAAGAAATTCAGACTCTCTTTGGTTTGTTGGTAAAAATTGGACATTTATCCTTTTGATGGCACCAAACAAGAGATCAGCAGCCAACGGGGCACTTGGAAAATCCATTTTTTTAGATTGAAATGTACCTAAATAACAGGCAGTGAGGTGTTGCCAAGTGGATGGCATCTGACCATCAGGCAATGCTTCTTCCCATGTGATTTTTCCCAGTACAGCCAATCTCCTGGAATGAGGAGACAACATCACCCTCCAAGAAATAACAACCTTTCTTTCAAAAAAAATTGAGAATGTTTTCTAATCCATCAAAATGAAAACAGCAAATGTTTCTTGTCTTATTTCCTGTACAAGTCAGAGACTTCCGTCTTTATTTTTCTGCATTTTCTTGGTGTGCAGCTGTCACTGTAGTTCATTATCTTGTCAGAGGCATCTGCAATTTGGGGGCTAGTGCTTAAATATTTTCAGCTGTTTGCATCCCATGGTAGAATATTTGGGTGAGTAAGAAACAGAAATAGGATGGAGTTGCAGGGGGGCTGAAAAATGGTCAAGTTTGGCAATAAACCAAAAAACAGCCATGATGCAACAAACTTAATTCCAGCAGATCAGAGACTAGAGTGACTGTAAGAGCACAGGAATGGATGTGCACCTCCAGAAAAGGCAGCAAACACGTACTATACTTACTTTTGATGTAAGTAAAACAGTAGTCTATCCAGAATTTAAAATTAATTTTTAATTTTACTCATTCTATGCAGATCATCCTACTTGCATGATCACATGCCATTGCAGTGACACACCTACTGAACAACATAAACCATTCTGTCTGAGGCCCATGTTAAGCTCAGCTTTGTACAGGTGCTTGGGCTGAGGCAAGGAACGAGCAAACTGCACCTGCTGCATGGGGATAAGGCATGTGGGCCTGTTTTCTCTGGCTGTCAGCTCCTGATGGGGCTGTCTGAAAAGGTATTGGGAAAAGATGGCCTTGACTATGGAGAGGGCAGTGGGAATGCTAGACGAGGAGACCAGCACATGCTGTGTCTTTTCCAGGCCTGACAGGGGAGACCTAGCAGATATAGCATCTCTGTGATTTAGTGATGTTCCAGGGTTAAGAGGGCTGGTAGACACACAATGCCTCCTGGGCCTCCCATCTGGGTGACAGCATCCATTATGCTGGAGCAGGCACATAAAGCATAGGCTGACACATAGATTAATGGTGATTGCCAAGTCTGGACTCTGCTGCATCGCCAAATATACAGCTTTCTTTTAGGATGACATTGTTTCAAACATCTGGCCAGAGGGGAACACGCAGTAAATTTCTCACAAGCAGAAGGGGGAAAGTGTTAGATTATGTCTGACAAATAAACAAACCAAAGAAAACCTGTTCCACCTCAGTTAGAGAGCAACAATTGCCTGGATTATCACTGTCAGCACTTAAGTAGATTTATTACTTCTTATCAGCAGCTAGTTAAAAAAACTGCCAAGACAGTAAGAAAACAGGGAGAAAAGTCCTCCAGATTACAGTCTGTTGTTGATGCCCACCAGTCAGTCTGACTTGCTCAGCAATCATGCTACAGCTGTCAATAGGAATGAGCTATGCTACGTATGCAGCTGTAGCTGCGGCAGGTGGGAAGGTCAGCTCTTTGCAGAAGATTTTAAAGGAGAGGTTAGTAGTGAATTTGGGAACATGTAGCTGCTTAGCTTTCATAATCAAGGAATCTGAAGTAAATTGATTAAACAAATACTTAAAAAAAAAAAAAAAGGCTGATTGATACACTTAAATATAAGGAGCAAGGTCTTCATGTAGCCAGCAGATAGATTGCAAAAATGATTCCATTCTGGCCTGAAACATGCAAACTGCAAGCAAAATCAGAATCTGCCTGAGGTAACCCCATCTTCTAATGGAGTCAGAATTGTTATAATAATAGTGCTTAGAGTAATGGCTGAGCAGCAAAGTGAGATATCGATTGTAAAAGCAGCATGTAATGCTTAACGGCCTGTTTTCAGTCCATCGTGTTCTGTTTTCAGATACAGAATTCGCATCTACCACCTTTTTTAACTTGGATGCTCAGATATATACAGGTCACATTTAGAGTCTTCTACAATTGTGAACACGCATTTGTTACCCATCAATGTATTAAATTTCCAAAATGCATTTTAGTTATGACCTTAATACAGTGCTATCAAAGACTTGCACAGAGTAAGAGACGGACAGATGAAGATGTTTTATTTTTGAAACAGGAATGCTACAATTTCCTTTACTTACAAGGGAGAGGTCCATCCAAAAAGCAAGTGAACTGTGAAAAACAAGTCAGACATAAAGAACACGCCTATATATTATATAGTTTCTTCCCTAGTGCATCTGGGAAGAAGGAATTGAAGAACTTTTCATTTTTCTACTTTGTGAAGTTTAGTATGCATAATATCTTAGAAGCTGTGTCCTTATAAGTTATAACTAACACAGAGGAAGAGGAGCTTAAAGATGGATGTGTTTTTAAAACTGAAGAAATACTATACCTATGAAGAATCAAGTGGTTATTCCTATTATCTCTGATTTTAATTGAGTCTTTGGTGCTTCCTTTCTATCCCCACTTAGATCAGATCCTAAATCAGATTTGTGTAAAGTACACAAATAACTGTAATCTCAGGGTTAGAGCGACAACGCACAGATGGTTTAAAATTCTATGCTAAATTCACAGTCTGGATTTTTTTATAAAAGTTATTTATTGCAAAATGTCTGTAGATCTACACTAAGGTGTAATGTTCTGCCAGCAATTGCTTTAACAGTTCTCCAACAAAAAACCCAGGCTCTTACTTTATCTCTGGTTTGTGTTTTATTAACCCCGTAAAGATACGTCACTCCTTGTCTGCATCCACTGCGTGCATAGAAGACTAATTACACAGCTTGCAATGATTACTCCATACACGATAGATACATTTCATCTGAAAGCAAAAGGAAAACAACAACAACCAAGAAATGGCAGTTTTCTTCACACCTGACTGTTTTCCCTACAGAATTTAAGGAAGTCTTCTTGCAAGAGACATATTGACGATGATCTGTTCTTTTTCTATCAACTAGAGGAATCTAAACGTGAATCACTGAATTGCAGTCTCTTTTGCTTCTGCACATCCCACTGGCTCACACCAAAGCCCACCTAACAGCCAGCTGAGCAGAGACAACTTCCCCACATTGTTTCATCGGCTTATAGGCACAGGGCAGAATGAATAAATTTGCAATTAATCCATATACTCAAACAAAAAACCCACCTTCTTTCAAAGCCATTCTCTGTGGCCACCCATCCCAGAGCACATAGCAAAATCCCTCAGGGGGGAGGGCAGCAGCAAGGAGGTACATCTGCTGTTTGACACCGTGCGGGTGTCCTCACTGCTTCTCCTCCATGGGGCTACTGCCCAGCTGTTCCCATAACCACTGCTGCTCACCTGGCAAAGCTCTGGTGGAGCAATGTTTCCAGGAGGGCAGGTGAAGGGAACACTAACATTAACTTTGGGGATCTGTGCACATCTTGGCTAGGGAATATCAGCTGAGAACAGCATGTTTATTGCATTGGAAGTTTCTTCATTACCTGGAAATGGTTCATAAGCTGGAGGCTTGTTGTCTGACATTAGAAGCAGCATCTCCACATAGCACATTTGTAGGAACTCACAGTCAGTTTCACTAATTAGTTATTTTGTAATTGCTTTGGATAAAGTAATTCTACCCTCTTGAAATGCGTGAACATCTTTAGCAAATTGTCTCAAAGTGCCATGTAATTATTCTATTTGTGATGGAGCTAAAGTGAAAAGTACTGTTTGCTGGTTTGCTCCCGTATCAATAAGCAACTCAATGTTTTGTCAGTGTTCGACATGAAAGCTGCAGAAAGGCAACCAGTGTGCAGACTTCTGTAAGCCTGGAATGCAACAAGGTCCAGCAACAGCTCGAACGAAACTTCAGCCTTATCAAAGCGCTGAGCAGACAGGGACTGATGCAAGAACGTAAATCTAAACAGAGCACGCGAGGCAGCATTCAACCTATCTTGCAGATGGGGAGCAAAGGCACAGAGCAATTAATGTCCTGATGCAGGAAAATACTTAAGAACATACGTGAATCCCACCGAAGTAATTAAGTTCAGCTCCTGGGGAATGACTTTAGTGAAGTGAGACCTGGGAAATTGCTCACAGCCACTCGTAATCTTCAGAGCGAGCCAACGGCTGATTCCAGTCTCCCCGTTTTGGTAACTGAAGCAATGTCCCTGCACTGACCCGGGGAGCTTCTCAGTGCCTGTTTCTGACCCAAAAGTAGGGTCAGAACTAAAGTAGCTGCACAAGTGAATGCAGAGCACAGGAAAATCTGGAGGTCAGAGATCCTCCTGGATTATCAGACAGCATCAGGTCATTTTCAGCCGTTTTGTTGGGTTGTGGGTTTTTTTTTGCTGTTTTGCTTCCTTTTTTCTTCGCTGTCCTTTTTAACTTTGCAACTTTAGCTCTTAAGGAGAAGGACTGACAATTGTCTCCCTTACAGCCAGGGAACAGTATACATTTAGGCTAGGCTTCACAGAATCATTGAATTGTTTGAGTTGGAAGGGACACTTTATGGTCATCAAGTCCAATACCCCTGCAATGAACAGGGACACCTACAGCTAGATCAGAGTGCTCAGAGCCCTGTCCAGCCTGATCTTCAGTGTCTTTGAGAATGGGGTATCTACCACTGAGTGCTTCGCATGTTGCTCTTTTCTCTCAAAGAGAGGCTGGTTTCAAAATTAAATGCACCATTTCAGAATGAAATATCATAATATTTATCTTGAAATAAAATGCTTTCCACTGAATCAGAATGGAGGTTTCTCTTCTCCCTAGACAGCAGTGTTAGCATTTATTCTCCCTACACATCATCTCTCCTCTACAGTTTTACAGACTTTAAGCAGTAACAGTTCAATCACACTGAATATCCTAAATATTTTCACTGGACGGCCATAAGAGAGATGACTCATCTCTCTCAAAAACATTTTGTTAGGTTCTGCCACAGCTTTAGTTTGGCCAAGAGAGAGGACCCAGTACATTTTCTAGCAGGAATCACTCCAACAAATGTTACCTCTTAAATCACTTCTTTGATCCTGGGCAAATACAAAAGATAAGTCATGATTGTTGAACTGGGATGCTATTACAGCATGTGTTGGGCCAATTGATTTGAGGCTGAGAGGAAACTATTTGTTTTTCTTGGTGCAGCTGTTTTCTCCCATCTGCAGTCGTTAGGACTTGGGATATCTCAAAATAATCCTCATCTCTGAAAGAAGACCTGTGTGTTTTCAGTCAGGTGGACTGATGGCTACTGAGGCACTTGCCAATTTGAAGGTTGACTGTTACACGTGTGCAAAGCATCTGTTCTTCGGGCTGGCTTTTGCCTCTCTCTGGTCATCGGTGTTGTGCTGCACCATTTGGTTATGATCTGTTGCTAGGGTACATTTCCCTGTCTGGGAGCTGGCCACATCTTGCTGATGTCTGGCATGTGCTTCTCTTCCTTTTTGTTCTTGTAACTGTTATGCAGGAAATACCTATTAGCTTGTTATCATCTTGTGTTGAGCAGAGTCCTGGTGTGCAGACACTGAGGGGCTGCAGCGCAGTTGTTTCTGCTCACACACATCATCCTCCAAGCTGTGCACAAAGCATATGTGTTTTCTTGTTACACGGAGCACAAGTGTAATCAGTACCACATCACGTGATTTCACTTCCTTTGATTAGGCTTGCAGGGAGCTTACCTCCTCCTGCTAGTGAGATCCACATGTTCATTCTTCCCAGGCTGCCTTACAAAACCTTTCTGTAAGTACCTCTAGATTTCCAGCCTGAACACAATGCATCAACTTGCTTCTGTTTAAGGAAACGCTGTAATTAAGTGAGCTCTGGCGCAGGTCCTGCCATGGATCCCACCCCATTCTGCTGCCAGTGAGAGACTTGGACCATGGTCTCCAAAGAAAGCTATGGGTTCCAGTGCCTAAGTAAGAGACCCTTTGCACACATAACTCTTTTCAATGTCAAGTCTGTGCTTTAAGAGTTTGCCAGCTGCCTTGTCCTATGAAACACAAAGCTCCTGGCTAGCAAGGAGTTGCTGAAGAACTGCAGAAAGGGGCCAAGAACAGTTTGGGGTTCTACTGCAACTCCAGTCATGAGCGGTGAGCTGCCATGAAAAGGGCTTGGACAGAAGGCTGAAACGCCAACAACTCCATGCTGTTGGACAGGAGACTTCTGATATTCATCCCTTTCATCTTTGTGCAATTTGGATTTTAAAAGGCTTCTGCTGAATGGTTTAGTTTTAGGGCTCCAAGAGATCTTGTGTATGTTCGTTGCATTCAGCTCAGGCATGTGATGAGCACACGTTTGGAGAGATTAGGGGCCCAGGAGCCTTCAGGGAAGGCATGATGTAGGAGAGAGCTGCCGCTGTCCTTACAGCAAGGTATGCAACCTTCAGCCCTTTTCCTGCCTATGTCTGGAGCTCTTGAGGAAGCTGGCAGCCAGAGAGAGCTTCTTGAATGTCTCTTTTGGAGAAATCATCTTCTTCCTGGCCACTTTCCCAGATGCTCCTCAATAAAACAGGAAATGGGAGCATGATCTGGACAGTGCATAGCAGTAAATCTAATCATTTTAAGTGCTCAAAAGTCCTGGCTGCAATGAGGTGTAATGTTATTCTGATGCAATATTATTCTACTTGTATGCATCTGCATCAGAGATCTTCTCTGTTCTGGATCTTTAGGTTATATCTGAAGTCCTATTTATAGGTATATAACTGTTAGAGCAGTTAGAATCACAGTGTGGGCCATGATTCAGCTGCCTTCCACCTCCAGGATACCTCACAAACAACTGACAGTTTGCCTGCAGGATATTTCTCCTGTTCCACACTCACCCCAGAAGCCTCCAGTGGTTCATACCAAGGACTTCTGATGAGAACTAGACTCCAGACTGCCCTGGAGCCTCTGGCAGACCTCTACAAGGAGGTGACTGGGCCAAAAACCAGCTGGCAACCCTCTTGGTACAATTTAGATAACTGTGTCCAAGAACCTGTGAATGAACAAAGCATCTGATGAGTAAAAGGAGAGATAGCAGGATGAGGCTGTCGCCAGGAGGGATATTTGCTGAACTAACCTGCGTGCCAGCATTTCAGTAGATTCTTTTAAGAGGGAATGAATCATATGACAGCAGGCCATTTTTTCGTGTATGTTTTATTTTGATGAACAATGGAATGGGGTTAAACACTCAATATGAAATACAGACTCTGATAATGATGACAGACTTTATAGGGGCACAATTTACATTACTTAAATATGTCTTTTTATACAATATAATTAGTCTTGCAATGGATGAGTGAAAGCTGGAAGGGTTCCAGGTTGTTGTCATGCAATAGCTGTAATTCAGTTATGTTTAACCAGGAAGAACAAATTTGAAATGCATAGCTTAAGTGGAAAATACGGCGACAGATATTAGTGATCAGTGTTACTTTTGTGATCTGTTCTTAAATAATTCTAGAACTATCTGGACCTTCTGGAATTACCATTTCCAGATTTACCCTTCAACAAAGTGAGTGAAATCTTTGATGCTTTACGAAGGTGAGAATTGTGATTGCAGTTTCATTGTTATAAGACATTTTAAGTGGTAAGGAGATGCGATTTGAAAGGAACTTATTTAAAACCGTTCCAGGAAACCAGCCAATGTATACAGCATTTGCTGAGAGTATGAAAGATTTATACAAGAATATTTCCTGGATGAAATATTAACAGCACAATGTCTCAAAAGCACAACTGCCAGGAATGCCAGAAGAGGAGGTGAGTGCCCTTACATACAGACACACCATTAGAACAGGACACAGAGCACCGACTGCGTGGTTGTGCTTGTAACCAAGGGAGCTATAGGACAACGTCAATACAGAGACTTCTACAGCACAGAAGAGTAAAATACATACATGTTTCTGCTTAGCAGTCACTCAACGTACACTTTGTCAGTTGTTGTTACCTGAAAGATCCTTCTATTTGCATTGTAAATGTAGCATAGCATTGCTACTCCATGGTTAAATACAGAGTGCCTCTGGGCATGAATAACAGTATTTTTCACCATTTGTGCCACTGACCTTATTTGCTGGAGGCTTCTTCTCCCTAGTTATCGATTGCTCAGTCTTATTCATTCTGTCCTCTCTGTATCCCATTTTCCAACTCCTAATTCCTTCATCTCTTTCCCTGCCACTGCAAGGGCCCATCCAAAGTCTGGCAGTCCACATGCAAATGTGTAAATGCATGAAGCTTATCTTTGTTACTTAGCATATATGTGGAATAACATTTCCTACTCATAGACTTAGCCCTTTCTAAATCAAAAACACTTTGTGTTGAGAATGATGACTGTAGTCATTATAACACGGTGTTGCTGCCAGGCACTGTAGAGAGGCACTACTGAAATAAGACAGCAAAAAAACAAACAAACAAACAAACAACGAATGTGGAAGAGAAATAACAACACTGAATGAGAAAAGCTCAAAGTATATTGATGAGGGCTAGAGGCAGATTAGAGGAAATGCTATCTTAGATGTAAAGATTTAGTCTGAAGACTTAAAATGAGGCACACAGCAAGAGAGTAAAAGAGAATGAAATGCTTCTGGAAGCATGTTTTCATCAAAAATCATGTAAAAGATATAACTAACAAACCAATCATTTAGAACTTCCCTCACCAATGAATTCTGGAGCTGCCCTGGGACTACCTAAGTGCAAGAACTTTGGGTATCATCCTACCAAAATTTTGCAAGCAAAGTTTGTTTGCAAGCTAAGATTTCCTTAGTCAGATATAACTTCTATTTTTGTTGCATTTTTACAGAAGTCTAAAGTTTTAAGATACATTGTTTGCCACAGAGATGATAAAGGGCCTGGAGCGTCTCCCCTATGAGAAAAGGCTGGGTGACCTGGGTGTGTTCAGCCTTGAAGAAGGAAGACTCAGAAGGGATCTTATTAATGTTTATAAATATCCTAAGTATGAGAGTGAAAGGGTCAAGCTCTTTTCAGCGGTCTCTGGGGACAGAACAAGGGGAGACAGCCATAAACTGAAGCATAGGAAATTCTGCACCAATATGCGAAGAAAATTCTTCACAGTGAGGGTGATGGAGCACTGGAACAGGCTGCACAGAGGGGTGGTGGATTCTCCTTCTCTGGATATATTCAAGACCTGTCTGGATGCCTACCTGTGCAGCCTGCTGCAGGGG
>JAOWBP010000001.1:25539524-25555105 GCA_028571105.1 Tragopan temminckii | reverse complement strand
GAGGGGTGGTGGATTCTCCTTCTCTGGATATATTCAAGACCTGTCTGGATGCCTACCTGTGCAGCCTGCTGCAGGGGGCCTGCTTTGCAGGGCAATTGGACTTGATGATCTCTGGAGGTCCCTTCCAACCCCTACAGTTCTGTGATTCTGTGATTACTGAATTAAAAAAAATATTTTTCAAAGCACTTCAACAACATGTTGTATGCTCCATCTGGGACAAAGAGAAGCAGTGCTCAGGAAATACGAAAAAAACATTTTTTTCTTTTTTTTTTTTTTAAAGTAATATTTGGTTGTTCTAAGACACAATTTGGTAGTAAAGGACACTTCATTAATTGACTTAAAATTGCATACATAAAGTTTGATTATTTGGCACCTCCGTTTCTGAACACAGAATATTGTACCAAGGAACTATGGTGTGACAGCTCTCCGCTGCAGACTCCTTCCCTAAAATATTCCACTCATTTCATCAAGGCCTCTATGCAGCTGTATGGGACTAGTGATTTCACAAGGACTTTTGGAAACTGATTTTTCAGGTTGAAATAAGTACATAAGCTTTGGCATCATGTGCATCTGAAAGCATGCTCCAACAAACTGTCTCCTGTGATCTGCCAAAGCTGCCATGCAGATGTTAAGCAACAAGTTAATGAGCATAATACCTATTCCACAAAATGAGCTATGATCATTTGAATGATCCTCTGTGCAAAAAAACCCCAAACACCCTGTATTTGTACAGCTTTTGGTGAAGCATGAATATCCATTCCTATTGGATAAAACTTGGCTTTGGAATATGCCGAAACAATCATTTCAGAAAATGCTGAGCAAGGTCTAATTGCAGTTTTGTGGAAGCCAACTCCTGCTACAAGGCTGAGTTCCCTGAAAATCTCACTGCAGACCACCAAGAGGAACAATATATTTTATTGGACCAAAGACTACATAAGATGGGGAAAATCTCATCCAATTGGGAAATTTTTCAACTATCACACATTGCAAAAGTGCAATTCACACTTTACCAAAGCAATTGGGCAGTGTGACAGTTCCTGGGTATTTTGAAGTTAGAGCTGAAGCATGAATGGAATAATTTCTTCATTTCACAGAAGAGCTCAGGAAAACTGGTGCACTATAAGCTCATGCAATGATACAGGCGGAAATAAAATCTCAAAGAAAAAGAATATTTGATATTTAGGATTTATAACTGGTGCAGATGATTCAGGTGGTTATAATCGACATTGTAATAACAAAATTGGCACCAGACACCTTCCCAAAATCTGTTATCCAGATTTCCAAGGGGGTTGATAATATACTTCTAGCTAGATAACATCTAGAGGTTTCATTCTAGAATGAAAGAAAACTCGAAGGCCCAAATTTCTTCTTGGCAGATAGCAGAGTTCAAGAGTCCACTGGATATCGATTCTATGTTTCAAGATGACAGGAAGGATCAGGGCTGCAGCAGAGACTTCACTTCTCAAAATGAGAGTTAATTCCATTCATGGCAGAGCTTTTGTGTCATATGCTACCTATATCATTCCACCTGAAAGAGTAAAAAATAACCAAATCTTTGGTTAACTTTTAAAAATTGCATATTTCATTTCAAGAAATTTTATTAACAAGTTAGAAGGGAAACGACTTTCCAACCAATGTTCAAACAGACAAATAAAATAGTACACTTATTCCTCTTTGACGTGATAATCAACTGTTTGCAAAGATTTCATATTCCTGGTTTAAGCAGTAACTTTGAAATTATTTTGATTAATTTGATCATGGCTTTCATGGACACATTGTAAGCATCATAAAGGTTTATGCTCAATATGAAAGGAACACTTTTCAGAGAACTTGGGAGAGATAATAATATAAAGAGAACATTATTGTTTTTCAGAGTATGCTATTTTAGAAACTGGATACAATGATCTAAACTGGATTTTTAAGAGGTCCTGTATTTGTGTCATTTGGACTTACCTGCTGTTGCAACTCAGTGAATTATTCTGCACAGTTGATGTGAAACTGACCTAATCTCTGCATAAAACATTATGAAAAAAGGATGCAGTTTAGTTGCACTGAACAAAAGTATAACAAAACTCTGACTTGTTTTCTAATAAACCCCATAGGAGCTAATACCTTCTGAGTGAATTTTACACAGACAAAATAAATAAATAAATAATAATAATCTATGTATCTATATATCCATGTCTATATATACTCAGCCAATTTTTTTTTTTTTTTCTCAGAATAACTCCAGAGGAATTTTTAGAAACTAAAATTAGGTCAGTATTTTTGCAGCTTCTTATAGAAGTTACTGCAGAAGGGAAATCTTTTTATCTGCAGTCAAATGCAGAACTGCTGTAGTGGTGCTGAAGTAATTTGGGGTTTTGGCCATTATAATGATCAGTCGTGATATGCAAACAGGAACTGCTGTAGCGCTCCATGAGCAATCATCTGGTTAAGCTAATAACACAGGTGACTAAATGATTCCTATACAGAACACAATGTGGTTTGAATTTTCACTTTTGGCAAACTATGCATATTTGTAAATCCTTTCTTAAGTCTATACTTACTGTAAACAAGAGGTCTAAACTTAACTGGGATATTCTTTATAAAGCCTCTAATAGAATTGCAATTAAATCAAGAAAAAGAGTTAATAGATCCTTTGCCCAAATCAGGGTTTTATGCTGCCTACATAAATTCTGCATTTTGCTTTGTAAGCTGAAGTATTCCCATTCCCCATAAGTATTATAGTACTATCGTTTCTAACAATTATCTCATTCTGCTTTCTCCTTTATTTTCCCAAGGGTTTTTTTCCCCCTTTAGCGAAGTCTAATTTGGCCAGATCCACCTACGTGTGCTCAGCTTTCAAATGATTCATTTCAGATGTTCCTTCTGCTTACATCCAGGCAGCATTTGTTTCCATCATTCTCCGTATGTCAACAGGTTATTCTGAGGCAGGCTCTCTTCCCGTTTTGTCAGTGGGGTTAGCTGTGTTTTCCACAAAAGGACTCTGGGTATAGAAAAGAACATACAATGTTTTTCAGAGAATAAAAATCACCAAAGCTATCATCTGTCCCTGATTCATAATTCTTGCATAAATAACAGATGGAAATATTCCCTGTTTTTCTTGATACCTGACTGGTCATTCATTTTGCATATTTTTTTTCTCGTTAGGCAACAAGATTGTCTTTGATTCCTCATGTTAATTTTAAGCCTGATATTATGTCAAATTTGAAGTTAAAAAAAAAAGGCACATATTAATTATGTGGGCTTTTATTTCTGTGACTGTGCAGATTTTTCTTGCAGATACTTTCTCCTCTCAGCTTTATGTACTCCCTCTGCAGTAATTCATCTTTCCCCATTTTTAGGGGGCTACTGTTCAACTTTTTCTTTTTTGACAAGTGAGGAAAAGCATGTGGCTCCTACTTTCCTTAGAGGTATTTCAAATATTTTTCTCTTACATATAGATCATCATGATTTTAAAATATTTGTTCTTTCCAACATACTGCTCCCTCTCGGCCCACCTATTAATGCCCCACAAGAAACACAAAGCAGGGTGGGAGAAGCTGGAGTTCATGGCAGCTCCCGCCACTGACCTGCTTCATTCTCCTGTCAGTCTGCTATAGCTCTTCTGCATTACAGAGTTTGCAGGGTTGCAGGATGTTGTTTGTGTAATTTCTCTCTCATTAAACATATCAGTTCATTCTCAGAATGAAAACCATTTGGTGTTTCTGAACACATACGATTTTTATTTTAATTGGCATCTACTGCACTTTAAAAGGGCTGTGAGCTGCATTGTTCCAAATCTTCCATGCAAACACAGCAGTGTTTTCAATCCAGTCACATTCCTTATTTCATTTTCAAGTCTTACTTTACGAAGTATCTGTTTTGTAGATATAACAGTTGGTAAGAAGCAGGCTTTGGGTCGTGCCTGGAGTGAGCATGGAGCAGACGGGCAGACAATACCAGGCCCATGGCCAACCTGAAAAAGGGTCAGTGCAGATTCTCATTGTCTAGACTGTGTTTCAGGTTGCACTGGAAAATTTCTTCTGTGATTCTGTTCCCTGCAACTGATTGTGAAAAACTGCACACCTATTAGATGTTGTTAATAATGCATCCAACAGGTGGCAGATTGCTTCATAAGAGCAAAATTTACCTGAATAGGTGTTGCACTGAGCATGATTTTTTAGAAATTGCAAAATAAATGCTTAACTCACTCTTTTTGGAACTAGATCCAATCTAATCAAAAGCAGTTTAAATTGTAGTGTAATGCAAAGGAAAATAATTTTGTAGCTCATGTTACATATTCGTCTGAGCTTCACCACAAATGTGTAGGCTTTATGCATTTAATAAGTTTATTGAAAGATGAGAAATAGTATTTTTCAACAGGAAAATCCCAAGCAAGTATAAGGGCATGTTCATTTACACTGAATGTGGAAAGCAGAACAAGATTTCTGAGTAGGCTTTGTGAGCTAAGTTTGTTGGGATTTATTTGGAGGTTGGAACTAGATGATCTTTGAGGTCCCCTCCAAGTCATTCTATGAGCGTGTGATTTGTGTGATTGGGATCTAGATCCCAATGCCAACCATTCCTCTCTGAAAACAGTCCTTCTCTGCCTTTAGAGCTGCTTGCAGCAGTCTGCAGAGAGGATCAGCTGGGGCAGACTTCTGTGATCTTTCAGGGTTAAGGTGAACCCCAGAAAAGATAGTCTGAAGGTACAGCACAGTAGGAGCAGTCAGGGGAGGGGAAGGTCTCAGAGCACCACATCTGCTTTCCCTCTGGATCTAGAGGATGAAGTACTGTTGCCTGATTGCAACAGCAAATAGTTCTCCCCATTACACCTGCTCTGCTGTGTTTCTTGTTGTTGTGGTGATATATCATCATGTTTCTACCAGTTCTTTCTTTGACCCAATGCCGCACAGCAGATTAGGTGAGAGACTACACCAGCATCCGTCCACAGCACAATCTGCATATGAATGACCTGCACAGATGCTTAGATTGCAATTTTTTATCCTACCTGCCTTAATGAGAAGCAGGAAGTACCAGTGGATTGTAAGAGACCAAGACCTGTGGAGCCCAGTGGGGTTGTTCCTCCACAACCTGAATGCAGAATGTAGCTCCTTCCTGGTGCTGCTACAGCAGTATCAAAGAAAACCCACATGTGATGGAAGCTGTGTGCTGTTTCCACCTGCAGGTGATGTTACAGCCCTGTAACGCTAATGAAAGGCCACCTATACTGTCAAAATATAATTAAAATGTAAACTAATCTCAGTACAAAAAGGAAAGCACAGCATCTGCCTTTATCAGCCCTAGTCATGACTCACTGCTCTGTCGTATAATAAACCTGAAGGAATATGCAGTTGGAGCCCAACCCACGCAGCTTCACTCTAAATTAACAGTGACGGCAGCTGTGGAGAAGTATCTTGCAGGAGCCACTAGAAACTTTTGTTATCAGATACTTGACAAAAATTAGTTTTTCTAAAAGAAATTTCAGTTCATTTCTTGTTGAAATAGTAGCAGTAAATATGCATAGCTAAAGAACTGTACATTTGTAAATGATTGCTATACTTACCACAAAGCCCCATAGAAAGTTTGATGTATGGTTAGCATATGCTGCATTGAATGGGAATACAACTAAACTACTCTAAAGCTGGCATCAGATTTCTTGTGCTAAGCGAATTTAACATGTAACACTATCTTGAATGAGATTCAAACCGTAATGACTCGGATTTGTATTTTGTACTGTGTTCTTGAAAGAAATTTCACTATTTCTACTGCAGCAGAATGGATCATTAAAAGGGGAGAAGTTGAGATAACTTCAGTGACATACACCGCAAACTGCGTGAGATAATTGTCCAGAGGCAATTTTGATCAAAATCTGTCTTTTTATTTCATTCCTTCCCCTCCACAGCATTGTTAAAGTGCTTTTCAAGGATTGCAGCATGCTCTCTATTTTTATCTGCATTTTACAAAGCCTCCCCAGCAGCAGACAGGTGGCTGGAGGAATTCAGGAGGAGCACAGGTGCCGCACCAAGATGATCTTTGTAGTGAACCTGCACTCATTTGCAGCGTGGCACCAGCTCACCCGGTTATGTGCAGCTTTCATCTCTGCTGTGCACTGCTAACATAGAAATTGCTTCTTGCAGAAGGGACAGCATCTGTATGAATTACCGTGCTGCTAGATTTAAAATTCTACATGTTAAGGGTATATTTATCTACAGGCCATGGTAACTGGCTAGGGAAATTAAATCACTAGCCCAGTAACAACGAAATTGGATCTTATTTCAAGGTTTATGCTCTTAATCCATTTTGGATTAAAGGTGATGATCTGAAATAGTTATATAATGTAGCCATTAATTACTGCACGTATTAGGCTCCAGCTTGGCAAGGCAGTCAAGGATGTGTCTCATTTCAGTAGAGTCATTCTTGAGCTTGAACTTAAACTTTTGCTTACTCAAGAATTTTAGTATGAAGTTGAAGAAATAGCTGTTGAATTTGGAATAATATCTTGATGTGCCTCTGCTGTATACCAATCCTTTCATAGCCAAACTTTACAAGAAAAATGTATTCATCTTCCTCATATGGAATTGTGTTACAAATGGTGATGAAAACAAAACTCCAGAAGCTGTTAAAAAGCCACAAATGTCCTTATACAAAATGATATTCTCCTGAAGAGTTCCCAGGGAAGCTCTGTAAGGGTAAAGCAGAGAGGTGAGTCCTTATGTCAGTGAGCATAAGCAAGACCATCAAGGCAATGCTCCACATGGAGATAACTGCAACAGGAACCTTTTAAAGTTGTCCTGAGATAATATTGTGAAAAAAATGCATGCAGATCTTTTCTACTAAGTTCACAAAAATAGCTAGTCATTAGTGTGTAGGGCTGTTCCTCAAAAGGGCTCCTGAAAATCTGTGAACTGCATTCTCTTTGAATGAAGCTAACTCAGGTAGCAGAACAAAGTTGCGTGATACGGAACACTGGTCAGAAGGAAAGAATTCCCTCTCTGATACTACACTTTATATAGCAAGTTCTGAGCATGTTTGAGATTCTGGATTAAATTCATGTACTGCTTGGGAAGATTCATAGAAGTTCAGTCTTAACTTTATTCTTGATTGAACAACCTGAGCTATAGGAAGTTCTTTAAATGTCTCTGACCCTGTAATTTTAACATCGTAGCCACAAACAAGCAACAACAAAAGCATCTTCCTCTTCCCAAGACCTTTATGGGTCACACAAGAATGGGAAGAATGTCATTTGCAATAAACAGATTTTTCAAATGTTAGCAGGTAAGTGTGAGAAGCGGGACGACAAGATACTGGCCTTTATACCACAATGCCTTTGATAGAGGCAAGTAAAGAGCAGTGGAGAAATTCTAGCAACTTGCTGCTGAAACACCAAAAAAAAAAAATAGCCCGGAAAACACCTAAACAGTGTAATGTGATTATCTGCTAGATCCATCTGTCTTTGGTCAGTACACTCTGAGCACACAGAGACAAGACAGTGGCTGCGGTCACATACTGTAGGCCCAACTTACATTTCCCAGTTGCTGCTCTCTGTCTGCTCTTCTTAAGTTAGGAGGTGCTTAGCCATGTGGATTTCATTGCCTTTCCTCCTTATCCTTTTTATGCTTGTTGCAGATCTCAGCCCAGGGGATGAGTATCGTAGAGCCCAAGCTTGAAAAAAAAAAAATTTCCATTTGTGTGCCTTGGTTTCTGCTCAAAGCCAGTATATTTCTTGATGCAATGTTTGCAGCATGAATTGCATCTGTTTCTTTCCGTCTGGTACTTAATACATTATAGATGATTTCTATACATGCACTGCAGACTGCAGTAGCATATGCCTAAAATATGATTTTTAAGAAGATGAAGTATTTCAGGAAATCTGATGTTGGATTTGTGTGAGGTCGGTGAGCAGGCCAAGTCAAGCAAGTTTCTGTCCAAATTTTTATTCCATTGCTTTACTGCCAGATTCTCAACCTTGCTTCATTCAACTGGCTATTTTTGAACCTGAAATTTTTAGAAAGCAGAAACAACTACATGAAAATAAACCCTATGGTCATTCACAGTTGTTTATGCTGAAGTGAAGTCTACTAAATCTATAGAACTTCACCACTGATCTTCAAATACCCAAGATTTATCTGGACCCCCATGAAAACATAACAGAGTACTCTGTTTTTAAAGCTGATAGGGTAATGCTGTAAACCTGGCTGTTTGAAGGTGACTCCATTTCCATGTGAGAACATACAGGACACCATCAAAATTCAGTGTAGCTAACAATTTCTTGTTGACTAATGAATAAAGTCTGTTCCAAAGCACCAAGCGAAAGAAATAGCATCATGAAAGAGGTGATGAAACTATGAACTGCAGCTTAACTAAACAGAAATTAAATTTTACTTTCAACTCTCCTACCATTCACATGACAAATATCAATTCTAACGTTCTTCCCTCTATTTCCACAACTTGTGTCATTGTGCTGCATGAAGATTTTCGAATTAAAAAAAAAGTTCTTCAGTATTAAAACTTTAAAAAGCAAAGAATTTGTTTTTATCACATTTCACATCTTTGATTTCTATCCACTCTCCCCATAAAACATTCATGTTTTGTTATTACGTTCAGAAAGATAGTACAAAGAAAAGAAGTCAGTAATTTTGCATGAGTATTCCTTAAATTCACCTAATACTGGGGGTCTGTTTTCAATTTCTTTGAATAAACTCAAATTTTATTTATAATTTTAGGAATTTGACTATCTAATAACAGCACATTTCTTCTATAATGCATGTGTTGGATCCCTTGCTCACTGAACAATATTAATAGCTGAAGGTGGACTGGAACTTGTTTTCTGGATGTTTATTTTTTTTTAATATATTTTCTAGATTTGTTTTCTGTTTGTGAATTCTATTTTGAAAGTTCCCCCCCCTTATTTATTTTTTTTTACAAGAAGTTATTGTCCCTTAGATGTACCTACACAAATATGCGTGTGTATTCTGACCTATAAGCTGGTTTCTGCAGCAATGATCTTAGAGCTGGAGTTTTAATGAGAATTCCATCACTGAAAATCTTCACATCATTAGTGTTTAAACTCTGTCTCGAATGTGTCCAAAGCCCAGGGACACTTTTCTGCTGGGCAAGAAAGCTGAAGAAGAATTTGCAGAGTCAATGACTTAATTTTGAAGAACTATTAAAAAAGAAGAAAAAATTGCTAAGAAATTACAGACTGTGGTGCAAAGTGAAAGTGAGACTCTAATAAGCACTGCTTCACGTTGGCCACCAAAACTTTTTGCTATTAGAAACAATTGTTTCTAAAATCTGCCTTTTTTCAATTATTCTTGCTTTGTCCTGGAATGCTTCTTCCCATTAAGTTGCTGATCCCCATCGGAGAGGACTGCATGCTACAGGATCAAAACCCACAAGAATCAACTTCCCTGACTTTCTTCCCTTACCAAAACAATTTTTATGAAGCTTGTAAATTATCTTCCAATCCATTATCTAAAATAAATATAAACCTTTTATTTCTCTATCCAGTGATTATTACTTAGCTAGCTCTCCAGATCGTGGTGGATTTTGAGGTTTTCATTTGGTTCATCTAAGTAATTTCAGATACTATAAACTGTTGTAAAAAAATGTTAACAAGTTGCAAAGCTTCACTTGACTTAAGGTAATTGCACCTGATGTTGCATAACAGTGAGAACCTTACATTTATTACTTTTACAAAAGATATGGGGAAACATCTTCGCATAGCTCAGGCTGCACTAAGCAGAGCACACATGGAAATCACTTATTTGATGTCCTTCTGCCATGACTTCAGCTCACTGTACAATTTCAAACTGGGACTGAGTAGCAATTTACCACGAATCTTACAGTTGAGCCTCTGCTGTTTATAAATTTTCCATCAGTGAAATTAAAGTTCTCCTGACTTAAACTTCTTCAACTTTATTAAAAGACGGCATTTTAGAATTTCTTGGCTGCCTCCCAGTTTCCTGACTTGAATTCCCAGGCAGATTTCATGTTGTCAGCTGCTGCCCACAGTTCTAAGTGGAGAGGGAAAAAGGCAACTTTTTTGTTGGTGGCTTGAAGGATCCTTTCTCTTCTGAGATGTCTCATACCTCTTTCACTGTCCTCTCTTTTTCTGTGAACAATGCTTCTTCTAACACATTTTGAGACATTCCATTCTTTACTGCCACCAGAATACTTTTTATTAATTTGATGCCTTCTGTCAAAGTTTGCTGCTCCTCTTTTGACATCAAAGTCCTGTTAGTGGGTGATTTCTGATCCGGTCAGCATTGCTGCTTTGAAATTTTTTGGCAATAAAAATGTGAATTAACCATTCCAAGTTGGAGTCTCAACGCTTCAGAAAATTTCAAAGCCACACACCAATAATGGAGTCTTTCATGAAACATGCTTGCAGTTATTCTCCTGGATCCCACAGAGTTCAGGTGAGTTGAAGCCAAAACCATATCCCTATGCACAGCATCATCAGTGGTATTAGTGCTTTTTTCCTCTATCTGCAGATGTGGGAGTGTCAGGTACTGATTTTCTATGGGCCTCAGTAGCCTTTAAGCTACCTCCCACTAGTACTGCCCTCTACAATGCACATTCAGATGTCCATGCAGCAACCGCTCTTAGTTTTAGCCAGCACTGGATTTATCCATAGAGTATCCTAGTTTGCAGGTTAATGCATTTGTTCTTGTTTTTATCGCATTTCAACAACTCTGAGGAATCACTGTGGCCTTTGATTTCCAGTTCAGTAATCTGACCTGAATTCTTCTGTTGTGTTTCCTGGAAAAACCATGTTCTCTGTAATGCTCTGGCAGATGTTGAGCTCGGACCTCCTGGAGTGATTTCTGTGACCTTGATCATGCTTCTTGAATTGTTCAGAGAAGAATGTAATGTTTCGTGTTCATATCTGAGCATATTAACAGCAGACCAAAACAGAGAAACTTACTTGGAGACTAGAGAGCAGCACATTATAATCATAACCTGTGAGCTCTCTCAAAGTTGACTTCAGGAGATAAAGAAAGATATTCACAAAGCATGCTAATTCAAACAAATATGGTTTTACTGAAGGGGCTCGGTGGGGTTATAACTGTTGTTGCAGGAAGCATGCAAACCCTGGGTCGTGCAATACAGACACACCTTGGCTGGCTCTTTCTCCCCTGCACAGCCAGGAGCTGTTGCTGGCTCTGAAGTCCTCCCCAGGTTGCTGAGCGTGGCCCCCAAAGTATGAGCTGTGATTCTGCAGTTTCCACGTGGCTGGAAATATTTCACAGCATTTGGCTGTGAAAGATGTTTTAAAAGAGGCGAACACATTGCAAGACTGTTCACTCCACTGAATTTTAGGCACCTAATTTAATTGTCTCCCAGGTTTTGAGGGTTTTTTTTTGAACGTGGAGGAACAGGTTGGGTGCAATTCAAAATTTTTAAGTACTTTATGGGGGCCCTCTCCCCAGTGTCTAGGACTGAGGCAAATTAGGGCCACATCTAATCTGAGTTAGGTGGTTTACATGTATCCTCTAACATGCAACCAAATGTCACAAAAGAAATTTCAACTGGATGCTTTCAAGCTCAGTTGGAATTTAGCTAGAGAAAAGGCTTCAAGACATTGTCCTCAAGATAACCAGTTGAGAGAGCTGACACCCAAGGAGGTGTAGCCTGAACAGATAATTCCTTCATGTATTGCAGACAGAAGCAATTAGTGTAACATTTATAAGTGAAAAAATGTGCTACAAGCACCATGAATTCTTTTTTTTTTTTCATATAATTGTGTAATTATATTTTTCATCCTGAAATTGACCTTGTTTTGCATCTTCATTTTAGACTTTAAAGTGCTTTACCACTGCTTGTTGATTTGCAGGGGGTTATTTAATGAGGGGAGAAGCAAAATGCCAGCTGAACAAAAAGCTTTGTGTCAGAAAATTGTAAAATAACCTGGAAAGCCAGATACATCTCTCAAGCTTTTACAAAAGCAGTTGGTTCTGTGAATAAATTTAATTGTTGATCTTGGCTAAAGAATTCTATTATGTTAGAATAGGTTACATGCTGTTGCCATGTAAATTATTTGGCTGGCACTACTGACAGTTTGTCTAACTGGATTACAAGTTTCTTGTTAATGCAGTGTTGGAAAATCATATGAAATTAACTTCTTCTGAGACCAAGTCAATATTTACCTACATATAGAAGATGCAGCTGCCGTGGTGATGGAAGAGCTATGTGGAAGCCAGGGTTGCCTAATTTCCACATCCCCCTTGCAGTCACAGGGTGCCTCTATGACAGGTATGTACCCCATGCCCTTGGGAGGCTCCCTGGATAGAACCTTGGTAGAGCCAAGAAAGTGGTCCCTTCACCTGCAGGGGCTTGGCTACAAGACATAGCAGAATGAGCCAGAGCCCCTCAAGACGGCAGTGCTCCCAATGCATACGGCACCCTTTTCTTCCTAAGCCAGACAGGGTTTTGTGCATAGTGAAGTCAAACAGGGATAATGGTATTCCTGCCCATCAAATCTAGTTGCCCAGCTTATCTAACTTAAACTAGGTGTCCCAAGTCTTTGTTATGCCTTCCTTGGAAAATATCCAAGTTCTCCAAGAGGCCAGGACTCACACTGATAGCCAAGGAAGGCCATCACCAGAGTTCATGGTGCAAACCATGACTCTGCGAACCAGCCCCAGCCATCTCTGAGGGTCACTAGGTACCATCCAGTGCCAAAACAAAACAAAAAAACCAGCAGACTTTGCCCCAAAGAGCTTTAACTGATAGTTTTCTCTGGGATGCAACTAGCTACTTCTTAGAGCACTAGAATTGTTTCAAAAAAGAAAAACATCCATTATTTGCTGGCTGTAGCTTGTGCAACAGGAATAAAGACAAATGCCTCAACATGTTGGATTTAAGTGCTTGACTGATGAGATGTTAAGTCTGCCCCAAAGTCAGTACAGAGATGCAAGTGTGTGGCCTTCACAGAGCTGGCTGAACCTGCCACAGAGAGAGGAGACCTTTCTCATTATCTTCTGAGTTCTTAATCTCTTCCATTTCCTGGAAACAACTGCATGGTGTTTATATAGCTGCTGCAGTCAGAAGACAGGGAACACATGGGACACTGAAACATGACCTAGGTATTAAAGTAGCCCCAGTGCCACTCTTCTAAACCACAGCAGAAAACTTGGAAGACATATCTGAATCTTGTACTGATGCCATCACCCAGAGATCTTGTTACTGGAAGATCTGAACATTGGCTACGGAGCTAATATGAAGTTCATACTGGAAGTGGAGAAGGGAGGTCCTTTGGCCCTGTGAGGTCTGAAACATCCACCTGAGATTATTTTTACAAGATGTTGTAGTACAGCAAATTAAAAAGTCGGCAGTCAGAATGCCTTCTCTGACTGACCCAATGTTAAGCCACGATGTAGACTGAGGGTCAGTAGAAACTGATAAGAGCAGCCCAACAGAGGAACTCCTATCTGCCAGAAGTTGCAGGGCTTCTGTAGACAGAAATCTGAGTTTGGTCTCTGACTTCAGAGCAAACACTGCACATTGTCAATTAGCCATGTAATTCCAGTATATGAGGCATGTGTTTATTTTATTTGTGGACATGTGGCATAACAAACTAATAGTTAATATTGAATATTTTTTTACTTTTTTTTTTTTAATACTCTAATTGGAGTTAGTGTTTACCCATTTAAGACCAAATTCAGATGATTCCCACTCCTTTTTAAGGAGTATGCAAGCATTTTCTTGCTTTTCTAGTTTAAAATAACAACAGGATCAGAGATGAAATCTGACAGACATCACACTAATCATCCAAGTTTCAGGCTATCCACCTGCTGAAATGTCCCCAGATAGATGTGTATATACTGAAAGTAAAGGGAGAGAGAAAAGAAAGAGAGAAGGCAAAGATGAACAGATAAAAGAAAGATCTGAAAATGTAGAACTGGATAAACACCACAGGCAGGACTGAAAAACTCATATACTGAATAAAGCTTTTCCCTATAATTAATCCTGTAGGTACTAGCAGATCTAGTGACTGAACAAAACATTTGTTACAGTGTGAATGAGAAGATCTGTCTGGCCAATACTCAAATGAGAAGTCCTTATCAGCAAAAGAGATTAAAGATTTTTTAAAGGTAACCTTAGAGTACTTTTAACATTTAATTGTATCCAAAACAAAACTATCGTGAGCATTAATTTTTCCAGTGTTTTCACTGTTAAGGAAAAAAGCTTTAGAGGTTTCTAAAATCCAATGTATAAACTACTGTTCTTGTCAAGTAAGAAATTTTTTTTTTTTTTCAGAAGGAAGAAGACAATCGTCTGTATACAAAATAACCTCCACATTATTATGTTCTTGATCAGAAAAAGGAAAGGGTAATTTTAGACATCTCTGTATTTGGCAGTTTTACAAGATCTAAAGTAGTCTAAGAACTATCTTGTTTGAGTAGATCTATATCTGATATGTAATTATACTTCCCAAGGACAAAACCATCCAAGTCAAAACATGGATCATCAAAAGTCGTGCAACAGCTAAGCTTCCTCTGAAATTAAAAACATAGCACTACTAGAAGAACATCAATAAACTGGAGAACGTCAAGCAATCTTGCTCTCTTTTCCAGTTTCTTTCAGTTAGCTTCATGATTTTGTACACTTTCCTTCCAAGTCTGGAAAACACTCCTGCAATATGTAGTTCCAGGAATGTGTAGTACCAGGTATCTTCTGTTTTAGCTGAGATATGTTATAACATAACTATGATATACTGAGATACGTTATAACAAAACATAAATAATGTTGGCATACTCCAATTACAACAGCATTAAAAAGAAAAATTAAGCTCTCCATTTTTAACTGAGAACAGGTGGAAGTAATAATGTGAAAATAAACACCAAACACCAACTTTAAATTGAAATACTGTGCTGGGATGTAAGATATATCTATTTAAATCCTATATATCTATGCACTCAAATTACTAAATTCTAACCTGTGATTAATCATGACATTATCCAAGCCTTTTCTCTTTAAACTTCAAATTAACAGAGTAAAAAAATATATCGATAATACTGCAAATTGACACACACTGAAGCAGAGAGTGGAGTTGAGTCTACCTCATCCATACTTTGGACATGCCATGTCAGGGTTACTGGAGGCAAGGAAAGGGCCAATTCATTTCACCTAAATTTGATTTGTGCCAGGAGAGAACCTCATAAAAATATATTGCACCGTATTCAGCTCTTTCCATTTCGCTGAGTTTAGAAGAGCTCATGAACTCCTCAAGGGACATTCTGTCCTTCCAAGCTATTTTCCTCACCTGAGGAACCCTCAGCAATTTCTTGATGTTTCTGTCTTTCACATACCAAGTCCTCATGAGCAGCATTCTCCAGGGGTCTGTCTTGGGACCGGTGCTCTTTAACATCTTTATCAATGACATTGATGACAGGATCAAGTGCACCATCAGCAAGTTTGCTAATGACACCAAGCTGAGTGGTGCGGTTGACACAGTGGAAGGAAGGGATGCCATTCAGAGGGACCTCGAGAGGCTTGAAAGGTGGGCCTGGGTGAACCTGATGAGGTTCAACACGGCAAAGTGCAAGGTTTTGCACTTGGGCCGGAGGAATCCCAGGCATCCATAC
>JAOWBP010000001.1:25519449-25530281 GCA_028571105.1 Tragopan temminckii | reverse complement strand
TGAAGGCACAGGAAAATATTTCATAGTGGTCTTTGCTCTCCTTCATTCAATATATTCACTTTTCAGTATTTAAAGTAGGTTTGCTGTTATGGGGATAGAGCATATCATCAGTTCAAGTGAAGGGGGATGCTTCATTTTCACAATTACTGTGGGTAAGAACTGTCTACTTCAGAGGGCACTGTGGGGCTTAATTAATGTTTACCGTGCCTCAGGAGTTTTACCCACATAAAAGGTATAATAAGAACTATACCTAATTAACTTCCTACTAAAAAGCAAAGTTTCATGAAGTTTTAAAGCAAAACAGTGGGTGAATTTGTAAACTTCATTTATCTGAATCCCTCGAGTAGGAAAAGTTAGTGGGGTAAGTGGTAAAAATCTTCAATTAATTTTCCTCCACCTGTGGGATTTAATTAAGATGTTAGCAAAAACCTGCAAGTTTCCTGTGGGTATTTCTTATTTAATTTTCAGTTTCATTGAGACAGATCTTGCAGCTTAGGACAGAATTTTTTAAGCCACAAAGAGACTAATTCAAAAATAGATGTTAGTTTATTAAAATTGAAGTGGTCACGGATCAAATTATCTAGACAAAATTCTATGCAGCACTTTTTATCCATTTGCATTCTTTATTTTCCTTGCTTTGAATTTCTTTAAAAAGAACTGCTTAGGAACTCATAATACGTCTCATTGGCATAATTCAGCCCCATGTGGAGATATCTGATCTACCTGTGAAAGAGCTAACTCAAGTGTTGGAAGTGGCATAGCTCTGCTAGCTCAGAATTATATCTGAGTTAATTAGTCCTGGGGAGAAGCAGAATATATTAACTTCAGTGGAGCACAATGTAACATAGCAATACCCAAGCTTCCTTCAGTAAACGTATTCTCAGAGGATGTATTTCAAGCTGAAAAGTAGGAAACTATCAAAAGGACCCACAGCACTACATGCCTTATACTTCACTGAAAAGAAATGCTCACCTTTGCAGTCACAGTGCATCTATGCTCAGAGGTAGAAGAAAGACCACTTCCATGCAAGGTACTATAGCCCATGACCAGACATACTCAAAATCTTGTATTAACGTATCACTAATTCAGGTTTTCCCTCAACCTGTCAAACAAACCACTGTGGAGATAACTGAGAGCTGCAAAAGTCCCATTACCTTCAGGACTGATCACCACGTGGCATGTGGAAGTAAAAGGTTGTAGTGTAGAAGGCATCAGAGTGCATGGGCTCCAGCACTCTGTCGGGAAGCAGCAACTGAAGGAGGATTGATTGCATATGAAAAAAGAGCTGTTACTGAGAAATTTCATTCGTTTCCTGGAAAGTGTTGGTGAGCTTCAGAAGCTAAAAGACTTGTCTCAAAACCCTATCAGGACAGGCTCAGGGTTATGTGCAGTACTTAGTGTGACTCCTGCCTCCTGATCGTTCTTGTTCCCTCCTTGCACTTGCCCAACTTTCTAGCTTCTCTGCATCTCTCAAGAATTCACTCAGTGCTCTGTGTTTGTGACCTTGGTGACCCTGAAGAGATCTGCTGGCCTCGAGGGAAACACTGGTGGTGTCCAGCATTGCTTGCACTCCCATGAGAGGAGCCTAGTGAATGGGACTTGAAGCCACACAACAATAAGCACTCAAGCTCCCGACCAGAACCCTGCTAATTCAGACAATTGAATACACCTATGGCAGTTAGTGCTTAAGGCTAAGTTTTTCAAAAAAGGTTTAAAGGAATGAAACACCCAACTGCCATATACTTTCTCAGTCTAAGTGCTTTTCTGGACTGGGGCCAGAGTGCTAATCAACTTGCAGACCTGAGCTCGTAATGAGGAACTTAAATCCTAACTGCTCCAGTGTGCTGCTTCTCTTCTTATTTGACTTGGGCCAAGAGCATGCAATAACATCTCTGGTTTTGGAATACTAAGGCTTCACAAGTGTTATTTTACATGCTTTTGGACAATGTTTTTGTCTGATGTGCAGCACAGTCTGCAAGAATATATCCTCTAACATGTAGAATTCCAAAAAAATGTGGTAATATCTGTCTAACACGACATCTGCCTAGCATTAAAACTGAAGAATTGGAACCATTTGTTTGATGAGCCACGTAACAAAGATGAAACTTCATTCTTAGAATATCAATGGGGAACTTCTTTTTTTTTTTAATGAAATGACAGATTTTAACAAAAAAATATGTCCAGCAGCATATATAAGCCTCTAGGCAGCTTATAAAATGTTTATAAAAATAAAGCAGAGACTCATTAGAAGTCTTTGTGGGTAGAATGCAAATAGCCTAAGATTTATATGCTCTTTAGCAACATACAGGTGCTCTCAATGAAAAGAACCAACAGAAAACTTGAGGGCATTTATGCAAACTACATGTTTCCCACCACATAATAGGATTTTTGTCCTCATATTTTATTCACAAATAATTTGAGGCCACAAATAATTGGAGATTTTGCTGTAGAAATCCCTAGGGCAATGCAAAGCAGTCTGTCAGAGGTGTTATACACAGATTTTTGCAAGGCCTCCTCCCCGGTGACCAAGCAACCAATAAATGTATGTAAGGACCCTTCATGCCAACATGGCAAAACTGATCTCTCTCAAATCGTACCAGCTTGGATAGAATTCAACAGAGGAGATGATGCGAGCAAAAATTTGTTAAGAAAAATAAGTAAAACAAACACAATATGTCAGAGGGGACCCCAGTACTGCATGCTGTTGTCAAACTTGACAGAGTTTTTGCAGAGGTCACGCAAGCTGGCTGTGGATAATGGTACAACTGAAGGAGATGGAGCTTCCCATGATTCATCTAGGCTGCTGGTAGATAAAAGTGTAACAGATGGGAACAGATGAAATTTGTCCACAAAATGGTATCATTGACAAGTGGAAGTATCAGTATTTTCTTCCAGAAAACGCTTAAAAAGGTCACCCACTACACAACCCATTTGGTTTTAGACACAAATCTTGAAGGAAATAATCGGTGCTGTTTTACCAGTCGCTGCACTACAGCAGTCACATGAGGCTCTTTGGTTCAATGTAAAATTTCAAAACCAAGTTCCTCTCTGAAGATTCAATGCATATTTTCTCTGCTTTCCTGCTAGTGTCCAATTCAGTACGATCTTTCTTGCTTCCCTCAGCTGGCTCAAAGCATAACTTCACGTTCAGCTGACCAGCTGTCACATACTGATAGTTTATTTTGGAGACCTTACTAATTTGTCATTAGTTCTTTGTTTATTCTATTAGCAAAATAAACATAATTTGAACAGTAAAGATTAATTTTTATTAGTGGCTTGGAAAAAAAAAAGGCTCTATTTCGCACAATAATGAACTCAGGGCTATTTGTTTCTCAGTTATTCAGTACATACTTAAATGCCTTGCTATAATGTCTCCCACTATAACTGGGAAACTGAAGCATATCTGTTAGAAACCAAACAATGCTTATTTATGACTCACCTCTAGGATTTTTTGCTTCCATTGTTCTCATTTTATTTAGTACAATTAAAATACAAAAGACAATGACTATCCATAGCTTTTGGCACGTTACGAATTATTTAACAAACAAGGCCAACACAACAGAGCTCACGTAAATCAAAATTAAATTAACTTAGCCAGTTAGTAATTCAAAGCATATTCTGTCCCATTTGTTCCCTCAATTCTTCCCCCAGTAGGAAATAGACAGTCTTTGCAGTACGCTTTAAAGGTCAAAAGATTGTGTTTGAAACTTTTCATCTCTTTAAATTGAGGGGCCTTGCACTTGCATCCGTCCCTCTGGTGGCACCAGGAATGGTAATGTCAGCAAAATGTGAAAGAAACGGTAAAGCAGAACTTAACAACACTTTGCAATCCAGACAAGGAGCCAACCAGTAGCCAAAAATCACAGAACATGGATCTTTCATGCTTGCAGAAAAATGCTGTTAGAGAAGCCCAGCCAGCTGATCGCTGGCTCAGCAGAGCCAGTCAAAAAATGGCAGAGGCTCTGTTAGTCGAAAAAATGGCGGAGCATCAGTAAGAGTGTGGGTTTGGTTTTTTTCATTTTGGCCAGTGAATAAAATAAAATCAAACACAGCCTCCCATATATGGAATTCAGAACTCAAGCAAAACTGTTTCATTTTCATCTAGAACCCTGCCAACCAAAAAAACCCAGCACATTTCAAAAGCTTCACTATATAAATTGTTTCACATCAATTAAAAAAAGTGTTTCTGTCTTCTTGAAGTAGTCTTTATGAAAAGGAAAGTGGTGGACCAGACCAAGAGAGTCCCCAGCGTCATGGTGCATCCTCCTCCTACTATGTCACTTGGCATTCCAGCTGAATGCCCAGCTCGTACACTGCAGGGTGCCCAGGAAGTGGAATGCTTGCATTGATCCTCATGTCCCCATTTCATTTTGTATAAAACAGTTTAAAAAGGCAGCAGAACAAGGCCCAGACTCCTAGTGTCTTGCATCTTTTGGTGAACACCAAAATACCACAGGCTCTGGAGCCATCCTCTCCCATGAGTACTTGTGAAATGAACCTGTGGCAAGAGCAGATATTTTCTATGAGTTCCTTCCTTGCTGCTCACAGTCATTATGTCTGTATACATCTCCCCAGAACCCTTTCTCCAGGGATATGTTGTTGGACTAGGCTTTGTGCAGGTCACTCTGCAACACCTCGTGTAGAAATCCCTTACTCAGAGCATGGTGGTGGAGTAGCTGCCAGGCTGATGGTGGACTGATGCATTCAGATCTCCTTGGACAGAAGCTGTAGCAAAACCCAAGCCATGCACAGGCTGGATGAGTACTCTGATGGTGAGGGGCTGGGGAGGCTATCATCTCCACACTCTCACACTTAGCCCTGAGGAAATAAATCTCTATGCATCTACCACCTAGGAAAGAAAAGTCCAAAGAGCTTAAACAGCTCTACAGATGTGGACTGAATTCAAGGATATTTTCAGGCCAACAAAAATTGAATTTCTCAGTGAATAATCTATTTGTTGGTAATAAATGGACTAACCTTAATGGAGAGCCAGCTTTTTCCTGCTGCTGGAATAAACAATTCCACTTTCTCCCTGGGGCAGGAATCACACCCACATGCTTCCAGACTTCCTTCCTGAATTACCTCCTCAGACAGTGACCATCTCTGATGAGAGGGGCCACACCTGAGAGCGGTATCTGTAAACACGCTCAGGAACACCCACTCCCCCACTCCCCTTTCACAGAGTGCCTCTTGTTGTGCTCTGATCTCTATTGAATGACCTGCTATGGTCTGTGCCAGCCTCAGCTCACAGTCGTGGCTGCTGGTAGTGCTTCTGGACAAAATTCATAAGGCTGAGAGAAACTATGATCTCCTGGAAACATCTTTCAGGAGAAATGCCAATCAGCTCTCATGACCACTTCAGTGTGTTTAGTTTTTAATTTGAGAGATAACAACTTTATGGGCTCCGCTACACTCTAGTTACATTTTGCTTGTCTAAACTCAGCCAAAACTTTCTATCCTACCTATCCTATTTCTTCAGGTTTTTGTCTCGCAAAATGTGCAACTACTCCCTTGCAAATAGGGATTTGGAGAATGAATAAATGTGCATGTCCTTTCCTAATCCCCAAAGATATTGCAAGAACATTGCTTTGTTTGTAGTACACTGAGATCTTTAGGGGAAGCAAATGGAAAGTGCAGAATCAGAGTGAGCCCTGTGGACTCCCTTTCCAGAAAATCTCCCTTTTCATGCTGCTGAGGTGTCAGATTAGCAACACATTCTCTTTGAGAACAGTTGAGAAGCAGCAGAGAAATCATAGCCCAGATTCTCCTTGCAAGTGTACAACACAGCCAACTTCAGTGGAGTAGCACTGATAACATCATCCTGCCACGGCAAGTCAGTGCCAGCATGTCATCCCGGACAGGTAGAAAGATACGTGCTGCACATCACTCAGCATATGGATTTTCAGCGGGGAGAGAAAGAGTTGAGCTCTTCTCTGAAGTCAGTTTACGTTCATTGCTATTTTAATTAAAGCAGGGTGTCATTTTGCCAGACCTAAGTGAATTAGAGATACAATGGTTTCAGTGAAAGCTGAGAATAACTTCTCTGTGATTCATTAGGAGGATGACAGAAGAATGAAAGGTTTAGTAGGCCTCCTTCTCACAATGAGTTTACACATCCAAGAATGAAATGTTAAAACAGATTTAAGAGCCTACTGCTTGATAGAAAATTCTGTTCTCAAAAGCTTCTTCACAGTGTCAGTTCACCAAATATTGCATGACTTCCCAGCCTTGGATGGAGTAAAGAAACAAAAAAATCTGTAAGTTCTCAAAATGGTCATTTGCTGTAAGGCTGTGACTGCAGCTTTGGAAGGGATTTTTAATTATTACTTTTTTATTACAACAAAGAACAGCATTGAAATGGTGAATTTTCCCACAGAAACCAGCACTGTCTGGGCTTCATACTCAGTTTAATATCTGTAGCAGCATCTACAGCAATGTGTAGCCAAAGTTAAGACAACTTGTAAAAGAAAATTCAATTAAGTGTTTAATTTGGCACTTGTAACTAAATTAAATGCCACGGCTATGCTTCAATGAAGTATATACAGGAATTGGCTCAGAAGACCTACTGTTAAACAGCCACCTTTGCCAGGTTTGGTGACTCAGTATTACTTGTTTCCTGGCTAAGATTAACTTCTGACTTTATGGATTTTTTTTGCTTTGTTTTTCCACTGTAATCAGCACAGATAAACAATTTCAAGGAAACAATCATTTAGACCCTCCCTGGTCAAAACTGCTTAAGAAAAGAGGCATTTTGCTATGGTGAGGGCTGAGTTTGGCACAGGGAATAAAATTTTCAGTAATAGATAACTCTATTAAAAAAAAAATAGATTGGAAATTATGGACATCCAAAGTTTTAATATTTTATATCTGTACTTCATCTCATACTCCTCAACATTTAGTAAAGGGTTTGTTCAACACTAGTGGGCTGCAAAAGGATTAATGCTAACCAATCACCTCTTGCACAAACTTGGATTTGTTTCTATGTTCGTGTTTTCTGATAGCCAGGAAGCAGATTCTGCAAGACAGCTTCCTTTTGCCTCCCACCAGGAAATAATAGAATGTTTTTATGTGTTAAAATTTGGCTGAAGGATTCCAAGAAGGTGGCCAGATAAGAAAGATTTCTTTCTCTCTTTTTTTCCAGTGGTTTTATTTCCAACTTTACCATGATGTGACTGGAAACTCATTTTAATAACTTGTGAAAAAGATCACTAGGTCTACAACTACAGACAGTTTCCTGCTTAATACAGATTTTATTTTATTTTTTACAATTAAAGTCAAACCAGCCTTCCGGGGAAATTTTCCATCATATTATTCTTAAAAGCTTCAAGTTCTGCCTGTTAGTGCCTTCACTTGCAGGGAGCCTGACTGTCCTTGGCCCAGAATGTGTACAAAAAGAAAGACGTGCTTCTAACAAGATGATGTCTGGTTGGTTCTCACATCAAAATATCTCAATCTTTCACATTTACAGCAGACATTGAACTGCTATTCCCACAGTGAGGAACTATTAAGCGCTGCTTACTCCATGACCAATAGCATAAAATATTCACATCAGGTTCTTTCTCCACAGGGACAAGATTATTTGCATTAAAGCACATAACAGAGAGAAAACTGCTCACACTTTATCGTTTGAGAGCGGATTTGTATTTACTAGTACAGATATTTCTATTTGGCTTAAGCTTAGTTCCAACATAAGACTTCTGCTTTCTGCCTCGCCTATGTTCTTCTTTCTTTTCAGAGGAGATTACATCCCAGTTTCACAAGCAAAGGTCTCAGGATGTGATCTAGCTTTCCTGTCAAACAGTGAAAGCCTCCTTTTACGTATCCATAGCTCTTCTTTCTCTAAACTTGGCAGACTTTTCTTAAATCACCCTGGGAACTTTTTAGCTTAGCTAAGGAAAGGATGGGGAACTGCCACACTCTGCTCGTCCTCAAACAGAAGGACCCAAGCTGTGAAATTGCCTAGTATAGCTCAAGCCTTTTTCTTCTGCTTACTCAACACAACAGCTTCTGGTGGGCATCACTGCAACCCTCATCCTCTGCCAGGGCAGCACAGCCCCAAGATGCCCTCACATTCATGAGCACCACAAAAATAAAAGTGCTCTATTTGAAAGCATTTTACACTTTAGGAAAATTCTGGGTGACTTTCATCACTTTCAGTTAAAGAGTTTGGAAGTCAGATGCCTGACTTGGAGCAGAAGGCTTCAGCCCTATGTTTCCTTGACAGCCATTGCGAGAAATGGGTAACTTCTGGTGGCAAATCACAGCATGTGAAGAGAGATGTTTGAAAAAGATCACACAAATTGCCTTCCCTCCTTCAGCTAAGGAACCAAAGGTGACTGGTTCAGATTTTGCAGAACATCTTGGAAATGCTTCTAATTTTTTTAGAGGAATCCTCTGTGAATTTTCTGCATCATCTCAGAAAACACACATGAAAGTGATTAGTGTGTAAGGTCATGGGTAGATGTAATTGCAACTGCACCAGGGTATGCTCACATGAGATGCAGTTCTGGAAGCAAGCCTGGCAGCAACCCACATAATGAGGTGGCATCCCTAGCGCCTGCAACTGACCTAGGAAGGCTGAGCGGTGAGCTCATGGCAGCCCACTACAGAGCCCTACCTCTACACAGTCACACAGTAAGATGAGCTCTGACTTCTTCCTTTGGAGTTAACATCTGCACCTCTGTGGAAATCAGATATTTACATGCCAAATTTTCTGCTTGATAAGAATCTGGCCAGAAACATATTAATAGGTGTGAACATAAAGAGAAGAAACATCACCTTGCTTATTAATTGACTAAATGAATTAGTTGAGTATAGCTTTATCGGTATCCCATGTTCATGGCTGCGGAGTGCAGTAAGCTGCTTGATACTGCTGTCAGCAGTGCTTCTGTGCATATTGCATTATCCGCTTGCTCAGGTGAGGGAGAGCACCACTCATTGTCCATTTGCTTCAGAAGAAAGTGAATTCGAGAAAAAGAAAAGATCAAGTTTACACTGAAAATTTACACAGGTTCTGCTCAGACTTCTGAAAAGAGGAAATATGTAAAGAATTGTTATTTCTAAGTTGCCAGTACATCCAGAATATCCATATACATAACATTCTGTAACAGTCTGATATTTGCATTTTCCTATTTGTGCCCCATAAAAGATTTCCACTGCAAAAAATGGTGGTGTGTTCTTAACAGTAGACAGAGATTCGTGGTTTGGATCTTTATTAATCCTTCCCATTTCTCTCTCATCGTTTATTATGTCATCCAGATTTCACTCTGAACCATCTACTCTTTTCCACATGTTCTTAGCAGGAAATGTGCATGAATTTAGAAACACAGCAAGACATACGATATTTAGTAATAAGATCATTTTGAAGACACACAAAAGAAAAAACCCAAATGAAAGTTCTAGCTGGCTTCCAACCTCACTCAGTCAAGCAAGATAGCCAATATTCCTTAATTTGATACTTCTAGTTACAGTAAGGAATGGCTTACTTTTCATTTCTTTAGCTACAGCTGAGATTTTAATATGGGTACAGAATTTGGGAGTATTGCTTTTTGTTTACTCACAGCTAAGTCTTGTATTAATATTTAGAATCATGTGGAGGTTTTGGTGGTGACATTTTTTTTAGCTTTATGCAGACAAAAGTACACAAGGCTTTAAAGACTAGCCTTTGTATTTTGAGATTCAGTAAATAGAGGTATGTGAGATGCCACAGCTTGTTTCGTGAATTACATTACAGATGTTATGTATACATCAAATAACATGATGTAACTGTCTAAAAAACTGAAACGTTATACACATGTCACATCAACAAGAAAACTGCAGATGATGTACAGGTAATCGTCTGAACTCAGAAAAATGATCCCCAGATATTTTTCTCATTAAGAGTGAGCCAAATAAACTGCCGCAGACCTTGAGCATTCCTCTCCTGTGACCCTGTGTAGGAAGATGATGGAAGAATAAGAAAAAAGACTGCTTCTGTAGAAAAGGCAGAGGAAAACCCACCCTCGATAGCCCTGTGTGTTTCTGAAGCATGAGTGATGACAAAGAAGAAGGCAAAGGAAAAAGCAGAAAGGTCAGATTATTAGACTTATGTAAGCCAGATTCACACCCCAAGTAAATCAGGAATGTTTCATAAATCTGTTTAGTCCCATAAAGCTTGGCAAAAATATAATGCATTTGATGTTCTTTTCCATAAGGAAAAGAAATTGCATCCTTTAAAATAGGAAACTACAATTTTTAGGAGGAAAAATGTTCCTTTCTTTTTATTTATTTTTTATCACATACAGGCAATATTTTATTTCATACACTTCTTTCCAAGATGATCAATTTTTAGCATTAAAGCCCTCCATAAACATCGTTTCGGGAAGATGGTGTTAGCAGTGACTGTCTCTTTTTGCTTGGTGGTGATGGGGCTTCACATAAGCAACCAGCATACTTCTGAATGGGGAAATTCGCTCCAGGGTCTACATGGGATACACTGTCTGGAGGGAGCAGGAAGGCTGGAGCAAGAGGTAGGAATGGATCTTCTGTACTCTGTCCCCCGCCCCAAAGAAGTACAGTGGGATTAGTCTCTGTTGCTTCATAAAAGGATTTATCATGGTCACTAACGGTGCTACATTCCTCCTGTTTGTAGGGCCAGATGTCAGAGTGGACATTAGAGGATGTGTCAGGCAAAGCATCCTGTCTGCTCCCCAGTCCTGGCTCTGTCCCACACAGAATCATGGAATCACAGAATCACCAAGGTTGGAAAAGACCTACAAGATCATTCAGTCCAACCATCCACCTATCACCAATAGTTCTCACTAAACCATGTCTAGGGTGTTAGAAGGTAAGGG
>JAOWBP010000001.1:25479251-25499660 GCA_028571105.1 Tragopan temminckii | reverse complement strand
AAATTGGCCCAGACTCCAAAGGAATATGTGCCTTTGCAAAAACTCCCTACAGCCTGCGAGGGAGCGTGGGGATTGTGATCTGCAAGGCTGACGCTTTCTTTTTGGCCATCACATTCTCCAACCCCTTTGACTACATCCGTTACAAAATCGAGTTTGCCTTAGAGATCTTCACAGAGGAGAACCACCTGGGAATCCTCAGTGATGTGTTCACCAAAATGATGAAGAGTAAAACATACTGCGGCTCCTCGCTCTTCCAGCGAGCCACGCTTCAGTCAGAACATGAAACCCTGGAGGTCTCCAAGGGGAACATTCGTGTCCAAGCCAAGATGTCCAACAATGAGAAAGCCATCCTGAAAGTCCAGGTTGAAGAAATAGATCCACCACCCTACCATGGATACATGTGAGGGAAGATGGGCACCACTGCTGTCAAGAGGATCCCCTGGGAGATATTCAGCAAGGATGCAGCAAGGCTTCTCCAGTGGTCTTGGAAGGAGGTGGATGGTAATGATGGATCCCATGGGAGATGGAATCACCACCTCATGGCTTTGCTGCAGAGCTAACCGTGTTCTACAGCTTGCAAACTAACTCATGATTGCATATGATAAACAATAAATATATTCTTACCCACACAAGTTGCATATATTCTTTCAGAAAGGCTCAATGCATGGAGAAAAACTCTGACAGCCAGCATCATGGCAAGACACAGTGACACCAGACTGTCACTGTGTCCTTCTCTGTTCTGGTCTCCTGACTCTGCTTGGGATGTCTTAGGTCAGCATAAATGCTGGTGGAGAGCAGCTCCAGTGGGATATGAAAGTTAAAATTAGTGTTAGGCTAGAGGTAGAGCTGGGGGTAGGGTTTAGGGGTAGGAGTAGTGTTAGGGCTAGGAGTATGGTTGGGAGGGCCAACAAAGATGATGAGGGGCCTGGAAGAGGCTGAAAAACCTGGAACTGTTCAGCACGGACAAGAGAAGGCCTGAGAGGAGACCTGGTCAGTACTTATAAATAAGTAAAGGACAGGAGTCAAGTGAATGGGGCCAGGCTCTTTTCTGCCTCAGCAGCAGAACTGGGGGCAATGAGCAAAAACTGGAACACAGAAAGTTCCACATGAGTATAAGGAAAAAATTCTTTACTGTCAGAATGATAGAACAGTGGAGCAAGCTCTGGAGCAATCAGAGAGGTTGTGGAGTCTCCTTCTCTGGGGATAAACAAAACCTGCTTGGGTGCTTTCCAGTGCAAACTAATCAAGAGAATTCTGCTTTAGTAGAAGTTTGGACTAGATGATTTCCAGAGGTCCCTTTCGACCCCTTCAACTCTGATTCTGTCTCATTGTCAATATCATCATCAACATCAACATTATCGTGTCATCTTCAAACCCTTGGTTCTACTGGTGACCTGGGCAAGGATGTGGGTAAGTGGGATATCACAGGTGCCCTGCTCCAGCTCCTCAGAGGTGACACCATGGTGACTAAGGCACAGAAGAAGGCAGGAGAGCTGCTTGAAGAGTGATGGGGACATCATGGAGTCCAGGAGGTTGGTGAGGCTCTCAATGATCTTCAACTTATGGGGGAAATTTGGGGCTTGGGGTTGCATCACCTAACCCAAGATAATTGGGGTGTGGGATGGGAGGCCAAGTGGGATCAGTGTTGGGTCTTGGGGATTGATAGGGTTGTGCCCCCCTAAAGAGAAATCTAGTGGGGTCTCAGTAGGGTTGAGGCTTCCTCAGTGCACACAAAGATGGAAGCCACCACCAGGTAGCAGACACTGCAGGAGTACAGAGTGGGGATTGTAACACTCTAGAGCCTCCTCAATCCCCTCTGTCCTCCTTTCACTCCTGCCATCACACCTTGCTGACAGGGGGTGTGGAGTCCTGTGGGGAAAAATTGAGAGGTTGTGGGGGTACAGGGATAGGCTTGAGAGGTACTGGGATGGGGCTGGCATGGGACTAGGGAGGACCAGGAGGACACTGGGAGATGCTGGGGTAGGACTGGAAGATACTGGGGTGAGCAAGCATGTTCTGGGCTAGGCTGAGAGGCACTGTGGGCTCTTACTGCATTCCCATCAGGGCCCCTCAGCACTGGTATTTGGTGGGGGCATGCTCCTGGCGGGAGGAACAGGGAATATGGTAGATGTAGCTCAGTGCCTCAGAGCTGTGGCTCTATGGTGGTGTTGTAAAGTAATGAAATTATAATAAAATCATAGATTCAGAAAACCATAGAACTATAGAGTCCCAGAGCCAATAAATAATAGTCACAGAGTCAGAGAGTCATGGAATTACAGGCCACCTTGAGGCCTCTCCTCCATCTCCTCTTCTCTGAGACAAACAAACCAAGTGCCTTCAGCATCTCCTCACACACTTTACTGTCCAGACCCTTCCCCAATTCCATAACCCTCCTTTGGATGTTCTCGAATAGTTTTATGTCCTTTTGATGCTGTAGGGCCCAAACTGCACGCAGTGCTCGAGGTAATGCTGCACCATTGCAGAACAGAGGAAAATATCAAGAGTTATCAGCCTGGATTCACCAAGAAGTCACGTTTGCCCTATGATGCTTTTATGATGAAATCTCCAGCCTTCTCCAGTGGATGACGTGGGTTATGTGAATACTGTCTTTCAGGAAAGCCTTTGACGCTCTCACCCATAAGACCATAAGAGGGAAGGTTTTGGTAGGGACAGGATGAGCAAACAGTGAGGTGGATCAAAAGCTGTCTGAATAGCTAGACCCAGAGGATAGTGGTGCAAAGTCTACTTGGAGGTCAGTAATGAACAGAGTACCTCAGGGACTTCCTGGTGGCAGTAGGCCTTGAAAGGAACATTCATAGAATCATAGAATGGCTTGGGTTGGAAGGGACCTCAAAAATCATCTAGTTCTAAGCCCCCTGCCATGGGCAGGATTGCCAATCACTACATCAGCCTGGCATGTGCTTCATCTGTGGGAAACCACCGAGCACCCAGGCTAGCACAATCCTGAAATAAGTATGCAGTGCCTCTCCTGAGTGTGTGATGATTGTATTGCATACCAGGCTTTTCAGACAAGGTGACCCAGAGAAGCTGTAGATGCCCCATCCCTGGAGGAGTTCAAGGCCAGGCTGGAGGGGGTCCTGGGCAACTTGATCTGGTGGGTAGCAGTCAGCCCAAGTGGAACGTAAGGTCCCTCCCAACCCAAGCCATTCTGTGATTCTGTGGTTCTGTTACTCTATAACAGGCTGGAGATGTGGGCAGACAAAAATCTCATGAAGTTCACCGAGGAGAAATGCATAGTCCTGAACCTGAGAAGGAACAATCCCAGCACACGATGACATGCAAGGGCAACCAACTGGAAGCAGATGGCAGAAAAGAATCAAGGAAGTCCTGGTGGGCGCCAAGTTAGTCATGAGTTAGCAACCTGCCCTTGCTGTTAAGAAGGCCAATAATCTTATTGGCTTTATTAGGCAAAGTATCACCAGCAGGTCAAGAGAGTTTAATCTTTCCCTCTCCACAGTACTGGTGAGGCTGTACCTGGTGTTCTGGGTCCGCTTCTTGGCCCCCCAGTACAAGAGAGACCTGGCCTCCAAGATGATGAAAGAACTGGAGCGCCTCTCCTATGAGGAGAAGCTAGGGGAGCTGGGACTGCTCAGGGAGTATTTTACCAATGTGTGTAAATACCTAAATGGACAGTAGGAAGGGGATGGAGCCAGGATATTTTTAGTGGTGCAACAGGCCACAACAAGAGGCAATGGGCACAAACTGGAACAAAACAAAACATCAGGAAGTATTTCTTTACTGTGCAGGTGAGGGAGCAGTAGAACAGGTTGCCCAGAGAGGCTGTGGAGCACAGTGTTGTATTCATTAGTCTTAGCCATTAAGGTGGGTTTGCATGGCACTGGTGTCCAAGAGGTCCTTGTTTATCCTCCTAGTGGATAAACATCACAAAAAATGAAAGCCAGGGAAGAACCTCAGCTGAAGTGAATGCAAAGGAAAAGAGACAACCTGTCTCTATGCAAAAGGAGAGAGCAAAATTGGGGAGCACTGTCAGTCACTGCTGAACGTAAGAGATGATGGAAAATGTTTACATAAATATCTGTCTCCAAGTTACTGAAATGGGCTGGCAACTTCTGTTGTACAGCAGTGGTGCACAGTTCCTTCATTATCTCTTCATAGTCCTGTGGGATCTGCATCAGGGAATGGGAGTGACACTCGGTGGCTTAAGAAAGTAAAGGCAGGAGAGCCAGAGAGTGTGAAAGAGAGCATCCTGAGGAGAAATCCGAACCTACAGTATCTCTCATCCCCGCTACAATGCTCCTGTATGGCCTCATACTGCACTGGCTAAATAGGTGGGAACATTAAAATTAGCAGAGGAGGTCGCTGTTGTGCTGCCTGTGGACCATGCCCTCCTAGGTGACCTCTGCACAAAACTTGCAAACAGTCTGTGCACAAGGTCACAACACCTCTGCAGTTCTTTGGGTCAGGGTTCTGCAGGGAAGGAAACAGGGATCTGCTCAGGAAGGAAGTTTGGAGGGAATCAGATGGAAAAGTGGGAAAAAAACAGACACTGAAGTATTACAAGAAATCCAGCAGGTACCCAAATGTGAGAATTAAATAGGAGTTACGTGCTGTGCAAAGGACATTGGAGATTTGGAAAGTACGTATTGTAGGTTCTAATATAACAGCTCAACCACTCTATAACCTGATAAAAAGGAATGCAGTCCAGGAGTGGACCCCACAACACAGAGACTCAGGACTAAATCCACAAGTTCTGGCACCTCACAATTAGTGAATGTTGGCCTGCTCAAACCATGGTGGTGCTCAAGATGTTACGCATCTTCACCAGCTCTGAAAGGACACTGTACAAGCTCTCCCAGGCTCCATGTAATTTCCTTGAATATCTATGTTATTTTTTAAATCTTCTATCACCATCTCTTGCTCAGTTCATGCGTAGCCACATTTTGAGGAAGAGATTCTTGGACATCTATGCTAATTTTGCAAACCAATATTGCATGCCAATTTTGTTATTACAGTGTATTCAACTCAAACACGTTATACAGACTAGGGGACATATCCACTTGCGTGTTAAGAGCTGGACAGAGTGGATAGAGTGGAATAGAGTGTGAAGAGCTGCCTCTGAGAAACAGCCATGATCAGGTTGAGAGCTGGTGGATGAAAATCAGGGGCCAGACCAATAAAGGACATCTGGTGGTCAGGGTCTACTACAGCTGCCTGATCAGGGGAGCCTGTGGATGAGGGCTTATTGCTTCAGCTGCAGGAAATGTTGTGCCTGCAGGCTCTCATCCTGGTGGAGGATTTCAAGCATTTCAGTGGCTGCTGGGAAAGCAATGTAGCAGTCTTTAAGCAATCCCGAAGATTCCTGGAGTGTGTTGAGGATAAGGAGAGAGGAGCAGTGTTTCTGGACTTGGTACTCACCAGCAGAGAGGAGCTCATTAAGGAGGCTAAGACTGGAGGTCCCTCTGGGCTGTAGGACCATGCCCTGGTGGAGTTTGTCATCTTGAGGAGGATGGTCCTGGGAAAAAGTCAGGACTCTAGAGTGCAAGCTTCAGCCTATTTAGTGGATTACTGAGTGAGATCCCCTGGGAAGCTGTCCTTAGAAACAAAGGAGCAGGGGAAAGCTGGCAACTCTTTAAGGATGCCTGTCTGAGAGCACAAGAGCTCTCTGTCCCCCAGTACAGGAAAACTAACAGGGGAGGCAGGAAATCTGCATGGCTGGGCAAAGATCTGCTGGTCAAACTGAGGGATAAGGACACGTACAGATAGTGGAAATTGATGAGGGATGTGAAAAACAAGAAAGTATTCTACGATGCATTAATCAGAAGGGACAGGCCTGGCACAGGCTGCCCAGAGAAGCTGTGGATGCCCCATCCCTTGAGACCTTCGAGGTTGACTGGGGCCCTGGGAAGCCTGGTCTAGTGCATAGCAACCCTGCCAATGGCAAGGGATTGGAACTGGATCACATTTTAGGTCCCTTCCAACCCAAGCTGTTCTGTGATTCCATAACTGTGATATTTGTGAGGAAATGAGAAAGAGAACTTCCCAGCTTTAAGAAGAGAAGAAATGAAATTTCAGCACAGCTTGGCAACTTTTGTACTCGTTTGCTGTATCACTTTTCTTACCGGATTGCAACACAGCCCAGTAGATGCAATACCCAGTCTCCCACAGTCGGCAGCAGAGTTTGTTATTCACAGTCCTGATGGCCTCTAAATAGACCCCTGATTTTTTCCTCCTTTCTGCACAATGAAATTGTTAAAATGGAAGAGTTATTCTCCAGTGAAAGGAATGCAGGGGCAAAATGCATCTCAGCACTGTCAACTGCAGTTAGTGGTGGTGAGCTCTCCTTGGATCTGGATTCAAAAGGAGCCCTTTGAATTAACAGGAGGGGTAAATAAAGGCACAGAAAGTGTCTCTGCTCTTCCAGGTCTCTCTCTCTCTGTAACCTGGTCTCTAAGCACCCACGACCAATGAAAATAAGAAATCAGCAGTTTCACTACCTTTTAGTAGTAGTCAGTTCATAGTTTTGGCTTCTTCTCTCCTTCGGGGAAAGAAGAAGGCTTATGAGGGAAATTCATCAGCTGTTTTTCATGCACTTTCATAGCCTGGAGCTTGAAAACATAAGGAAGAAGACAGTAATATGAAGAAAGTGTAGAATATCGCCTTCGTGGCTTTCAGCAGTAACCATAACATCTCTGTCTCTCACAATTTTGTTTAACAAGGATGAAAATTGCAAAAGTCAGCGTGTTTCCCCTACAACTGCACTCCCCACCATGCACAACTGCTTTGTTTCTATCTCCAAGCCTGGAAGAGAGAGATACTGAGCATCAAAGCTCCTTTTCTTAGAACTTATTGGGACATTGTGCTTCTTGGAGGACCCTGTGTAACACCAAGGGAAACAGAAAGGATGCTGTCTTTATTCAATTCCCCCTGCAGTGATTAAAAAATAATATTTTGATAAAATATTTTGATAGATATTTTAATAAATGATCAGATTTTAAAAATAACTCATTCCTGGTTGTCACTGATGACGTGGAGGTGGCTCATAGCTGGGTTTAAGGGTGTTGTTAAGAGTCTGAAAAGCACAAAGAAGACTGTCAGAGCAGGGCTGGTTTCAACATGATCCCATAAAACAGACCCAGAGACCTGAATCACCAGATCCTTAAAATAACTCTTAATAGAATAATATTATATATATATATAATATTATGTATATTGTAATATTAAATAATAATAACTTAATGTAACTTAATATATTAATGTAATAGGATTTTGCCATTCTGAAGAAGAGTCTCTGCGTTCAGGAGGCATTACACTGTTCCATCTGCACCACTCACATCCTTTGAGGAGGAGAAACACTATAAATAAACCAGGATTAATGAAAAATAATCGAGAAAAATGGCACTAAATCACTGGCCTTGCCAGTAACCCATCTGTGATTCCATTCAAGAAATTCTGAGGGCACAAAGAGCAGCTCTGCAACTCTGCACCATCCCATAATGGCAGTCTGAATGGCAATAAGCATGCAGTGAAGGAATTTCTTTTCAGCATTTTCATACAATGAAAATATTAAGTATGGACACCTGAAGACTGAATCTGAGGTCTGAGAACTTTCTCCTACTGAGAAAGCAAGCTTGGAATCCAATGTGTCTGCTCGTTTCCCTGGCAATGGGCAGGGAAATCAGCTATTTCTTCCAAACACGAAGGTCTGGAAGCTGAGCAAAGCTTGTAAATAACTTTCATTCCTCAAGGCACATTTTTTCCAAAAAACAGCTTTCCAAAAGGGATGATTGTATCCCTGCATGCCTCACCTCATGGAGAGGCAAAGAAAAGTGGATGCTTTGGCTTTGCCCAGAGGTCTGATCTTTGACTGGGGACATTCAGGGAGCAAACTCTTTGTGGGTGATTTGAGAACACTTAAAAGTTTAAATTTATGTTGCACTGTGTCTGTCTTGGTAATGCTGTGGGCCTTCCAGCTGCAGCTCTCCACCTGGTCTATCCCAGTTTTATTCCTATCTTCCTTCTCCTGCTATTACAGCCCACCCTATAAGAGGAATCCTAGAGCTGAGTTTGGGGGTCTGTGAGGCTTCCCCCATCCTGGCCCCATAAGGTGCAGTGCTGCTTTCGCCATTTACAACCATTCCAACTTGCAGCTGATGCCAGGTGTTGTTGCACAATTGCACTCCCCCAGAGGTCCTCAGGACACTCCTTTGGATCACATGGGGCACATCCATCCCTTGTGGAGCTCTCCTTTAATCCTGCAGCTCCACAGCCCGGCTGCATCACCCCCTCTTGCTCTACTGAGCATCCTCCTTGCACATAAGGGGGCAAATCCCAATGAAAGGAATTGATCAGCACAATCTAGGAGGTGCTCAAGGAATCATCACCTGCAGCATCCTGCACCTCCGTATGCGCACAGCATCAGCAGCCTCCTGCTGGTTCTGCCTCAGTGACTGAGGAGCAGTAGGTCACTTCTTAGTGCTTGGCATTCTTGTGCATTTTGCTTGGCACTCACATTCGTGCAGATCATAGAATGGCTCAGGTTGGAAGGGACTTCAAGGACCATCAAACTCCAACCCCCCTGCTGCAGGTAGGGCCGCTAACCTCCATATCTAATACTAGACCAGGCTGCCCAGGGCCTCATTCAACCCAGATCATAGATCTCTTTTGGTAGGTCTGTGTTTGTGCTGCAGACTCCTCCATGCAATACTTGTTGCAAACATTACCTTGCTCACTGAATGTCACTTCCCATGGTAAGCCATGATGCTCAGGGGGGATTCTGCACCTGCAAAGCCAAGCTGCATGGGATGAACTCAGAAACAGATTGCAGGATTCCACCCCATCCCTTTAGCTGCAGATGGTTTGTGGGTACTTCACCAGGATTTGGGCACTGAAAGTTGCAGAGGTGAAATTTCAGTCTGTGAAGCCTCAAATTAATAAGCTTTTCTGCAGGACGAGAGATTTTCCTGAAGCCTGGCGTCTCTGCCTGCAGGCCCAGAGCCCTCAGGCTGTGATTTAGGAGAGGCAGGTGTAAATGAAAAGCATCCGCACGCATTTCGGCTACCGATCTCAGGCGCCTGGCGTGCAGCCCAGCTGCCGGGCTCTGCCTCCGCGTCCCTGTGCCTCCTCTGTCCCCTTCCTTCATAGAATCGTGGAATGGCTTTTGTTAGAAAGGACATTAAATATCATAGAATGGCTTGAGTCGGAAGGGATCTTAAAGATAATAGAATTATACAAAGGTTCATATTGGAAGGAACATTAGAGAGCATAGAACCATAAAATGGCTTGGGTTGGAGAGGACCTTAAAAGCCCATTCAATTCCAACCCCCCTTCCATGGTCAGGGTTGCCACCCACTAGATGAGGCTGTCCAGGGTGCCGTCCAATGTGGCCTTGAACACCTCCAGGAATGGGACACCCACAGCTTCTCTGGGCAACCTATGCCAGTGCCTCACCACTCTCTGACTAAAAAAAAAAAACAAAAAAAACTTCCTAATATATCGCCTAAATTTTCCCTCTTTTATTTTAAAATCAATCCTCTTTGTCCTGCCACTGTCTTGTGGGAAAACAGTTATAAAAAAAAGCAAAACACAGAGAGTTTTATTAAGCTTCAGCATTTCAGCTGATTTCCAGCTCCCCTTCCACTGTGCAGCGGTGTTCTTCTTGCTTAGTCCGAGGTCATAAAGCTATAGTCATGGAATTCTAGCCATAGAATCATAGGGATGATGGAAAGGTTTGGGTTGGAAGATAGCTTAAAGACCATGCAGTTCTAAGCCCACTCATGGGCATGGACACCTCCCACTAGATTTCCCAAAGCCTCATCCATTCTGGTCTTGAGCAATTCCATGGAAGGGGCATCTGCAATTCCTCTGGACAATCTCTTCCAGTGCCTCACCACCCTCATCCCAAAAAATTTCTTCCCAATATCTAACCTAAATCTCACCTCTTTCCATTCAAAGCCATTACCCCTTGTCCCATCACTACATTCCCTGATAAAGGGATGCTAAGAACATCTTCATCCCTTCAGAACCCTGAAGTCCATTCACATGCCAGCATCTTCCATATGCAGAGCCAAGCCAATGTGCTCTCCCTCTGTCTCTTTTGTATATCCACATCCCATCCTCTCAGTGCAAATTTTCCACCTTTGGCAGAGCCATGAATTGTTCAGAGGGAGCTGTATTCCAGGTTGATCTCCTCTCCCTCAAGCACTGGGAATTTGCCCCACAGCTCTTCCCAACCTATCTGTGTGCCTGGAGTGCTTACATATGTCTCCTCACCTCATTAATCCCAAGGAAATCCTTTGGCATCTTAACTAATTACAGCAGGCTGACATCCTCCTCACACATGTATGAAAGGAGTGAATGTCAGATCCATTTCTGGGTTCCCCTGCAGAACTGACGAGCAGTTTTACCACCCACCTCCACCAAGCTGTTGCACCAGCCTTAACAATTTTGACTGACTGCTCTCCTCCCATTTCTCTGTGTCCTGCTGGCTGCTCTTTCCTTGGCTTTCCCTTGCTCATTTATTGCTCGGTTACTTTGCCACTGTATTCATAAATAGGGCGCAAAGTGTCAGGGGTCCCTGAACTCCTCCAAATACAGCCCGAGGTGTTTCTTCTCCTTCCTCTGCCTGCAGTGTGCTCCTGGCCTGGCTTCCTGCCCCTGATGTTCTCACCCAGGGGACCACGTGGAGTCCAAGACTTCCATCCCAGCCCACAAGAAACATAGAATCATAAAATGACTTGGCTAGGAAGGGACCTTAAAGCCCATCTAGTCCCAGTCCCCTGCCATGAGCTGGTTGCCACCCAAGTTGCCCAGGCCTCCATCCAACAGGCCTTGAGTACCTCTAGGGATAGAGTAACCACAGCTTCTTTGTGCAACCTGTTCCAGTGCTTCACCACCCTCTAAGCAAAGAAATTCCTCCTAACATCTAACCTAAATCTTCCCTCTTTTAGTTAAATACCATTCCCCCTTGTCCTATCACAATCAGACTGTGCAATAAGTCACTCCCTCTCCTGTTTATAAGCTCCCTTGAAGTACTGGAAGGTTGCAATGAGATCTCCCTGGAGCCTTCTCTTCTCCAGACTTGAACAAGCCCAATTCTCTCAGCCTCTTTCCATAGAAGAGATGCTCCAGTCCTCCGGGCATCCTTGTGGCCTCCTTTGGATCCTCTTGAACAGCTCCACATCCATTCTGTGCTACATTCCAAGAAGAAGACACCAGCCCACACCCCAAGGACCCCTCCGTGCCATGTTGGAGATGCCAGCTAGTGGCACAGGGCCATGGCGCTGGCGGGTGTTGTGGGCATGCTGCTCCCCTCCCCATAACTGCTGTCACCACACTCCCCATCATTCCCTGAACCCCTAGCAAGGGGTGACTGAGGGCCACCATCCCCCACTCCATGTGAATCACCATTCCCCCCTCCATGTCCACCACCATCCACCGCCCCCAGCCCATCAGCACCATCGGTCCGATCCCTGCTGCTGGGTGCTGTCAGCCAGGGCAGGGCCAGGTACTTGTGCACCTCGATGGCTGGGCTGCGGCGGTCAGGGTCGAGCCGCAGCAGGCGCTGCAGCATCTCCTGTGCCCCACACTCAAAGCCACCCCAAGACTTTGGTGCCTCCCGTCTCACTGTGTCACCCTGCCAAGCGCTGAAGGCCTCAAACTGGGGGTCAGGGCTGGCAGCTACAGCCCAAGGGAAGCAGCCAGTGCAGAGGCAGAAGAGCAGCACAGCAAAAGCCCAAACATCCAGGCTGGAGTCCAGCTCCAGTGTGTCAGAGCCCTGCAGCAAGCAGAGCTCCGGCGGAGCGTAGGGCAGTGCGCCAGACATGGCACCAATTTCCGAACCCTGCAGGCGGGTGAGCCCAAAGTCAGCCAGCTTCACGCGGCGGCACTCGTGGTCGAAGAGCAGCACGTTGTCCAGCTTGACATCTCGGTGTACCAGAGCCCGGCTGTGCATGAAATCCAGTGCCTCGGCCAGCTGAGAGGCACAGCGCTTTACCACCACCTCGGGCAGGCCCTCCTGGGGAAGGCAGCAATGTCACTTCCCTCGGAGGGGCTGCTGCAGCACCCTGCCTGGTGCCACCAGCATGGGACACACCCCATAGCAGCCCCCAGAGGTATCCCTGTACCACAGAGGGGCTCTTGGTGCACCACATGAGCTTGCACTCCACTGCAAAGGGTGTCCATGCAACACTCTGCATGCACTGCATGTTCCCATGCACAGTGTGGGCATGCACCATACTGAAAAATACATGGCTGTGCAACCCATTGCAGAGGATCTCCTCAGGAATACCAGAGGCATGCACACTGGTACAAAGGGTGTCCCTGTGCACTGCATGAGCATCTGCCGCATTGCAGAAAGTCTCCCTGTGAACACCATAGCTACACACCCCACTGCAAATGATATCCCCATGCATCACACAAACACGTTCCCTATAGCAAAGATCCTCCCCATGCACACGCATTCTCCCCATGATCTCACACCGCTGCAAGGTCTGCTTTGCTCCCCACCCCCTCCCAGTACCCACTGCAACGCCCGCCCAGCCCCTTCTCCTCCCCAGCACACTGTTGTGCCCCCAGCCCTGAGGCACACACACCCCTGGTGTGAGAAGATTGCACAAGTCCCCAGCGGGAGCCAGCTCCTGCCCAAAGGCAAAATGTGTGGAGTTCTCAAAGGCAAGGGGCAGAGCATGGATGCAGGCAGCGTGACCAGAGAGGCACCGGGCTATACAATACTCCCGCAGGAATGCCCGTCGCTCTGTCCGTTCCTTCAGCATCAACTTGAGGACCACCGGCGAGCCTGGGATGCAGAGAGAGGGTCAGCACCAAGGTTTTGGGTCCATGAACATCATGAGCGTGCAACTCCAGTGCAAAGGGTGTCCCCATTCACATCACAAGCATGCAACCTCACTGTGAAATGTGTTCCCATGCACACTGTGAGCATGCAACTCCAATGCAAAAGATGCCCTCATGCACTACACAAGCACAAGGTGCAGCACTGGGGCAAAGACCTCACAGCTCCTCACCACCATCCCGGGGCTCAGTGAGCACCACGTGGCCATAGGTTCCACTGCCCAGCTCGCCCAGCACACAGAACTGCTCCTCCAGCTCCTGCCACTGCAGTGCCCGGCCTGCCTGCGCCATCAGCTGCTCCAAAGCTGCCGTGTTGTCCTCCTCATCCTCCTCCAGTTCTGCCATGGCCCTGCAGAGACCAACACCATGCTGCAATGGCTCCATAGCATGCAGAGGGAGTACCCAGATGGCACTGCCCAGTGCACACCAGTTTGGCCCAGCCTAGTGCAGCTCAGACCAATCTTGTCTGAAACAGCCCAGTCCAGCCCAGTTGAGCCCATTCAGCCCAACATTGTCCAGTTCATCCCACTTCAGTCCAATTCAGCCTAGTCTAACTCAGACCAATGCACCCCAGCCCAGTCCAATCCCTGCCCAGATGTAGGGAGCATCCCAAGGGGGAACAAGCAGAATTGGAACACTGCCCCATATCAGCCCCACATCTCACCCCACATCACCGCATGGCAGTGGGTCAGCTCTGTCACTTCCACGTTCCTCCATCCCCAGCTGTGCAGCAGGATCTTTGACCTACTGCCACTACCGGATATACGGGATAGCAACAAGAACCCTGTGCTCCCCCATAGCCCTGCTGCAGGGCTGTAAAGAAGTCACAAGTAAAACACAGGTCGGGGTTGCACAGGGACAAGAAAGCAGCCTCACCTGAGTCCCTGAAGTGTCTCTGCAGCACAGCTTTGTGCCACCAGCCCCACGGCGCCCGCGGCCGTGACTCAGATTTTCCTGCGCACTCCGACACCGCCGGACCCAGGGCAGCGCTGGGCCGTGTTAATCTGTCCCAATGGATTGGGAACATGTGCAAGGCACAAGGCGTGCCGAGAGCCAAAGATAGGAAGGGGCAGGACAGACAGGGCACGGTGTGCGGACAGACAGATAGGATGCAAAAAGAGATACAGCACTGCACGGGGACAGAGAAACAGCGTGAGATGCAAAGAGAGTGAGGGCACTGTGTGGGGATAGACGGAGAGCATGCAGCATGGGACAGACAGACAGCATGGAGCATGAAACAGCATGGAGTGAAAATTTAGTTTCTCCTAAGTCCATAGATAAGGAGGTTGTATGTCCCAGTGTTCTAAAGGTTAAAGAAAGGCAAATTAGATTAAACTCAATATTAATAAAAAATGGATTACCTTTATTAATTCTGATCATTGTTCTATAAGTTTTAGTGATTTAGTCAGGAACAGGGTGGGGGGAGCACAGAGGATGCAGCTGGGTGTCCCCCCTTATTCTGCTCCTAGTGTGGGCTGCTTGGTGCCCCAAAACCAAATTTGCCCCTGCTCCATGGAAAGGTGTGGGGCTGCACCCAAAGGTGTGGGGCTGACCCTCTGCTTCAGAGCCCATTTCTCCCTCTCACCTTTTTCCCACATCCATCTTCTCTCCCTCAAATTCCCAGGCTTTCCTCCCTTCACCTCCCCATTTACCACAACCACATCCTTCCCTCTTTCCAGTTGCCATGACCATATCCTTCTCCCCAAGTTTACACATCCTTATGTCTCTCTCCCCCCCTTTTCCCAACCCTATACCCTTCCTTCTTCTCACTTCCCCCATCCACATCCTTCTTTCCCCATTTTCTCATATCCTTATACCTCCCTTTTCCCTCTTTTCCACATCCATATCCCTTCCTCTACCTTTTCTCTATCATAGTCCTTCCTCTACCTTTTCTCTATCATAGTCCTTCCTCTTCCTCGTTTCCCATATCCCTGTCTCCCTCTCCCAGTCTTCCATATCCCCCATCTGTCATTTCCCACATCCTTGTATCTCCCTTTTCCCTTTTTCAATACTCATATACCTTCCTCTCCCTCTTTTTCCATATCCCTATGCTCCCCTTTTCCTATTTTCCATATCCACATTCCTCCCTTTTCCCATGCCCATATCTCTTTGCCTCCCTTTTCCTGCACCTATATCCTTCCCTTTTCCCTATTTCCCACAGCCCCATCTCTCTCTCTCCCCTTTTCCCCACATCCTTCTGCCTTCCCTCTCCCCATTTTTCATAACCTCTCTCTCTCCCATTTTCCACAGTCCCATCTCTTCCTCTTCCCTTATCCCATGTGCATATCCCTCCTTCTCCTCATTTCCCACACCCATATCTCTCCCCCTCTTCTCTTTTCCTACATCCTTATGCTTTCCTCTTCCCATTTCCCATATCCACATCTGTCTCCCACCCCTTTTCTTTCATCCTTTCCCATGCCCACATCCTTTCCTCTCCTTTTTCCCCCATGGTAGGGGAGGTGGAACTGGATGGGCTTTACAGTCCATTCTGTGATTCCTCACATCCTTATCTTTCCCTCTCCCCAGTTCCTACAGTCTCATCCCTCCTCTCCCTATTTCCCATGACCATATCCTTTTCTTTGCCCATTTCCCATGCCCTTTCCCCCTTCCCCCACATCCTTATCCTTCCTTCTTCCCCATTTCCCACAGTGCCATCTCTCCCCCTCTCCTTTTTCCCACAGCCATATTCCTGCCTCTCCCCAGTCCCCATGACCATATCCCTCTTTCTCCCCTCTCTTCCTGCAACTTTTTGCCACCCTCTCCCCTTTTCCCACACCCTCTTTTTTCCAAGACCACATCCCAGCCCATTTCCCACAGCCCCATCCTTCCCTCTGTCCCCATAACTGTTCCCTCTCCTTCCCCACCTGCTCTCTCCCCTGTCCCAGCTGCTCCTGCTTGCCCTGACCCCAGCTGTCTGGGCCATAATTAACCCCTGACACATAATTAACACCTGACAGCACATTAGCAGGCCCTGCTGGCACGTGGAAAGGTCACTGAGCTGCACCTCTCACCCTGTCCTCTCCAACCCCATTACAGGGAGCAGATGCTGATGGTGGGGGTGTCCCGTTGCTATGGGGCAGCGGGTGTGGGGCTGATTGCTCCATCACCCTCCTGCCCCATTGAAAAGCATCAACAGAGCCCAAAGCAGAGACAAGGCCCAGTGCCAACCCCATGGCACCCAGCCCTGCGGGGGTGGCTGGGGGCGGGGGCGGGGGCACCGACAGCTGCTGGGACACAGAAATAGCCGGGGCCAGGTGGCAGAGCTCAGCCTTGGGGATGCAGCCAGGACCTGGCCCCATGCCGAGCCTCAGTAGTTGGGGCCAGCCCAGTGCTCCTGGGCTTGACCCCCACATCCCTTTCTGCTGGGGGCAAACTCCACTCCCCCCTCCATAAACCCCAGTGCCCCTATTGCTGAGCTGCTGCACTGCTGCCCACTGCTTCATGCTGTGACATCTGCAAACCCTGCCCCTGCTGCCCCCACTGTCCAATTATGTGCCTTCCCAGTCCCCATTGCCTCACTCCCTTCCCCTTCCCACAGCCCCCTATACCCCCACTCCTTGCCCTTCCACAAACCAATGGCTTCCTGCACCCCATAATCCACCTCATGGTCTCCCATTGCCCCATATCCATCCACTCACTCCCCATCTCCCCTCTGGCTGCCCCCCCAGCAGGGACTGGCCCCAGCCCCACATCCCAGAGCTGCTGGCTGGGTGCCGACCCAATGCCCTGGCAGCAGGTGCCGGCAGCAGACAGGTGGCTGGTAGGATTATCACTAATGAGTAGTTTCATAATGGGTCAAGAGGCCACGGGGGGGGACAGGACAGGGGGATTTCAGCAGCACACCTGGGCCTGCCAGGACCCCAACACCTGATGTGGCACTCTATCCCGGTGTCACCCCACTGCCCTAATCTCTACAGCCCTGGGCAGGTTCCATGCTCATGGATGCTGCTCGCTTTTAATGACATCATTAAAGGAATAGGGCTGGGGGGGGGAGGGGGTGGCAGCAGATGGGGCTGAGGACCTGGATCCTTTTTGATTTTTGACCCTTCCTGCATTTGGGGGGTCCTGTTTGCATTTTGGGTCCTCTTTGGGCTGGGAGTTCTCTTTGGACAGGGAGTCCTGATTGTGCTCAGGATTCTGTTTGGTTTGGGGTTCTGTTTGGCTCTGGATCCTGTCTGGATGTGGGGTCTTGTCTGGGCTCTGGGTCCTTTTTGATTTTGGGTCCTTTCTGGGTTTGGGGGTCCTGTTTGTATTTTGGGTTCTGTTTGGGATGAGGGTCTGTTTGGTTTTGGGTCCTGTTTGGGCTCAGGATTCTTTTTGGGCTCTGAGTCTTGTCTGGATGTGGGATCTTGTTTGGGCTTCAGGACATTTTCTGTTTTGGGTCCTGAGTTTGGGGGGTCCTGTTTATATTCTGAGTCCTGATTAGGCTTGGGGACCTGTTTGGTTTTCGGTTCTGTTTGGACTCAGGATCCTTTTTGGGCAGCGGATACTGTTTGGGCTCTGGATTCTGTTTGGGTTTGGGTTCTGTTTAGACTCTGGGTCTTGGCTGGATGTGGGGTCTTGTTTGGGCTCTGGGTTCTGTTTAGACTCTGGGTCTTGGCTGGATGTGGGGTCTTGTTTGGGCTCTGGGTCCTTTTTGATTGTGGATCTTGTCTGGTTTTGGGAGCCCCGTTTGTATTTTGGGTCCTGTTTGGGCAGAGTGTTCCATTCAGGTTCAGTTCTGTTTGGCTTTGGATCCTGCTTGCACTCAGGATTTGTTTGAGCTGCAGTCCTGCTTGGGCTTGGGGTCCTGTTTGGGTTCCTCACGCAGATGCTGCAGGAGGGCCAGATGCAGTTCCTGACACTACTGGGGCCAGCGCCATGATGCTCAGGAATCCTGTGAGGAGAGAAGACTGAGCATGGCTGAACCCTGCTCCACAGGGTCCCGTGGCCATCACCAAGCCATGGCGGCAGCCCCACACCTGGCATACAACTCCAACGTCCTCACGATGGGTGCAGTCATGATATCCCCACGCACGGTGTGCACAGTCCTGCAGGCTCTTCTCCTGCCCTCGGCATTGGACGTCATCCAGCCAGATATGCCCAACACCAGGCCCGAAACGTGGCCGTTCCCCATCCACGCCCTGCGCCTCGCCGCAGCCCAGCTCCCGGCACACCACAGCCGTGTTGGCCCTGCTCCATCCGTCATCACACACCGTGCCCCAGCGCCCGGCTCGCTGCACCTCCAGCCGCCCCGCACAGCGCCTGGGCCCGCCAGCCAGCCGCAGCTTGAAGGGCTCTGTGGAAACACAGCAGTGACACAAGGTCTTGATGTGACACCAGGCCTACTGTGTCAACACCAGGCCCTGCCATGACAGGCCTCGCTGTGTCCCCTCCAGGCCCTGCCATGACACCAGGCCTCACTGTGTCCCTTCACCAGGCCTCACTGTGTCCCTATCAGGCCCCACCATGACACCAGGCCTCGCTGTAACCCCATAAGGCCTTGCTGTGTCCCCACCATGCCTTGCCATGACACCAGGCCTTGCTGTGTCCCCACCAGGCCCCACCATGACAGGCCTCGCTGTGTCCCTATCAGGCCCCACCATGACACCAGGCCTCGCTGTAACCCCATAAGGCCTCGCTGTGTCCCCACCATACCTTGCCATGACACCAGGTCTTGCTGTGTCCCCGCCATGCCCTGCCATGACACCTGGCCCCGCCACGTCCCCGCTAGGCTGCAAGGCCCGGTCCTGCCCCACGCTCACCCTCGCAGTTGACAGCAGCCACGTGGTTGGATGGACAGGACGCAGCGTCACCTGGCTGCAGCTCACAGTGCTCCAAGTCCAGCTCCTGCCCTGCACACAGCACCTGACGCAGACCCACCGCGTTCCCCTCAGCCATGAGTGGGCTGCAGGGCACCGGGACGGCACGGGGGCGGCCACAGCCCAGCTGGCGGCACAGGACGCGGGCAGCTGTAAGGTCCCAGCCCATGGCACAGACCGAGACCCAGGAGCCAGCATGCAGCAGCTCCACGTGGCCCTGGCACTGGGAATGGCCACCAGAGAGCCGGGCAGGCACTGTAGGGGAGAGCAGGAGAGTGAAGCGTGGGGAGCTGCATGGCCTTCCCAGTGCTGCACCAGCCTGACCAGCACAGCCCCAGTCTGCCCAGCGCAGCACCAGTTTGTTTAGTACAGCACCCAGTCTGCTCAGCAGAGTCATAGCAAAGCCCCAGCCCAGCTCCAGCATGTCCAGTTCAGCCCCACGCTACCCAGTTCAGTCCCAGTCTGCTCAGCTTAGTCCCCAGAGCAAAGCCCAAGCACAGCCCCACTCTGCCCAGTTCAGCCCCAATCTGTTCAGCATGGTCCCAGCACAGCCCCAGTCTGCCCAGCTCAGTCCAAGACTGCCTAGTTCAGTCCTAGTTTGCCCTGCTCAGTCTCAGTATTCCCACCACACTCTCAGTATGCTCAGCGCAGCCACAGCCCAGCCCCAGTTTAAGCTCGCTCCCAATCTGCCTCTCTTGGCCCCAGCTCAGCACCAGCACAGCCCCGGTCTTCCTGTCTCGGCCCCAGTCTGTCCAGTTTGGTCTCAGTCTGCCAAGTACAGCACCAGCAAGGCCCCAGTCTACCCAGAACAGTCCCACTACAGCTCCAGTGTGCCCAGCTCAGTCCCAGTGTGCCCAGAACAGCCCCATCACAGCTGCAACACAGCACCAGTCTGCCCAGCACAGTCCCAGTATAGGAACCCAGCATAGTCCCACTATAGCCTGTCTGTCCTGTACAATTCTAGTCTGCCCAGTAAGCTGCCCAGTACTGCTCCAGTCTGCCCAGTTCAAACCATCCCACCTGTTGCCCATGCCCTGGTGCCTGCCCCATCCAGCAAGTGCTGGCCCCAGGGCACCCAAATGGTATCTGTGGGGACATCCCAGGACACCCAGTGACCCCCTGTGATGCCCAGTGACTCCTACTGACGTCCAGGACACTCACTGACCCCAAGTAACACCCAAGTGGTACCCAGTGAACCCCACTGACACCCAGTGAGACCCAACATACCAGATCCAATCACAGCACCGCAGCACAAAGCTGAGGGGGAGAGAAGTAGGAGTTGGAAAGAGACAGAGACACCCACAGTCCATCCAAGACCCTCAGGATCCCCCAGCCCACTGACACACAACACAAAATGTTTTCCCCTCAGTTCTGCCTCCATGTGCCCCCAGCTCTGTACCCCTCCTTTTCCTTCAGTTCTGCCCACCATGCACCCCAGCTTTGCCTCCCCATGTGCCTCCACCTCTATGCCCCTCACGTGCCTCCCATCTCTACGCCTTCCATTTCCCCCCAGCTCTGCACCCCCCATGTCCTCACCCAGGCACAGTCCGAGGCTACGCAGCCCCCCCATGCTGCCAGCAGGGCCTCCCCAGCCACTGGGGCCACCCTTTTAACAAGGGGGTTAAGGAGGGGGGGCGAGGGGAGGAATCGAAAGCTGAGAGTAGGAACCCTGCAGCAGCCAAGCAGGCGCCAGGATGGGATGAGTCCTTCTCTCCCTCTCCTTCACCCCCTCCCTCTCCCTCTCTTTCACCATCTTCTCCTTCATATTCTCTCTCCTCCT
>JAOWBP010000001.1:25463361-25479182 GCA_028571105.1 Tragopan temminckii | reverse complement strand
GGGGGGGGGGGGGGGGGGGGGGGGAAGGATATTGGACTTGACAGATATATTTGAATGTAACAAGTAATGCACAAGCAATTGCCCACCACCCATCAACTGATGCCCAGTCAGTCCCAGAGCAGTGGAAGGAAGCCTGATGAAGTCCCACCTTTTTCAGACTTTCCTTCTGAATGATTCCATACAGTATGGATTATCCCTTTGGCCAGTTGAGGTCAGCTGTCCTGGTTCTGCCCCCTCCCAGCTTCTTGTGCCCCTCCAGCTCTTCATTGGCAGGAGAGTACAAGAAGCTGAGAAAACTAAAACATCCTTGACTCTGTACAGAACTACTCAGCAACAGCTAGAAATGTCTGTGTGTTATCAGTATTTCTCCCTCAAAAAAACAGCACCATAGCAGACACTATGAAGAAAACCAGCTCTGTCTCTGCTCAAAATAAGTCAAGGTTCAACCCCTCAACACTTTCTGAGGAATTCATCTCACCTGGCTATGGAGGTAGGGTTCAGTTCCAGCTTCAGACCCTACAGTGTTGGTGTCATCTCCATGCAATTATGTGAAGCAAACAAAAGTGCCAGTGGGGACCCGGCTGGTTTGTAGGGGGAGTCAGACCCTCCAAGAAGCCAGGTTGAGATGAATGGCCAGACCAATGCTAGATTCACTTGGTGCCATGTGCAATTTCTATTTGTTGGTTATGAACTGAGCATCTTGGCTTCCTCAGCCTGGCATAGGGCTCAGTGTCTGCTTTGCATGGTGGCCTGGGCTGGACTGGAGATGAATCCAGCCAAGAAGAGATTGCCCTGTTTTGGAGAACTCAACTGACCTGAGCAAACCACGCCAGCATCTTCTCTGTGGTTGCAGTTATTCTGTCCCCATGGACGGGCTCGGCACTGGTGAAGGGCATCCTCAGTCCCATCACAGTTCACGTCATCCAGCCAGATATGCCCAGTGCCTTGACCAAAGCGAGCCGCCCTGGAGGCTGCCTCAGCCCTGCCGCAGTTCAGCTGTCGACACACCACAGTGGCAGCCTGAAGGTTCCAGCCATCATCGCACACCGTGCCCCACTGTCCATCATGCAGCACCTCCACTCTGCCAGCGCAGCGGTTGGGGCCATTCACTAGGCGGATCTCTGCTGCCTCCACTGTGATATTTTTGTCTACAAGCAGAGGTGGGTAATGCAGTGTTTAGAGGAACAGCTATCCAGGGAAACCTTCTGGCAGTAGCAAGGGTAAGGACATGGTGAATAGTAACCAGAGCATAAACTTAGGGCAGATGCCTGGCCTTGGCAGACGGCTAACCCTCTCCTGGCATGTTTGCAGTGACATGCACCGATGCCTATCTTCAGCTTTCTGACTTAATACCCTGTAGAGATGGAAATAAATTCCTTTTATGGTGCCTTACTCTTCCTCTAGGGTCCTGCAGGTCCCACACAGTCTCAGTGCAGTGCAAAGCACAAAAGGATATCAAACTCCTACACATTTAGCCACAAAAACTGAAGTTGGATAAGAACAAATATAAAATTAATAAATGTGTGCCAGCATGGGGAAGAAAACTGGTGAAAGGTTTAGAGGGCAAAACATATGAGTTCCCTTGGTTTGTTAAGCCAAGAGTAGACTGAGGAGAGGCCTCAGGGCAGCCTGCAGCTTCCTCATGAAAGAAGAGCAGGGGCAGATGCTGATCTCTGCTCTCTGGTGACAGTGACAGGACCTGAGGAAATGGCATGGAGCTGCATCAGGGGGAGGGTCAGGTTGAGTACTAGGAAAAGGTTCTTCACCAGAGGGTCATGAGCACATGGCTTTTGGGTAAGGGAAATCCAACTCATGCTATTCAGGAGCCCCATATCTGTGAGTATAAGCATCACCTGAGCACACAACACCAGCATCTTCTTCATGTGTGCAGCCGTTGGCTCCCCAGGGTCTGGCCCTGCACTGTACAAGAGCATTTTCTCTCCCAGTGCAGGCAACTCTGTTCAGCCAGATGGGATCCACCCCTCGTCCAAAGAAAGCTTGTGTTGTGGCTGACAGCGCTTTCCCACAGCCCAACTGTCTGCACACCACCATGGCATCATTCATGTCCCAGCCATCATCGCAAACAGTTCCCCACTGCTGGTTGTGAAACACCTCGACTCTACCAGAACAGTGATGAGGGCCATTCACCAGGCGAAGAGTTGATGTGTCATCTGACAGCACTGCAAAATGTGGTGGGGAGACCATGCATCAACACTAGTGAGGTGGGAAAAAACATCCAAGGGAGAGCTTGATCATCTGCCTCAGCATCTGCAGGAGTGAGGTGTCCACCTGTTTGTAGTATGCAGACACCTTCATGTTTAAAGGATGATCCTTTGGAATCATTCAGGTGGCTGAGCTCTGGAACAGGTTGCCCAGAGTGTTTGTGGATACTCCATCCCTTGAGGAGTCCAAGGCCAGGTTGTACAGGGGCCTGGGCAACCTGATTAGTGGGTGGCAAGCCTACCCATGATAGAAGGCTGGAACTGGCTGGTCCAACATCCCTTCCAACTCAAGCAGTACTGTGATTCTATGATTCCATGAAAAGCCTCCAGAACATGGGCAACCTACTCTTAGTGGACCTACCTGAGTGGTCCGGTCGGACCACATAACTTCCAGAGGTCTTTTCCAACCTCAGCCTTTATGTGTGATTCTTTGATTCAGTGCCCTTTGAGATCCTGCTGCCTTGTAGGGTGTGCAAGGACAACTTAGAGAGGGAGTTCACTCTAAGACACTCTCTTTACATTATTTACATTGTTATGGGTATCACAATGGAAAAAAGCTCTTCTCACTGTCACAGAACTGTACTTTTCTTGCACCATCCTATTCTAATCCTCCCTAGGCATGTCTCCAACCTGTCTCCAACAATGTGGAATTCATAGCTCACCTGAGCATTCCACGCCGGCATCATCCATATGGGTGCACAGTTGGATTCCCCATGGAGACGACAAGCATTCTGAAATGGAACTTTCTGTCCCGATGCAGGACACTCTGTTCATCCAGATGGGATCTGACCCTTGGCCGAAGTGAGCCTGGACAGGAGCCGAGAGAGCAATGCCACAGCCCAACTGCCGGCACACCACTATGGCGTCATTCATGTCCCAACCGTTGCCACACACAGTCCCCCATCTCTCATTCTGAAACACCTCCAACCTCCCGGCGCAGCGGTGTGGACCATTCACCAGCCGCACTTTGGCTGTCATCTCTAATTGTGAGTCTGAAAATGCGATAGGGGTGATAAACCCTTCAGAAAAATTCTGCACTCCTCTCTCAACCCCTCAAAAATACACAGATCCAGGACTGGCCTGCTGCAGCATCACCATGAAGGCAGTAAGATGCAGGACAGAACCCATCACCAACTTGACCCCAGTGGTGCCCTGTTTTGGAGAACTCAACTGACCTGAGCAAACCACGCCAGCATCTTCTCTGTGGTTGCAGTTATTCAGTCCCCATGGACGGGCTCGGCACTGGTGAAGGGCATCCTCAGTCCCAGCACAGTTCACATCATCCAGCCAGATATGCCCAATGCCTTGACCAAAGCGAGCACCGCTGGGGGCTGCCTCAGCCCTGCCGCAGTTCAGCTGTCGACACACCACAGTGGCAGCCTGAAGGTTCCAGCCATCATCGCACACCGTGCCCCACTGTCCATCATGCAGCACCTCCACTCTGCCAGCGCAGCGGCTGGGGCCACTCACTAGCCGCAGGGAGTTGGTTTTTGAGGTGTCTGTCACTGAAAACACAATCTGGAATAAGTTCTTGGGGAAATTAATGCCTGTCCCTACCTCCATGATTCCCAGCTTTGTCTTTTCATGTAGGGAAAAGTGAACTTGGTGTGCAGTTCACTCCATGGATTTACACAGCAGTAGGACAGTCCAGGCAGCTATTTCCGGGCTGCATCCTGTGCTCCTCAGTTGGAATAATAGGTCCCATCCTTTAAGATGAATCCATCCTTTAGGGGCAGAGATGTTGGACTTGGAGTTAATTACAACCCAGGTTTGGAGTTAGTCATGATGTTGGGCATAGTGATGATCATTGGATAATAGAACTGTAGAATCATGGGATCATAGTATCATAGAACCATAAGAATCACAGAATCATAGAACCATAAGAATTGTAGATTCATAAGAATCATAGAATCACAAGACCATAAGAATCATAGAACCATAAGAATCACAGAATCACAGAACCATAAGAACTGTAGATCCGTAAGAATCATAGAATCACAAAACCACAAGAATCATAGAACGGTAAGAATCATAGAATCATAGAACCATAAGAATTGTAGATCCGTAAGAATCATAGAATCACAAAACCACAAGAATCATAGAACCATAAGAATCATAGAACCATAAGAACTGTAGAACCATAAGAATCATAGAATCACAAAACCACAAGAATCATAGAACCATAAGAATCATAGAATCACAAAACCACAAGAATCATAGAACCATAAGAATCATAGAATCATAAGAATTGTAGAATCCTAAGAATTGTAGGCTCATGATTCATAGTCATAGAGTTATGGAATCATAGAATCACTGAATGTTTGGGATTGGAAGGGACCCTCAAATGTCATGTAATCCAACATCCTTGCCGTAAACAGGAACATGTCTCACTAGAGCAAGTTGCTCAAAGCCCTATCCAAACTGACTTTAAACGCTTCCAGGGATAGGGCATCCACAGCTTCTCTGGGCAACCTGTTCCAGTGCCTCGCCACTCCCATCATGAAAAATGTCTTCCTTATATCCCATCTAAGTCTCCCCTCTTAGTTTAAATCCATTGCTACTTGTCCTGCCACTGCAGGCCCTGGAAAAAAAAAGTTTGTCTTCTAAGCCTCCTTTATGTATTAATAGGCTGCAGTGAGGTTGCCATGGAGCCTTTCTCCAGGCTGAACAACCTCAATTCTGTCAGCCTTTTGTTTTAGGCTAGGCACTAGCCCTCTGAGCATCCTTGTGGTCTTCTCTAGACTCTATCAGGTCCATGTACTTCTTGTGCTGGGGACTCCAGACCTGGATGCAGCACTGTAGGTAGTCTCACAGGAGCATAGTAGCGGGGGACAATCCCTTCCCTCGCCCTGCTGACCGCATTTCTTGTTATGCAGCCTAGGATACAACTGCCTTTCTGAGCTGCAAGCACACACTGCTGGCTCAAATCCAGAGCAGGTCCTGCCCCTGTAATGAGCAGTCCTGTGAATTCTGGCAGTGGAGCAAGAGAGCCCTTGCATTGCCTCCAGGAGTGCAGAGCCTTCTATGAACTCCAAGATCCTCGAACACAGTGCTGGCCCCTGCAATGCCACATGTTGCAGGACTTACCTAAGCAGACTACACCAGCATCTTCTCTGTGGTTGCAGTTATTCTGTCCCCATGGACGGGCTGGGCAATGTGGGAGTGCATCCTCGATCCCAGTGCAGCTCACGTCGTCCAGCCAGATGTATCCAGTGCCTTGCCCAAAGTGAGCCCTGCCTGGGGCTGACAACACTGTTCCGCAGCCCAACTGCCTGCACACCACCTTGGCATCATTCAGGTCCCAGCCATCATCACACACCGTCCCCCACTGCCCGTTGCGCAGGACCTCCACTCTCCCGGCGCAGCGGCTGGGACCATTCACCAGCCGTACATCAGCTGAGCTCAAGTTTCCTGCATTTGCAGACACCCCAAGGAAATTCATGCATGCATGATTGCAGAAAACCTCCTTCAGTCCCTCCCACCTCATCCACATGCATCCCACATAAACGGCAGGGTAGCAGCTGCATTAGAACATTAAAGACAAAAGGATTTTCCACAGCTAGGCACTGCTGATTAATCACAGGAGTAAGCCCCAGATTTTGCCAGGTGTGAAATTTGGCTGAGAGATGCTGCATGGGGGTTTCAAGAGCGGGAGATGCAAATGGGAGAGGTCTGCAAAAGGAGCACGCCTAAGCCTGCCCCATGCATCATATTCCCTCTGGAGAGAGTCATAAGATTGTTTTGACTTAGAGGAGACCCGTAAACATCATCTAGTCCCCTGCAGGGACATCTTTCTCTGGAGCAATTTGCTCAAAGCTGAATCCAACCCAACTGGACATTTCTAATGATGGGGCATCCACAGCTTCACTGGGCAACTTGTTCCAGTGTCTCACCACCCTCAACATAACAAAATTTCTTCCTTCTATCCCACCTAAATCTACTCTCTTTTAGTTTAGAACCATTGCCCCTCGTCCTATCACTACAAGCCCCTGTAAAATGTCTTTCTCAGTCTTTCTTATAAGCCCTGCCTCCTGACGACCCCAAGTCTCACCTGAGCACACCACACCAGCATCTTCTCCATGATGGCAGTTGTGGACACCCCAAGTCTTAGCTGCGCACTGTGAGATATCATTTTCCTCCCCTGTGCAGCGCACTTCATCCAGCCAGATGTGGCTGTGTCCCCACCCAAACCGAGCTGATCCTGGAGCTGACAGCGCAGTCCCACATCCCAGCTGCCGACACACCACCGCCGCATCATTCATGTCCCAGTTGTCATCGCAGACTGTCCCCCACTCATTGTTGTAAAACACCTCTACCCTCCCAGCACACTCATTCAAACCATCCACCAGCCGAAGTGTGGAAATATTGGAAGTCCCTGAGCCTGAAAAACACGCGGGAATAGACATTATAAAGGTTATGCTCATATAGCATAAAATCTAATGAGCTGGAGAAGGATGAACATCCCTGTAGTCTGTGTAGGTGGTGTTGCTGCAGTAAGCTGCATGATCTAGGTTTACTTGATGGCTACCCTCTTCTTGGACTAGAGGAAATGGCAAAGGACATTTTTCTATTTGTTGTTTGTGCTTTCCTGACTGCTGACCACCACACTGATCTATCCATTGAGGTTTCTCTCCCAAGACAAGTATTAGATAGCTACAAGTGTGTATCATATTAGCCTGGCATATTCTATTGCATCTTTCCATATTTATCCTCATGACCTCACATTTAGCAGCACTGGAAGCCACTCTGTGTGTTCTTAACCCAGGGTGGAGAGCTGGTACATCTGCTGCCAACCAAAGGAGCATTGTTTTACTCTCCTACTACCACTCCAGGAAGACTGCAGGTGCTTTTCCACAGGAAAAATTGAACACCTCTGGATATCTTCAGACACTAAGGTGTGTCTTAAGGTGCTGCTTTTTCCTACTGCCCATGTCCCATTCTCCACATTTGTCTGAATGTCCAGTAGCTCTCTCTTTTAACAGTTTCCACCAGTCTGAGAAGTCCTGGACACAAGAACTATAGGCCAGCTTGCCCTCATACTGTTCCCAACCCTCAGCTTACAGGACAGGGCTTGATCCATCTATAAAGAAAGCACTCAGTGATGATTACCTGAGCACACAACACCAGCATCTTCCAAATGGCTGCAGCTATAGAGTCCTTTAGGCTTGACTGGGCATTCAGTGAGGGTAGCTTCTGTCCCAAGACATCTCACCCCTTCTAGCCAGATGGGGCCAGACCCTTGCCCAAATGAAGACATCCTCGGAGCTGACACCGCCGTTCCACAGTCCAGCTGCCGGCACACCACACTGGCATCATTCAGATCCCAATCATCATGGCACACCGTCCCCCACTGCTGACTGTGAAACACCTCCACCCGTCCAGAACAGCGGTGTGGGCCATTCGCCAGCCGTAGGGCTTCTGGGCTCCGGAGGTCTACATCTGAAAATATAATCAGGGTGAGAATAGATCCTGGCCAGAAATTCCTGTCTGTCTGGTTGCCAGTAACATTGTGGACCTCTCCATCCCGCAATCTTGCAACCACACATGCATGCATGAACAATCTTTGGATCAGGAGTGTTTTGCCCATGCCCTACATACTGGCCAAGTCCTTGCCACGTATTTGAAACTGAAGTCATGCCTTATGGGAAAAGATCAAATCTGGAGTCTCTAGACTGTAGATACACAGGTGCTGAGATGCTTGGGAGTGCTACATCCACAGCACCTTATGCAGCAGCAGCACACACAGTCCTAGCAGCATGAAAAGAATGTTCATCTTCTCCTCAGCATGCATGCTGAGATGTCAGCGTCTATCACAGCAGACATGTGAGGACTGTAGTGAAACAATCTGCTTATGTTACATGAAGTGTCTGCTTCACTGGTAGCTCCAGCTAATTCTCCACCACCCTTTATGGAGGGTCCATGTACAAGGTGCAAGCTGGCACATGTTTTTTTTTATGCTTCCCGTCTCCTGTATCTGAATCTACCAGTGAGAAAGGCTGGGTATTACTGAGGGTACAACCCTGATAGAAACACAGATGTTTCCTGCACTCCTGACATAGTGTTCAAAGAGGACAGTTTCTGTCCCAGTTTGCCAGACGGGGCCATATCTTTACCCAAGGTAAACTGCAGCAGGTAGTGCAAAGGCAAACACAGCTGATCAATGCAGAGAGCCACCAATCACTCAGATAAAGGTTTTGCATAAAAGCAGCCCTCTGCCTGCCCGCAATACATGCACCCTTTCCCTGCCTCATTTTTGCCAAGAGTGAGAGTGCTGCTTGGGAGAAGAGGAGAAATACGTTAATTACTGAAGGTAATTGCATGTGCAAGGAATAGTGTGGCAAAGAGAAGGGACTTCCCAGGAACTGTATAGTAGCATGGCTGAGGAACAGTGACTGGAAAAACACAAGCAGAGTAGCTACCTGGACATAACAACCCTGCAGCATCAGGACTCCTTGTGTTTTCTCCCAGTCAACAAGTGATAGGACAAGAGGAAATAACTTTAAGTTGTACCAAGAAAGATTGAGTTTGGATATTAGAAAAAATTTCTCTACTGAAAGGGTTGTGAAGCATTGTAACAGGCTGCCCAGGGAAGGAGTTGAGTCTCCATCCCTGGAGGTATTTAAAAGATGGAGTAGATCTCAAGAACAGAGTTTAGTCGTAGACTTGGAAGTGCTAGGCTAATGCTTGGACCTGATAACCTTGGAGATCTTTTCCAACCTAAACGATTGTACGATTTCACGATGGTCCCTTGAAGAAAGCCTGCATCTTACAGGTTTGAAATTTCTGGGGATCCCAGGTTTGGGATTTGCCTTCTGTAAATCCCCTAAAAGAAAAACATTTTGTGCTCCCTGGTGGGTCTGTAGAAACAAGCGGTGGTTCAGACAAGGTAAGGAGGAATTGAGTGGTGAATTTACAGGGACAAGCGGCATGACCTCCTAAGGAGAGGGCTGACACCTGACTCACCAACACTGACCTACAGCCTCAGAGCACACGACACTTGCATATCCCTTGGACTTGCAGCTCTGGGCTCCCCAGAGTTTGACTTTGCATTCAAAGAGGGCTCGCTCCATCCCTATGCACTCCACGGCATCAACCCAGGTCAGATGAGGTCCTTCCCCAAATTGTGAAGAGCTTGAGGCAGAGCGTGCTGCCCCACAGCCCAGCTGCCTGCAAACCACATAAGCTTCAGCCAGGTCCCAGCCATCAGCACAAACAGTTCCCCAGCGCTGGTCATGAAAAACTTCAAGCCTTCCAGAGCATTTATCAGAGCCATTCACAAGGCGGAGATCTGCTAGGTCAGAAATGCCTGATCCTGCAACATCAGAAAGAATAAACATGTAAGAGGACACCTTCTGTTCTGTGAAACCTTGAGCTACCAGAAATGCATTTGCGCAAGAGGCTGAACAGCTTTGAAGGTCAAGGACGCACTGACAGTGAGAGATAGGGAAGACTTTTAGATGTGATACTAATTAGCTGGGAAAAAAAAAAAAAAAAAAAAAAAAAGAAAGAGGAGTTGGTGCCCAAGGCTTTTTTAGAATGGACTTGGTTGGACTAAAATTCAATATAGTTTAGGCTGTTTGACTGATGAGAAGCTGCCAGGACTTGTGCTAAATAACACCAGTCAAAAGCATGCCAGAGACCTCATTGTGGAGATGCCAGTATAAATGGGCTATAGCCATTTAATTTTCTTGTGCTTTATCTGAGTATAGGAGCTGTCTTCCATCCAAAGGTGAATGATGAGGGATTGATTTCAAAGGTCTCCATACTGGCTGCAAATTTTTCTTGAATCACAGGCCCTTACAACCCCATGGAATCACCAATTCAAGCCTCAGGGCTGCTGTGTGACGGGCAATGTTTACCTGAGCATACCACACTGACAACTTCATGATGATAACAGTTGTGGATACCCCATCCCTTGAACTTGCATTCAGAGAGGGCAGCTTCTGTCCCTGTGCAGTTGACGTCATCCAGCCACATGGGTCCCTGTCCTTGCCCAAAGTAAGCCCTCGGTGGAGTTGATATCACCACACCACAGTCCAGCTGCCGGCACACCACTGCAGCATCTGTGAACTCCCAGCTGTCGTCGCACACCGTTCCCCATTGCTTATTGTGAAACACTTCCAGTCTCCCAGCACAGCGACCTGGGCCATCCACCAGTCGAATTGGGGCAAAACTGGAAACAACTGAGCCTGCAAACAGAGAAGCAACTCAGTCAAGCACTGCACATCCATTCAGTTTCTGTGGAGAAAGATGAGGAATGTTCATTTTCATTAGCAGTGCTTCACAGAGCATTGTGATTACACCGCCTCTGAATCCACAGCACTGTGGAGACACTCGTTGAAGGATCTGAGAATATTTGCTCCAGCAGAAAGTTGGATAAATCATAGAATCACAGAATCAGAGAACCAGAGAATGGCTTGAGTTGAAAGGGATCTTGAAGATTATCTACTTCCAACAGTAGCCATCTTCCATCCAGTGGGATGGTGAAAGAGGACCTGACCATATCGGAGCAGCTAGTGTATCCCAACCCAGTCCTATGCACTGAAACCCACCTGAGCACACAACACTAGCATGCTTTCCACGGCTGCAGCTGCTCTTTCCCCATGGGCTTGCTCTGCATTTTGTAAGAGATTGTTCTGTTCCCTCGCAGCTCACATTGTCCAACCACACGCGCAGAGATCCAGCATCCAAGTGTGCTTCACCTGAGGCTGACAGCGCTGTCCCACAGCCCAGCTGCCGGCACACAACCTCGGCATCCTTTTTATCCCAGTCATGGTCACACACAGCTCCCCACATCTCCTCGTGAAACACTTCAACTTGGCCAGCACAGTGATGTGAGCCATTCACCAGTCGGACATGAGCAGGCTCTGGAATGATCGAGTCTGCAAATATCCAAAAGTGTTATAAATGCTGGAAATTTCCTTCCATAAATCCCTTCTACAGAATTCCTTCCATACTTATCTGCTTACACTTAAGCTTCTGGCTCCTCTTCCAGTCACTAAAAGGCAAGGAGGAGGGGAGAATAGGAGGGCTTCTCTCTACAACACAATACTGCTCCCACAGCTTGCACTATGCAAGTTGTCAATCCCCACTCCCACCATGAAAAGCTCACTGGAGAGATTATTTGCACCAGACTTTCCCCCTTGGTGTATTCTTCCTGTTGTTGGACATGGTCAGCCTCAAGGGTTCACGGGGAAGGTTGCCTGTTGGAATTCCTCCCATCTTCCTAAATAAATACTTTGGCGTGGGAGGAAGGGACCCTCTTCATTCACCAGCTACAGGACAAGTTTAGGGTGACCACGCTGACTACTGATGCTGAAGCCAGGTCCCAGCTCAACTTTGCATGAGGCATGGACCAGCTGTACCCACACCTTCTAGCAAGCCCCCTGACTTCCTTCAGAAGTGAAATGCAAGAGGAGCAGCACTCACCTGAGCATACCACACCAGCATCTGCCCAGTGGTCACAATTAGTGATTCCCCATGGTTTGGCCAAGCAGGCAGATAGTGAGTACTCAAACCCTGTGCAATTCACCCCATCCAGCCAAATGATTCCGGATCCTTGGCCAAACTGAGCCTGTCCGGTGGCTGACAGTGCTCTTCCACAGCCCAGCTGCCTGCACACCACATTGGCATCCAGCAAATCCCAGTTCTTGTCACACACAGTTCCCCAATGCTTGTTGTGTAAGATCTCGACCCTGCCAGCACAGCGGCTCCTGTAATTCACCAGCCGGATCTGGTCACCCTCTGCATTAAATGAAAGAGCAAAAAGGTGAGAAGAGTTGGCACCCTGCAATCCACAAGTGGTTTTGCAGCATGGCAAGAGTATCATGTCACTGGAGCTGATCATTTCATTTAATGACATCAGGCTTATGACATTAGGCTAATTTCATAACCATGAAAAGGATGTGTGAGACCAGTGGCCCCCAGCACCTTCTGGCAGAGGGGCAAGAGTATGGAACCTGAAACTTCCCATTGCAACCATGCCAAGGGGAACAGCAAGAGCATCTCCAACCCACAAATGTCCCTCAACAATAAAGAAGCCACAGATGGCATATTATCTGCTGCAGAGGCAGAGAATTAAGGTGATGAACCAAGCATTGTTCGTCCCATGTCACTCACAAGGTGGTTACCTGAACACACCACACCAGCTGATGTCCGAGGATGACGTGTGCTGTTGCTCCATTGTCTTGTCTTGCATGCAAAGAGGGCAGTTTCTGAGCCTGTGCAGTTTATGTTGCCTGGCCACATCTGTCCGGATCCTTGCCCAAAATGAGACCCAACAGGAGACAACAGTGCTTCACCACAGCCCAGCTGCCTACACACCACTTGAGCCTCAGCCATCCCCCAGTCATCATCACACAAAGCTGCCCAGGTGTCGTTGTGAAAGATCTCGACCCTGCCATTGCAGCGAGTTGAACCATTGACCAGGCGAAGCTCCATGGAAATGGGAACCCCTGAATCTGTAAATGAAAGGAGAGAGATATGGCTGTTCCTGTTTGATGGAGTTGTGCATCCTCTGTGCGTGGTGAGCTTGCATCAAAAACTTCTTTAAAACCTTCTATGCACAGAAGATGGTTGAGACAGACATGGGCATTCAATATTTAAGGATGGCTTGTAAGAAAGCGGAAATAATACCATTTACCAGGGCGTGCTGTGTGAGGAAAAGGGGTAACAGCTTCAAACCAAAACAGGGCAGACTTCGGTTAGATATAAGCAAGAAATTCTTCACTGTGAGGAAGGTGTGACAGAGGAACAGGATGCCCAGTGATGATGTGGATACCCCGTCACTGAAAGTATCCAAAGTTAGATTAGACAGGACTTCAAGCAACCTGAAAATTCTCCCTGCCCGTGACAGAGATGTTGGACTAGATGATGTTGGAAGGTCCTTTCCAGCCCAAACCATTCTAAAATTCTATGAACACCTGCAGAAAGCTTTGCATGGTATAGGTTAGCTGTCCCCAAGACAAATATGTGTAGGTGCTTGGTAATCCATGTATGTGACTGCAAATGCCCATTTGAATCTGGAGAATCCCAGACAGTTCACTTGTCTTGCAGCTCAGCAACAGTGAGAGGCAGCAGAGGTAGAAGACTTTCCATGGTAACTTGCCTGCATGCAGCACCGAAAATGGACACTGTAACGAGCACTCTGAGAACACGCTCAGTGCTGTTGAGCATTTACAAGATCCCTTACAAAACCCTGAAATATTCTGTATGCTATCATTTAACCTTTAGGTCTGAATGAGAGTTACCTGAACATAGCACTCCAGCATCCTCTCCATGGTAGCAGTTGTTGACTCCCCATGCACTTGCCTTGCAGTCAAAGATGGATTCCTCCGTACCAGTGCAGTTCACCTCATCCAACCAGATGGTATCTTGCCCTCTCCCATAGTGAGCCGCTTTAGTGGCCAGCACTGCTGTTCCACAGCCCAGTTGCCGGCACACCACATTAGCATCAGCGAGGTCCCAGCCATCATCACAGATGGTGCCCCATCTTTGGTCATGGAGCACCTCCACTCTTCCCGCACAGCGGCTGGGGCCATCAAGCAGCTGGAGCCGACCGATCTTGGAGATGTGGGATTCTGTAGACAACACAAGAGGAATGGTTGTGGGCCACCTGTGTACAGTGAGGTACAGCAGGAAGGGGAACAGGCATGAAGGTCCCATACAACAGGCTGGTTGTGTCTACCTGAGCACTCCACACTGGCATCCTCCATGTGGACACAATTGTGATGTCCCCACGGCCTGGCCTGGCATTCAGAAAGGGCAGCTTCTGTCCCTGTGCAGTTGACATCATCCAGCCAGATCGGTCCTGTTCCTTCTCCATGCCGAGCCCCTTGTGAGACCGACAGCACCGTTCCACAGCTTAACTGCCGGCACACAACCTGGCCATCAAGGGCATCCCAGTTGTCTCCACACACCGTCCCCCATATCCCATTGTGGAGCACCTCCACTCGTCCAGCACAGCGGCCATGGTCACTGACCAGGCGGAGTTCCACCGAGTCTGGGGATACTGAACCTGCAGAACCAAGAAGAAAAAGAGGTCTGGAGGTGTCATCCTAGGGTGGATGGGGCTCAGCTGCTCACTTATTTGAGATGCCTCTGCCCCCTGGTGTTGGTCAGAGGAGAGGTTTCAGAGAAACTGCTGACCATACTACACTTATCTTCAGCTTAGAGGAGCGTGAGGGACCTCATGGTAGCCTGAGGGAAGTGGTCATGGCTTCAATCTTGTCAGTATTCAAGAAGAGCTTGAACAACACTCTTAGATAGATGATTGAACTTGGGTTGTCCTGTACAGAGCTAGAATTCAGGTCCTTGCAGGTCCTTTCCAACTCAGAACATTCTGATTCTACATGGCCAAAGAAACCTGAGATGGTCCTGTGTATGTTTATAGGCAGCTGAGTCCCATCCTGCCCCTGGGTTGGGGTAATCCCAAGCACAGATATAGGTTGAGTGGAGAATGGCTTGAGAGCAGCCCTAAGAAGAAGGATTTGGTGGTGTCAGTTGTTGAAAGCATCAGCATGAACCATCAATGTGCTCTTGCAGCCCAGAAAGCCAACCATATCCTGGGCTGCATCAAGAGATGCATTGAGAGGTGATTTAGACAGATATTAGGAAGAAATTTTTTACTATGAGGGTAGTGAGACACTTGAACAGGTTGCCCAGAGAGGTTGTGGATGCTCTCTTGCTAGAAGCATTCAAGGCCAGGCTGCATGGGGCTGTGAGCAACCTGGGCTAGTGAGAGATATCCCTGACTATAGCAGGGATGATCGTAAAGGTCCCTTCCAATGCAAGCCATTCAGTGATTCTGTGGTTCTGTGATTCTATGATTCTATGATCTCTCTCATTACTAGAGTGTGTCCAAAGGAAGGCAACAAAGATGGTAAAGGGTGTCAAGATGTATGAGAAGCACTGAAGCCATTTGGTTTGTTCAGCCCAGAGAAGACTGAGGGGAAGCATGGTGGCCAGCAGATTTCTCATGAGGGACAGATGCTGATAATTTTGGTGATATCAACAGAACCCAAGGAAAGGCATTGAAATACATCAGGGGAGAATCAGGCTGGATGTTAGGAAAAGGTTCTGCACTAGAGAGAGAAGGGCTCAGAAGAGGCTGCCAGGAGCAGTGATTGCAGACCTGAGCTGAGGGGAGCACAAGTAGTGTTTGAACAGCAGTCTTTGATGTATGATTTAACTCTTAGACTGACCAGTACTGAGCAAGGAGTGAGTTCCTTCCAACTCAGGATAATCTATGACTATAATAGTGATTGTATTACTGTACATGCCCTGGGCTCCCTGAGGCAACACTAACAGCCCTGAGTGTTTGTAAGCTGTTAAGAGCAATCTGTATATCCAAATGCCTGAATTTACTCCTCTTAATGTCAATATGGATCCTACATCTCAGGAGTTCTCTTCCTGCTCATGCAATAGATAAACGGTTGTATAACAGTTACACACAGAGTTTAGAGAAGTGGAAAAATTCTTATTCATGGGAAGGTTTCCTCACTCTGCAAGACCTGCAGCAAAGCATTGCCTCTAGTTCCTTATGTACACTTAGCACGAGCAGTAACAAAGTGGAGCAATAAGCTAACTGGAAGTGACTAA
>JAOWBP010000001.1:25395777-25418452 GCA_028571105.1 Tragopan temminckii | reverse complement strand
TCCTTGAACACCTCCAGGGTCGGTGACTCCACCACCTCCCTGGGCAGCCCACTCCAGTGCCTGACCACTCTTTCAGAGAAGTAGTATTTCGTAACGTCCAGCCTGAATCTGCCCTGACGCAATTTGGGGCCATTCCCTCTAGTCCGATCACTAATTACACAAGAGAGTAGACCAAACCCCACCTCTCTATAACCTCCTTTCAGGTAGTTATAGAGAGCAATAAGGCCTCCCCTGAGCCTCCTCTTCTCCAGACTCAACAGTCCAAGCTCCCTCAGCCTCTCTCCTTAAGACTGGTGCACCAGACCCTTCACCAGCTTAGTTGCCCTTCTCTGGACATTCTCCATGGCCTCGATGTCTTTCTTGTAGTGAGAGGCACAAAACTGCATGCAGTACTTGAGGTGCAGCCTCACCAGTGTTGAGTACAATGGGACAATTACTTCCCTGCTCCTGCTGGAAACACTATATCTGATACAAGCCAGAATGGCTCTGGCCCTCTTGGCTGCCTGGGCACACTGCTGGCTCATGTTCAGCCAAGGATCAATCAATACCCCCAGGTCTGTTTCCTCTTCCAGCCATTCTGCCCCAAGCCTGCAGCGTTGCTTGGGGTTGTTGTCACTAAAGTGCAGGACTCAGCACTTCATCTTGTTGAACCTCATGCCACTGGCTTCATCCCAATGATCCAGCCTGTCCACATCCCTCTGTAGGGCCTTACTACCCCCATGATATACCAGGCAGATTGACACTTCCAGCCAACTTGGTGTCATCTGCAAACTTACTGAGGGTGTACTCAATGCCCTCATTCAGGTCATCAGTAAAGATATTGAAGAAGGCAGGCCCCATTACCAACCCCTGGGGAACATCATGACCTATCGCCAGCTGGATTTAACTCATTCACCACCACCCTCTCGGCCTGGCCCTCCAGCCAGCTCCTTACCCAGCAAGGAGAGTACCTGTCCAAGCCATGGGGCACATTAACATCAGTATTAGATTCACAGTTTTACTTCATCCATAGTATAAAATATTAACAGAAAATACCCAAGGCTGAACACTAGTTTAGAACCTACTAAGATCACTGGAGGCAAAACTTAACTACTTCAGCTGGAGCAAGATCTGCCCATTAAACTTATTCACAGCAAGATTTTGTTTCAAGGCCATAAGCAGATCATATTTATGATTGAGATCATCAATTCTGAAACTGTCTTCTGCAAACAGTTCTTTGTGGGACAATGCTGAGTGACAGACAACAAATTCAAAGTCCCCTGTCACCACTGCATTGCAGCATTGTGGGGAATTGGGCTTTGGACATTCTGCGAGGGATTTTAAAAAGATTTTTCCACCAGCTTTCTTTCCCACCCAAAATCAGTCTGAACCTTGGAAGGATGAGGCTATGTTAGCAGCAATAAGAACCACATTCACTATCACAGTCAGCAATTTATTTTTCTCATATTAAATAAGCCTTCTATTCCAGAGAAGGTAGATCTCATTTACATACCTGTACAAAAGTGAAATGCAAGCTCAAGCTGAAAGCATCTATGCTGCAAAGTTCTTTGGATTTTGGTATGTAGAAAATTCTATTTTTTTCTGATGATAATTTTTGTAATTGCAGTTCCATAGTATATTTGTACCAGGTCTGTAATTTTAAGCTACCCATCGGCTAACATGGCAATTCAGTAGGTGTATAAATCAATGTCTGTGACAGGTGTGGGCCACTGTAACAAATCTTCTATACTTTAAATTAGTCATAAATACATGCCTTTCACTAAGCAGCCTCTCACTCTCATAAAAAAAATATATATATATGGTGACCATAGAAATCAGTTGCAATTTAGTTTGCTAACTTAAAATGAAAGACATTTGTGAATCTAGCTGCTATTAGTGAATTCAACAAATAGTCAACATTTTTCAATTGTTATTAAAAGGAAATGTTTGCATCTCAGTGATGCTACTGCTCTTGTTAAACACTTTAGGTTTTGTTCTTTTTTTTTTTTTCCTTTGCACATGCAGAATGGAAAGTTCAAATATTGCTCTGCATATGTCCTGGCAAAGCTGCTGAACAGCAAACACCCCCAAGTTCAGCCAGTGCTCCATTCCTCCGTTCCATGGGGAGTTCCTGTTTCATGTGTTTTTCATTTTAAGTTCTGCCTTCTTGAATGCTGTTTCCTCTCTTTTGGTTTTCACCAAGGTCAAAGAAATCTTTAGCAAATAAAGAATGTGAACATCCAGTCATCTACTGGAAATGTGCCCATCCAGCGACTAAATAATAAGTTAATAGGTTCAAGGAGCAGTTCTACATATTCTAAGTGGAACACAGCAAAAACCCTCATCTGAGCTCTTCTTCACAGCTAAGTAGAGGACACTTACTTTCCTTTGTCTTCATTATGCACTGCAGAGAAATGAAATTTTGGCAAAAAAAGAATCCTAGAGGGTCAGAGGATAGGATATAGACATTCTTTGTTAACCTTCACCTGCCTGCATTCAGTCAGGGCTGCGGAGGACCTCAGAGTAAAAATGGTGGTAAGAAGTTGAAAGCCCCAGCTACCAAAAAGATGTCTCATATTCTGATATTATGTGAAAAGACTAAGTTTCTGTATGACCTATTCAGCAGGTTCAGGGGATACGTGTTGACTATTACCTATAGAAAGAAATATTGTGATTTAATAATAAAATTTACTAACTGCAGACGGATGTGCTGCTGAAGTGCCCAAAGATCAAAAGTTACTAGCCAGCAGGACTTGTTACGGGTGATGATGTGGGATGCATTATTAATGCAGATATTTGCCACAGAAGTGGCATATTTGGGGATTGGGCTAGTCAAATGATGTAGCAAAACAGCTACTGACATTTCTTACAAATAATGGCTTATTTTTTTATCAAAAGTAGAATTTTAGCTTATGCTAGTCTTCGGATGATTCTACCAAGCTGTGTGTCTGAGCTCAGTGCAAGCTATGAAAGCAGGTAGATCCAGAAGAGTTCTATTGGATCATTGGCTCTGATCTCCCTCACTGTAATCTCTTTCATTAACTAATGAAGTTCTGTTTTAAAAGAATATTTGGGTTGATGGATGGGTATTGTAGATGTACTGTTTATCTGGTTAGAAATGTCATTTCCAGTTGAAGTACTGGAAGTGTCTCAAAATGGCACTGATACTTCTGGTGAAATTCCCCACTGATAGACTTGAGGACTACATTCTTATTCTCTGCAGGCAGATCATACAGTGTCTGTCATCTGGAGATCCAACAGTCCATCCCCAGGTCTTTTTTCAAAACTTCCTGCTTGGGGAAAAATTATGAGTCCTAAAGTGCCTGACCTCACCTTTTGGGTTATTCAAATTCATCCCATTTCTATTATACTAGTCCTAAAGCTTATCCAGTTCTTCCTGTACACCGTCCTCCTCCACATTCACAGTACATATTGCATTATCAGAAAATGTCATGAGCATAGTCCTACTTCTTCTGCCAAAGTTGTTAAAAATGTTAAATAGGATTAGTCCCCAGACACATCTTGGAAGAACTCCACTAGTAACTTCCTTTCAGTTTGGTATTTCTCCTTTCAACATGATCTTTCATTTTTTTCCACCTCACAATTCTTCCACTAATCCAAATTTTCTCCAGCTTAACAAGCAATTTCCTATGCAGCACTGTGTCAAAAGCTTTCCTAGTAACTGTGTTGCTTTTTTACTAATAACACTAAGTTGTCAGGTTATTCCAACATATTCTACCCATCTTAAAATGAGTGACATTTTATATCATTATCATCTTCATATCCTTATCTGTTTTTCCTCCAAAGTGCACTTCAAAACTTCACGTATTCCTGAAGTCAGACATGTGGTTGCCCAGACATTTTCTCATTTAAATTAACTTATATCCAGAGTTCGTTTTTTTCAGGGAAGAGCTATCACACCCGATAAATACATTCAAAATCTTTGTTAGCAGACTTGCAGTTTCTTAAACTAGTTCTTTCATAGTTCTTCTAGGATGTGTCTCTAGTGCAAGCTGACTCAGTCACATTAATCTCTTCAGAGTTTTGCGTCCACCTCAGATGTGGTTAATTCCATTTCCATTCTCGTATTCCCATTAGCAATACAGCCTTGTTTGACATCATCATCCCTGCTGAAAACTGAGCCAAAGTATTCATCTTGGGGCCATATCCTTATTATCCTTAACTTCAGCACCATGTTCACTGCGCAGTGGCCATAAATCATCTTTTTGTTTGTGTGGCTAAAATAATCTCTATTTGATTTAGCTGTGTTTGAAAAATCCAACTTAGTTTGTCTTTTGGCAATTATTTTATCCTTAGACTTCCTGACCTCTAAGACTTGATTGCATTAGCTGAACATTACTCTATTTTTCCGTTCTTCATAGGATGTCTACTTGTTCCTAGGAAGTTATTTTTGATCATCCATTTAGGTCTGTATTTCTCCCTTTGATTTCAGTGGAAGTTTGAGAAAAGTTTGGTACCTTTGTCAATCAGAAATTGCAGAAAACCTTATGCATTTAACTCCACGACTTTCCCAGTTGATCAAACTGCATTTTTTGAGATTATAAACAATAGGTTCAACTTAAAGTAGAATTACTTGTATTTATCTTTACATTTAATTTAAAATTAATCAAGGTCTCTTGATAAAAGGTTTCTGGTACAACCAGTTCTTTTCTGATGCCCAAATTAGACATCAAAACTGCATCTAATTGAGTTACCCATATCGAGTTTCAAGACTACTTGAAGAAAAAAAGACTATCAGCTATTTTGGAGGTTAGAAAACTCCAAAAGTAACACAATTCTTGGTAACATTTCTAACTCTACAAGTATTGTAAAGATTCCTAGCCAACATCTGAGTCGTCACAAGTCTGTGCTACTTTGCTGAAACCAGTTGAACTACACAAATCCAAGCAGATTCTTTGTCATGACAAACCAGATCAGACGCATGACAAGCACAACACAATGTTTTAAACTACAGAGCTTGCTGAACTGCCTCATTCTCTGCAAGCTTTCACATCCCAGAAAGACTTTTTATGGCACCATTTATAAGCCTTATCCCCTAGAGCATCAAATGAGGACACTCCTATCACTCCTGCTGCCATTGAAAAAGCATCTCATGTAATTTATTGTCTTTCATTTGCTTGCAAAAAAAGCAGGGAAGTTTCATTAAGTAGGTGGGGGAAGCTGAAGGCCCTTTTCACACTCACATGTTTTCTCTTTGTTGCTGTTTGTACAGGTGCAGTGAGAAAGACTCTGAGGGCGTACCCATAAATACAAGACTTGAGAAATGCCACTTTAAATTGTTTGAAATCAAAGGTTTTGGTAGCTCATAAACAGTGAGATTTTTTTTCCTTAGGTTGAAAAATCTAAATATAAGAAGCCACCCTCATGTACAACTACATTCAGTGTAAACATTTAACTATCATTAATGTGGCTTACCTTTGTGGATTATGAGAACAGGCTCCTTTCATTTATGTTGACTAAAAGTTCAGTGGTGAAAAAGAAAAAAAATGATTCTCATAATAACTAGCATATTCATAAGTTGAAAGAAAAGTAACCAATGAGGATGTCAGGAAACCCATATTTCATTCAAACTGACCAATTTAATACTTGCAGTAAGCATACTTCCAGACTAGCATCTGGAAATCTTAAATGAACAGAGATAGACATAGACACCCTTACACTCTGGGAAATAATTACATTTGGAATACAAAAACATTTGTAGACCAGATCATCAGCTGTTCTAAATCAGCATAGCTCCAGTCATTCCAAGAAAGCAATGCCAGTTTGTGCTAGAGTTCAAGTGCTACCTGGCTCCTGCAGCTTTCTTTTGTGATTAATTTCAGCCCAATCTTTGCTGGAATATGCTTTTGGATCAAGCTTCCTGAACCATTACTTTTACAAATTTTGTTTATGCTATTGGACTGCTGCCTACAGCACACCCTTCCGTATTAAGGCTGCTTTTCTGCAACAGAAAGCTCAAGGCTTGCTTTTTGGTTGTTTAATGTGTGTTTGTGTTTAAATGTTAAATTAAAAGCAAAACAAAACCAAAGTTTTTGCCCAACAGTAATTTTAGCATATCACTCTTGACTCTTCTCTGTGAATTGATGGCACCTGACTTGATTATTCTTTGTTAATCTATACATAGACTATCCATAAGACAGCTAATTTTGTATCTTCCATCACTTGAACACCCCAATCTCTCAGTGAATGTAAGAGAAGTTCCACCTCTCAGTAGCCCAGAAATGGTGATGAGGCTTTTTCGAAGTGCCTTTGGTAGGCCATAAGATGGCTGCTGGTGCAGTCCCACTCTGGCTGGCCCTGACCTGCATGAATCATAGAATCATAGAATCATTAATATTGGAAAAGACCTCTAAGATCATTTAATCCAACCATCAACCCATCACCACCATGCCCACTAAAGCACAACCCTCAGTGCCAGTTTTTTAACACCTCTAGGGACGGTGACTCCACCACCTCCCTGAGCAGCCTGTTACAATACCTCACCGCTCTTTCTGAGAATATATCTTTCCTAATATCCAACTTGAAGCATAGAAGTCATTCAAAGACATCAGTGATTTGCTAACAGCCTTTAAGTGTTGACAGAGACTCGTTTCCTTTAGGACATCCTTGGAAATATTTCAGATTTGACCAAATATAACCCTGATCTGATTTCAAAGTTGTATGTAAGTTCAAAGTTGGCCCTTCTCTGAGCAGGGGGGTGGATCAGATGGTGCCTTCTAACCAGAATTATTCTGAGATAGCAGATGCCACTGCAGTCACTAGCAGCTCTTCCTTGAACAGACTTGTTATCTAAAAAATCAGAGATTTTCTGCTCAGCACCCATAAATATTTGGAACTTTTCAAAAATATTGTATTTAAGCACTCTCTGTAGAATAAGACAAAAAATACAAATACTACCCACAGGTAGGGATTAAAGATGGCTTGTGAATCACCCATTTGCACAAACATTAGAAAATACTGACAAAATCAGAAATATTGTACTCAAACCAGAGCTTGGATAATGCAAAGGGACAGAGGTCTTCATGGAATTGTGAGTTTTAAAGCAAAGACTGAAAGCTCTTTCATTAAACAGTGTCTATATTGTATAATTCCTTTGAAGCATTGCTCTGTGTGGGAAAGGTAGTATGTCTTCATGTAATTTTTAGTGAGCTTAAACTTTTTATTTTGCTGCTATTAACATTTACCTCTGGAAACCTAAAATTTGGCAGGCCATTGTTACCCACTACATATAATTTTACATTAAAATTGAAATAGCCTTCTTCTGGTATTGTAATGTTTGGTCAAAACTGAACTTTAAGACTATGGAAATGGAGGTCTGGAAGCCTAGGATTACAGCAGCTGCCTTGTGACTGAGTCACAACCAGTGACAAGATACTATAAAAGCAGAAGACAATTTATGGAGGACATACACACATATATCCGGGTGAAATCTACTTCACTCAGCGATTAATTAGATTAAGAAGTGTGTTGAAGTAACCAAGATTTCATTTAACACATATCTCATGGGTAACTCCTAGCTGTGATACAAGAAACAAGCCTTCGAGACTAAATATAGAAAGGATCCCTATTATGAGTTTTGCCTGAAGCTGAAAAACAGAAATACAGTGAGAACAAGGGAATGGGAGCCTAATGAAAACATCCCTCTGCTTCTTTGCAATGCCATGCTGAGAAGCAGCACTTGCTTTGCCGACACACAGAAATCCTTGTGCCTGACTGATAGAACAGGAGATAAAAAGGATACAAAGCATCTGGCTTTCCAATATATATGTGGGATGATGATTTAAATTACAAAGTTTGAAGAATTTGGCACTTAGCAAAGTTGAGCCTTGCCAAGTTTTTTGTTTTTTGTTTTTTCCCCCTCAATAATAAGTTTAGAAAACCTGAAAAAAAAAAAATATTTTGCCCTATTACAACATCTGCACTTTTGAAGGAGTTCAAAACACACTCAGAATGAAAGGTTTTCTTTTTGAACAGGGAAGAAATACTTACAGCCTGCTTCAGTGGAGGGAAATTCTTGCAGAGATTGAGCTGTCTGGTCCCATTGTAGAGCGGCTGGCGGAGGCCCCGCAGCGGGATTGACGTCGTAGTAATTACCAGGCCCATGGGCCCTCCGACCCCGCTCCACCACGAGATGTGCTGGCAGCAGATCTGAGGATCGCTGGCATTATCTCAGCACCAAAGACCCAAAGGCAAGTTGTCACCTGAACTGCAGGTAAAGTGAAACATTTTGCTGCATTAATAAAATGCACATTTCTCTGGCATTCAGACTGTCTGAAAGATAGCACTTTAATACAGAATTCATTGTTAATATCTGTCTTTGACAAACATGACTACAGAAAAGAGAAATTTGCTGAGCTATTTTGGTTTTCTGATAGTCCTAACACAAATAATATTTGAAAAATAGAAATACATTATCAGATATGGATTTTGCTCATTATTAAGTAGACAATGAACTTCACTATTAATCATGTCTCTTCAGTAGAAGAAGGTAGCATCAATGTTACTATAATGCATAGTCCCAAGCAGCGTGGGAGCCCACAGAGAATTGTACTCCACATTAATTTCCCTGGTTTCTGGTGTAAGGGGGGAGCAGTGCATCACAGTTCTATCAAATGGCAATTTTAGCAACTAGTCCTCTCAGATGTCTTATTCCAGTTGGCTTAATTTGGATTGAGCTGCAGCACTCTGCAGCAATTGGTGATCAATGCAGCTCAAATTCTTTAAGGCTGTCTTAGTTTATGCGCTAGAAAGTTAAGGACTCATTTATTTCACTGTGATCGCTATCTAATTGATTCATTCCTGTCTTGCTTGATTGCATTGCCATTTTAGTTCAAAATGAGAGGTAATAGTTTGAGAAGACAGGAGCCGTCGCATGGATTTTCACAAGCACCAGTTCCTTTGGTTATCAACCTTGACTACACAGCAGTGGCTGGAAAAGCCGTGGAACTGTATATTGCCTTTCGTGAACAGGAGGAACTGCAGAATATGACATCCTCTTGCTCTAAACACTACAAAATGAGATTAGACACTTGAAGTCTGAAATATCATTTGTAAAGAATAGACAACAATTAAAGGAAAACTTTTAGCTCAATATAAATGTAATCCTTTAATCCAAGTGGCATTTAAACCAATATTTGGTCTTACCAATTATTCCCATAGAGATATTGTGCAAGCATTAGAGATTTTAACAATGTTTATATAAGCAACGTGAAATAAAAGATAAAGAAGTTGATAATTACATGCCAATTTTAAAGACAGAAGTGAATTGTTTAGTTTTTTTCAAATAAAAGTAGTAATGGATTGCAGCTTTATAGGCAGTCAAAATAAAGATTTGTGAAATATGATTTTTTGGCTTGTAGGTCTATTTTTTAGTATTTTTTAAAAATAGAGCATCCCATGATTAGCCCTTTCAATTACTGCATCACTTCATGTGTTTTTTACAGACTCTAATTATATCTTAAATTAAAATTCAAAACACCTGCTCTTGTGGATCACACTAATTTCAGCCTCGAGTATTTTGATACAAAGAACTATAATCAGTGAGAACCAAACAATTTCCTATTCTCCTCACCACACCTTCACAGCTGAGTCCTGCTAGAGATCTCTATTTCTTTCTTATTTTCTGCGATGTAATTATTACATATTTGATTTCAAAATGTCTTTTTAATGCTGAAAGAAGTAATATTTTTATTTTATGTAAGTCAGATTAAGGTAGATATTAGTTTTTAAAATAACAGTCATTTTGATTTTAAATAGCAGATGAATAGTGTAGCTTTCTTCTGTTTCTCTTTTCATTTCAGCATAGCTAATATAAATACTTTGTTCCTGGCTTTTAAGAAAACTGCTCTTTAAAAACCCTGTAATTTGAGTTCAGGGATTTAAATGGGAACACATACTTACTTGAAAGATAGTTTTTGATGTGCTTGGCTCTCTGTTATTATTCAGGCACTTCTCTGTGCTTCAGGGGTACAATCTAAAGTCCACAGAGTCAATGGGAAGATGTACAGATTTTATTGGACTTTGGTCATGTGAAGAAAAAAGCAGACAGCTATATTGTCTGTATATAAGGGTGCTGAAGATGTGAAGAAATGCCCATGTATTCACATTTTGACGAGCATGAGTTGGTGCTGACTTTTTGCATGCTTACACTGGTTTTAAGCCAATAGGACAACACTATTCCCCATTCAGTGCTGCTGAATCAGCCCCCCCAGAGCAATTCGGTCACTCTGAATTTTACAAAATTATCTACTTTCTCTGTCTGCTGACATTGCAGAGGTGGCCTGGCAGTTCTGCATTGGAGCTATTTGTTTTGCTCTCCTCCATGCTGTGCTGGGAAGGGGCACTCCAGTCTGTTACAATGGGCAGGTTTCCTAGGGCCCATGAAAATCCACCTGGCTCTTGCTCCAGAGTATATTAATGTAATGAAGATAGGTTTTATAGCACATCACTTCAGAGTTAGAACGATCCTCTTGGAAACTCAGCTTTTTTATACACCATGTTCCTCACTGTGATTAATTAGCCATGAATGTATATTTGATGGTATTCCTTTCCTTTTCCATGTCATCTGTTAGAGCAGCAGGAAAGGTAAACGCTTTGTGGAAAAACCTGGACTCTCCATGTGATAGAATGACATTTGCTTCTGGCATGTGTCAAGCCTGAGTATTATATAGTGAGTCTTCCATTAGCTGCAACAAGTGTTCAAGTTTAAGACAAAGATAATATGGGCAAGAGATATCCAGTAGCATTCCCAGGCCTTCCTTTGACAGGCAAGAAGCATTGGAAAGCAGTATGGAGGCATCTGAGATGTCTCTGCACTTCAACCTTCACCCCTTCGGCTCCGGGAGCACCTCACTATCATGTTGAGGCTGTACTGTGTTGTGGTCCAGGTAAGAAGCTGGTCTTATGAAGGGAAATGTTGAGTCTAACATCAGGTTTGTTTTCTGTCATCCAGAGTCTCCAGTCTTGAAAGTACCTCAGGATGAGTGAAGCTGGCTGCATTCCTCCCTGCCAGACTGCAGGCAGAGCAGAGCCTGGCAGCCAGCAGCATCAAGAAAGCTTTGTAGCCATAAGGAGAAAAGAAATGAAGAGCAATGCACTCAGAACAGAACAAGCGATACATATTTTGCACATAGAAGCCAGGGCTTTGGTTCACAAGGTCTCACCCCACTGCATGCTAGATGCATGAAACACAATGTCTGCCTGAAGGGCTGAGTCAACCCTGCTGAGACTTAAAACAGTGGTTCCAGAGAGTCTGAGTGTTTCAGAGATGGTCCTTACACTACTGAGCCACCTCTTTGGCTTTATTTAGCTGCTGTTACAGCTATCAAAATAAACCATATGTTGCAAATCTGTTTTGCATGGATGGGCAGGACACAAAACCTTGTGGTGTTCAAATGCCTTTTAGCTATATAGCATGTGTCTTATTCATTTTTGCTTTAAAAAACAAAACAAACCATTTTTCCATTGTAGAAATGAATACTCACATCATGATTTTCATTTGAAATTTACTGCAGCTATGAAAGTCTGCCTACCACCTATAAGTGGAAGCATTAGTAATTTTAAAAAATGATAGATGCAATTCAAAGGAATAAATAAATCAAAATTGTGTGCAAGTAGTAAGTGTCTTCTGTCTGATGGGAGTCCTCAGAGAGCAATATGATGGCATTTTTTAGAATTAAATTGCATTATTATAAGAGCTTTAAATTAAGCTCCTAAGCGTGACCTTTAAACACGGTGATTGCCGTTATACCTGCTGAGGAGGTTGTAGAAGGTTTAGAAACCCTGTGCAAGATTGATGGGTTTTAGAACGTAATCAAGCATGGGTTCATTTAGCACAGCTGTAGAACACAGGACATAACACCAGATTATCACAGACACTATTGCTTCTCTTCCAGAGAAATCAGTGTTAGCAGGGGGAGGCAGGGCTTGTTAGTGCTGGGGAAGACAATGCGGTCTCTTCCCAGTGGATCTGGAGGAGTTTAAAGGAGATGCATCTCCCTCCAAAAGTGATCAGGAATGAAATGTTCTCCCAGTGCTCGTGCAGAACTGCACATTGACCGAAGAAAACAACTAATGTCTGTTCTCTGTCTGAAAGTATTCCTGCGGCTCCAACTCAAACAAAAACTATCCCAAGCATAGCCGAAGATAATAAGCCAGAAATTCAGAGGAACTGCATTCACTTTGACCAGGTAAAACCTCATACAGTGCATACTTAGAAAAGAATCTAAATTCTTTTCTTTACTAAAAATCAGTAAATTCCTCAAACAAGTGGACAGAAGTAAAAATAAGTAAACATATTTTCCTACTATCCAAATACTATCAAATGTATCATAACAAATTCTGTTCTCAAACGTACAAACTGAGCTGTATTTGCCGTTTACTTACCTTCTATGGCTTAACCATCATAACTGAACTGTACTGAAAACATTGTGCTGTATTGTGTCAATAACATTTATGTTACAGTTTCTCAATAGCTAAGTTTCTAACCATTCAGTCAAGTGAAGATAGGCAATGCTTCATATATGGCTTGCATATATGCCTTGCATATATGCCTTGCATATATGCACACTTAAATAGGGAAAAACTTCCAGGATGTTCACTGAGTTCTTGGACTAAAAAGCCTGAGCTCAAGATTCATATGGCCTACCATCATAAGCTTTCCTTTCTAACCAAGCAGCTTTGAAGGCTGAAACCCAGCCAGTACAAAATTGTAGAATGCAGACCCTGTGCATCTGGACTTCTAGTAAGATTACAGAAACGGGAACTAAAAATGTTGATAGGTTATCATTCATACTATAGAATTATCATATTTTCAGGCTTTTTCATTTATTCCCAGCAACGGTCTTATGCGAGGCATCATTATGTAAATATACAAGTGGTTGTACATATTTTATCTTCTAGTTTTTCACAATCGTGGGAAAAACAGTGGTTTTTTTTCCTATAAGCCACCACAGTATTATTTATAATATACAACATGTATAATAACCCTGTCCCTGTCTCAACAACTCACATTTTTTTCCTCCTCTCTCAGGCATGATCTGACAGAGTTCGTGGGGTGCTCTATCTGTGATAACATGTGACAATCTTTAGGAGACTTAGATATGCTTCTTTCAAAATATTCTACCAACCTTATTCCGGCTGAGGAAGAATGAATTTGCTCTTGCTTAGGGTATTTTCTCAGAACAGATCTGCACAGATCCTTCACTTCACACATCATCAACATTTTGTCATGGTAATTTTCTTGAGGTTATTTTCTTAATATACTTTTTTTAAACTTCAATAGTAGTCCAAATTGAGACAGTAAACTCTGTGGTTTGTTAGGTGCATATTCCAGGCAAACTCATGGAAGAGCATTGCGATCTTTTCCCTCTGCACAACAGCATTTCACAACAGTTTGCTTTATCTGCACCAAGTGTTACTTGTCTCTTGGGCTTGCAGATTAATGTGGAATATATGTCCCTTCAGTCAATTAATTCTGTTCTTAATCTCAGCAGAGTCCAGTGACTGTTGAGCCAAAGTTATCCTCACACTAGGCTTCATGTTAATTCCTATTGTTTCTGTTCCCCTTTGTGTGGAATGCATTTTTTGTCTTGATATCACATCCACAATACGTTTGTCTTTCTTGATCAGATGAGGTTTGTCTTCATTTACATGGTGGGGTGGAAACTGTGTGTAAAAATGCATCACTCCTCCAACTCCAAAAACCTGTTCCCTTCTCCAGCTTAGGTAATAGGGAAAAAATGTTTGGTGGTTTTAGTCACCTTCCCAGAGAAAGCAAGTAAGCACTTGTACTGCAGTATTAGTACTTGATATGCATTGTTATTAGTCATGGTACAAAGTACCTTTGCTGACACTCACATCCAAGTCAGCTAGATGTTTCTTCTTGTAGGCATCTGATTAAACTGAATGATTTATTATCTGCTCTGGAAATCTGCATTGCATCTTCATTGTCTTCTCGCACTCTTTTGCTGGTACTATCACAAATAGTGTACTTACAATCTTACAATAAGCTGATGTGTGGTCTTTTCTATGGATTTTGTCTATCCTTATTTAGTTATTATCTAATACCATGTAATCAGCAGTAAGCTCTCTGGAGAGAAAAGATATCCTCCAGTTGAGACATTCATCTGGAAGTCATAAGGCGCATAGATCCTATGCATTTGTAAAACTTGCATTGTTCCACAAAGAATTAACTGAAATACAGTTTATGAAGGTAATCCCTAGGACATGGATCCAGCCACTGCTTTTGCTTGAGATGAATCAGAGACATGTGATATCATGTGAATCACAGAATCATGGAATTGCTCAGGCTGGAAAAGACCTTAGAGCTCATGGAGTCCAACCACAACCTAACCATATTACCCTAACTCTAACAACCCTCCGCTAAATCATGTCCCTGAGTACCACATCCAAACAATTTTTAAACACATCCAGAGATGGCTGGGGATCCAGTGCTTAACAACCCTTTCTGTAAAGAAGTTTTTCCTCATATCAAACCTAAACTTACCTTGGAGCAACTTGAGGCCATTTCCCCTCATTCTGTCACCTGTCACCAGTGAGAAGAGACCAACCCCGCTCTCGCTATTCATTGGTCTGTTAGCTTCTGAGACACATCCATGTGGGTGGTGGGACTGGAGGATTCTGCTGCATGTGGCAGTAAGTTCATGGGCCTTCTGTGCCTCCTTTAGCGTCTTCTACAGTGACGTGTCCAGACCCTTCACTTTTTATATGTGAAACAGTTAGAATATCTAGCTACGAATGTCCAGCAGTGTGTCTATACAAGGCTAGGCTCACAAAGGACACACTTCACACCTCAAGACAGCATATGAAGTCCCAGAAATGAATGTTTCCTTCTGCGTTTGCTGTTGTTAAATCACACCAAGGTCCTGAAATGACAGATTCAGTGACCTACTTCCTCATCTCTCAGTGTCTTATGTATCATCAGTTTGGATATTAGGAAAAATTTATTCTAAGAAAGAGTCGTGATACATTGGAACATGATGCCCAGAGAAGTAGTGAAGTCACTGACCCTAGAGGTTTTCAAGGAAAAAGTAGATGTTGCACTGAGGTACATTTAGTGGGAATGGTGGGGATGGGCTGACTGTTACACTAGATAATCTTAGAGATCTTTTCCAACCTTAATGATTCTATGATTTTATGATCAGAGTATGCTCAGATCCATTTTGTCACACCTCACTCAAAGTTGCAAGCAATAGAAATTACTAACTTCATTCTTTTCGTAGGAGAAATGACAAGAAATACTTCCAGTTCATGAAAGCTATTTTAGGAAAGAAAATTGATTTGTTGTATCAAATACAATGTCAAGTTTTGAGATGTGTTGTCACTTTCCTATGTGTTATATTATTTCTTTTTTTTCTTTTTTTTCCCAGGACAGAAATTTTCATTCTCCCAATAACATTGTCAAAACTTCTAAGTGGACAGTGTAACACTTAACAGTCTAGATTTTGGATGCTTAAAGCTATATAGGTCAAAAAGGAGATGTAATGAATCCACAGAAGTAAAAACTACCAATGGCTGTTCATACAAAACTGCTACCTCTTGGTGGGGAAGTAGGACTCGTCAATTGCTGCAAAATGGTGATGTGTTGGGTGAAAATATCACTATAGACTTGCTGGATTTGACTGTCTCTCTCTAAGCATCTTCTTCTGGAAACTACTGAAGATAGATCACTGTTATGGATGGGCTTCAATTGTAATCTGGTAGAACTGCTCTGAAATCCTTCTGATTCTTCACTCCTTTAACTTGATGTCATGCTTAGGTAGCATTACTGTGCTGTTATGAACTCAGTGCATTTACAGAGTCAGAAGGCTGGCCAAGTGACATGCAGAATTAAGCCTGACAATGACAGAGCAGTAGCCCTCTGAGCTGCATTTGAAGAGCGACTGGGCAGATTTTCATATGGCAAATTTTTACACATACCTGTTCATTTGTATGCCTCCCATCTTTTAGGGTAACATAACATCTTCTTTGCAAAAACGGGGACTCTTTAAGAATTTCCCTACAGAATAGTACTCTCATTTCTCAGTCAATTAATTGCAGATTATTTATTATATATAGAAAAATAATTATCCCCAAAGATAATTAAATGTTTCAAGACTAAGGTAAAGAAAGTAAAGTAAAGGAAGAGCAAAGTAAATGTTAGTTGAAAGTCATTATGTACCGATACAAAAGACTTTTTGTCAGTAAATTTTTCATGCAGACATCCAAAATAAATTCTACAGATCCTATTCACATTGTCTACAGAGACTTCTATCTGCACAAAAAACCTCGTTGGACTATTGCACTCTTGGCATTTTGGTAAGGAACAGTTTTGAGTAGATCTATACTAAGGCCATATTTTGATCCAAGACACAAGCACGGAATTGTCTCACTCCCCCCCTCTCATGTGGAGCACTACCTGGAGAAAAGGAACAGCGCTGACTTTGAATAATCCAGTCTGGAGCGGGGCCATGTCTTGGGCTCCTCCTTGCCAGCTGCAGGGCCCCAATGCAGCAAGAGCTTCCAAAGGCTGTGTTGCCTCCACGAGTGCCAGAATGGATCAACACACTGGCTTCAGCCAGAAATGGACTCAAAGTAGCTGTTGTTCCTTTTCCCTAAGGAGCATTTTCAGAGGAATGCCTTGGAGGTAAGAACTAAGGCATCCCAAAAAGGCTAACCTCACATTAAGAAGGACTGAAGCACACTCATTTGCTAAATGCTCCATAAAGGGTGATATTCTTCAGCCACTTTTTTGATAAATCCTGCTCTGCTTCTGAGAGAATATTTATAGAGAACATCTTCTGAGCATCCTGCAAGTGACTGACACAGATACACATGGAATTTGTTTATTCTCGTCTGCCTTGGTTTAAAATTTTATACATGTCCCCTAGGCACAACTTTGATGCTGATTTTTCTAGGGAAAAAAAAAATGAATACGTAAACAAAGAAGTCATACATAAATAAAATAGTAAAGCATAAATCAAAGTCAGCTCAATTTTTTTTTCTTAAATGCCAAATACTTTAAGAAGCAAGATTCTGTTTCAATGGCTGCCTTGCCTTAGTTCTTGTCTACTTCAATTATGGGGCTTTTCTTTCTGTATCATGACCTTCTCAGGAATTTAGTTACATTCTGAAATTTTATAACTGCAAAGACAGAAAGCTAAGACCTGTGAAACAGTTTCATAGCATCAGCATTTCGTCTTTTCGCTATGTGAAATTTAAAATGAGAGAGAGGCCAGTTGTCTATCTAATGAGATGATCTTGTGTCAGAGAGGTTTACTTTGTCACCTACTAGCATGACAAATCCCGTTACCCAGCTTTTCCTGAGACATTCTCAGCTAGATCCCAGGTGGGAAGCCTCTTGCAGACTTTTGTAATGGCTGTGTATGTATTTTGCCTCCCTTACCGAACTCTTTGCACTAGGTGGGTGGTATTGGCTTCATGGAGTTCTTGCCAAAGAGCAGCCAAAAATACTTCCACCGTGGAAGTCCAATCTCTGAAATGCTTCCAAGAGCAGTGACCCCCATACAGATCTCCTCAGAAAGTCTATGCCAGCAAGGTCTAGATTAATACTCAGTTTCTCCAGGAATCCAAAATGTGTTACCTCTGCACAGAATTCTTGTTTGGTCAGTTGTTGCCCTATTCTTTCCTTAGCAACCGTAAATTGTCTTTGGCTGACCCCTGAAGTGGCACTGCTTGCTTGTTGGCTTTCTTTTGAAGGACAGATGCCAGGTTTCTTTGAAATAATTGGGCTCAGTAAAGATGAGATATAAAATGACAAAATTCAGCCCGAATGGTCCATTCTGTCACTTTCTTTTTTAATTCAGACTCTGCCTATGAAGCCCAAGCAATCCAAGCTAGGCTCAACTGTGTTGAAACCATGTTTGTCCCAGGTGTGTCAAATCAGTTCAGAAAGCAAGCCGTAATCTGGAATTAGATATAGCTAGGATATTATTTTCTGCTTTTAAAGAATTTCTTCCTTTTTTTCTGCCTGTATTGATTATTTCCTATGTTTGGTTTCAGCTGTTGGGTAGCTAACATGAGACCTCAGACTGGGGAAACATCACAATGCACAGACTCAGCTGAATGGCTCCCTGCCCACACATCTTTCTATAGCATTTCAAAATATGCATTTCCTGCACATGCTATAATTAGGCTCTTTCATTCTCCCTCCAGTTGTTATTAAAATACTCATTATCTACTACAAAACACATTTATGTTATTTTTTATATTCATCTTGTTACTTCAGGAGGCAAATAAAGACATTTTAGTGGATGTAGTTCTAACAGGGGAAATTCCAGCATTGCTTTACCATGGCAATGGGGTGCAATCATCAATGAAGCAACAACTTCACTGTGGATCACTGCAACTGCTAAAAGATCTGGCTTGCAGCCACAGATGACAGTCTGCACCTCTTTGAGCTGTGTAGGCAAATGCTGAACTTGAGTCCAGTTCAAAAGATCTTGGAAGGATTAATACAGGCCTTTGGACCTCAAGCAGGAGACAAGAGGTGAGGAAATGAAGAGGCAGAATATTCTTTGAATGTCAATAGTTTGTGGGTTGAGTGAAAATTCCCCAAAATGTGTCTCGTCCAGAGCAGGAGATTCGCTACTATCTCTGAATCTTGTTTTACTCTCAGAGAAGACACTCTGGATTCTCAGTCCAAAGTTCAGCCCTTTCAATCAAGCAAAAGATTAAAAAAAAAAGAAAAAAAAGAAAAACCTTTTTCAAATGCAATCTTTGACTCCTAGCAGAGGGAGCTGGAGAAGGGCTTTGGTTGATTTCTAATTCCCTACACTACCTCTCCCGGTTGACACTTTCAGCTTCACACCTGAAGAAACAAAAGGAAAGATGCAATGACACTGCTTGCAGCTGGCTTCTAGCCAGCTGCTGAAGTTGCATTTAGTACCCAAGCAGCATGTTCCAGTTACAGCTGCAAATGTTCTAGAAAGTCTGGAAATTGTTTTTGAAATGTTAATTCATTCAAAGTGCTTCTGAAGGGAAAAGTCCTGTCAAAGATGCCAGGGCTCTCAGAAGAACTTCCAAGGCAACGTGTTCATGCTCAGGGGTATCTCTGATTAAAATGTGTCCCTTCTTTGGTGTTAATCTGATCTAGGAGGTGCAAATTAGGTTGTGAGAAGACTGAAAGGAATATGTTCTAGATTTATTTTGTACAGAAGTATATAAAGTTTGAGTATGAACTCAAGCCACTAAGTATTAGAAAAGACCTTACCATAATCAGGTAATTATAATTTCCATTTTAGCTGAATTGAAGTATGATAATGCACTCCCCTAAATTTAAACTTCTGTGTATAATCTGAACTTGCCTTGACTTTTCCCAGAAGACATATAAGATACAGATTAAACTTTTTACTTATCTCCAAACATGATCAAACATGCAAGGAATATTAATGTACTTAATGTGCACAGTTGGACAGAAATGCACTTCCTATATGAGCAAAGAGTTTCATAATTGTCTGTGGCTTAAACAAAAAGGTGTTATTCTACTGAAAGCAAGGTAACATGAGGAGCATATTTTCATCTAACTTTGAAATACTGCAGTGTTAATAGAGAGTCTGCGGTAACAGGCTCACAAATCAAGATAAAAGTTCAAAGATGCATATGTAAGCTATCAAACACTAACTGCGTAGCTGAATGCACATTAGACAGTCAACTTAGATATAAGCTTCCTGTAAACTGCGGTTTACTGCACATACGTTGCTCAAAATATCATTGATTACATAAGAAGTACCACAGAGTGCACAGAATTTGTCTGAAGAAAGATATTAGAAATTCATGGCAAATGAGCACTCTAGTTCATTGCTAATTCTCTTCTCCTTTTCTTTGATCAATAGAACTTTGTCAGCACTGAGATTTCTCTCCAATCAACTGGCACCTCTCTCCTCATCATGCTTTGCTTCAAAACATACAGAGAAAATTTAAATCATACAGTTTCACAGGATCACGAGCCTCCTGCACTGCATTCTTTTCCTTTTGTGACCAGTGACCACAGGAAATTCTGCCTTGTTTCTGACTTGAGGAGAGTTACTCCTTGCTGAAAGCTTGTCCTGAGATGAGGCAGGTCCAACCATTCTTTAAAAAAGACTTTGAAAAATGGAAATATCAGTGGTTGTTGCTGTGAAGCAGGGCTACTTGGACAACAAATAGAAAGGAATAGGAAAAAAAAATCAAAACATTTAAACAGGGAGGCAAGAGGCAACTTGAGATAACACAAGCAACTTCCAGAGATGGGATTCCTTCCTCGGGAAGGACCTCAGGACCCAAACTCCAACTGGCCGTGAGCTGTAAATTATTAACACATTTGTCTCAGAAGTGTATCTGTGCGCTGTTATGACAAATCTGTGCCCATGGCCTATTCTTGGCATTCAGTCCTCAGTAGATTCTACATAGTTGTCTGACACAAATGTCTCTGAACAACATCAATATATCAAACTGTAAAGCAGTATCATCCCGTGTAAGATGTGTTTTTATTATTGTTTATTTGTTCAGAAAACAATATGAAAGTATGTCTAATTACGTGTTCTCCACTTTCCCCCTCAGTATGCAGAGTTTTTTAATCGTGGGGGACATTCATTTCTGCTGAAGACTGCATGACTTGAAACTTTGCCTAATACACATCAAATGCTTAAACAGACGTTTTTAATTACTAGCACAAAGTCTGTGGAGATATGTTTTTTAACGAGGAATGTGGTTAAAGGCAAAGTGGTCCCATTCGCCTTTGCAACAGACTGTTAACATTTCATATTGACCTATCCTTATAGTACAGCTCTGTTTTCTTTCTAAAACTGTAGAGTTTGTTGCTAAGCCAGGTAAATGCAAATGGACAAATGCTGGCCTGCCAATGCAATGCTGAAGCCAGTGGACCTCTGCCTATTCATATCCGCTCAGGATATTTCACGAACACATTTAATTTCCATTAATGCAATGGCACAAATACACTAATGTCATATTTTAAACATAAAGGGAGAGAAAAATAACGTAAATTTAAGAAGTTTTTCTGTTCTTGAGAGCTGCATATCACAGAATCACAGAATTGTAGGAGTTGGAAGGGACCTCTGGAGGTCATCTGGTCCAACCCTCAGCTAAAGAAGGTTCCCTACGATAGGTTACACAGGAAAATGCCCATGTGGGTCTTGAATATCTCCAGAGAAGGAGACTCCACAACCTCTCTGGGCAGCCTGTTCCCTCTGGGCAGCTCTGTCACCCTCAAAGTAAAGAACTTTCATACAAAACTTCCTATCTTCTAGTTTGTGTCCATGGCCCCTTGTTCTCTTGCTGGGTTCCACTGAAATGAGCCTGGCCCCATCCACTTGATTCCTACCCATTAGATATTTATAACAATTCAGAAGATTCCCCCTCAGTCTTGTCTGCTCTGAGGCTTTTCTCATGAGGGAGATGCTCCAGGACCCTCATCATCTTTGTGGTTCTTCTACAGCTGTAATTTACATACCATGGCTTCCCTTGCAGTGGTTGCATTTAACAAGTACAGTATTAAATAAAACAAATTATTTTAAACAAAAAAATTATTTTAAGCATTTTTAGAAGCCTGCTTAAGTTTAGATGCTGCTAATAAAATTATACTGCATCAAATTCACCCCAGCCAGTTTCCATTAATGCAGGAGACTTTGTGTACATTAACTGAGGTACTGATTTAGTTCTGAAGCAGGCAAAGAGGAGGAAGGCAGAGTATCTCCACAAGTCTATTAAGCATCACTAGAGGAACATGTATGATCAGCAGCCCTCAGAACAAAAATGTCCACCTGAAGCATCCTGTCACTAACTTCATCCCAAAACACGTATTTAAACTGAACATTTTTCTCTTCAACGGTATCTTTTTCTCTCAGCTGATTACAAAAGAATCAGAGAGTTATTAATTATGATTTAGAAAACTAATTTTTAGACATCTACCTTTGAATTAGATGACTGCCTGCCTATGGTAACATGGTGCAGAGAGCAGTCATTGAAAAATGCTTTTGGATCTCTTAGAGCCCATCTGGCAAAGGTCTCCAAAAAGAGTGATATGGAAAATATTCAGCTATGGTAAGTGGGACATAAATTGACGTGAGCTGGATTTCATCCTATATCATCAAGAAAAAACATGGCTATATATAATAGAGCTTTCATTTTCTCTGGATTTAATGTATCTCAGGTTTAGATCACTAGCTAAGCCAACTACGTAGGTTGAAGCAGAATTTTAACATGATGCTTTTTTTAAAAAAAAATAAATATATGAATGTTGGAGGAAAATGTAGGAACTCCAAGTTGATTTTGAGGTTTTTTGCCTTTGGTTTGATTTTGCCTGCTTCCTATCTTACAGTATGTTTTAAAGAGCTCGTGACTGAGGATGAAGATTTGAATATCATTACAACTTTTAGATACAATCAAATGAGAGAAAAAGAGCTGAAACACTGGAGAGAAAAATTTGAAAAGTTCCTCAAAGTGGCTGTCTCAAAAGAAACCCCCTTTCTACATCTATAATCTGGCACCTATAAACAGAAGATGGGAAAAGGCACAAGCCATCGTGAAAATCTTGTTTCCAGTACAATGGGTATTTTTTTTCTCAGTTAGAAGCCCTGAAGGAGCTACCAAATTGAAAACAGAGCTATTGTCAGACAAGAGTACTTCCTGCTCTATTAGAGACATAGCTGCAGATGTC
>JAOWBP010000001.1:25366400-25395677 GCA_028571105.1 Tragopan temminckii | reverse complement strand
GTGAGCAACTTTTTCAAAACTGAGGAAATCTGACAGCTTCACAAATCAGACTATATTCTTAATGTGCTTCAGCTTTTAGTGTTTTGGAGGTACGCTGCTGGTGTTCTCAGTGAATTACGCTTACTCTCTACAATTACTCCCAGGACTCACGCAATATCAGCAGATTTTATTTTTAGGGGAAGATTAAAGGAAAGCAAACTCCTTATATCTATATTTTATATATAAGCCTGTATTTCATGCCTAATATCCATACCATGACACATGCATTTTGTCTGCATTTGAGAATAAAGCAGACATGCATTTATATATGTATGTGTGTATGTATCCATAGACATATTTGCATGCCTACTCATCTGTGAATATGGAAATACCTCCAGAAAATATCTTACAAAAAGCAACTGGGAATTGGGCTAGAGTTACCTCCAGTACACATTACCATTGCATTTACAAGGGAGGCACAGTGCCTGCATAACACTGCAAAGCACAAATAGAACAAGAGAACTGTTCATTTAAAGCATTAATGGAAGTTTTGCAAAGTCAGCGTCCAGTGATCTGCTGGGATCATGCCACAGCTTGCATTCCCACCATCACCAGCCAGTTCTCCTCCAAGCTAAAGGGAAAGCAGGTTCCCCAGCACCATTGACTATCCTGAAGTCAGAAGGCCACTGTGTGCCCGCCCTCCTCATCCTCACAGAGGAAACCAGCTGCCCTTGTTGCAGTGTTCTTAGCAGGAAGCAGACAAGTCTGCTTGCAAAACACATAGGTAGATGCTCTGTTTGGATTGAACTGACCAGTTTTTGACAGACGCCAAATCAGACACAGATCTCAGAGCCCAGCAGCGTGAGAGAGAGCTCTCACTGAACTGCATGGAGGCCTGCGTTCTTCCCTTCAGGGCCCATTTCATGGCACCTGCACAGAAAAATGAGTTCTCCTCTTTTTTCTGGAGACAGGCTAGACTCAGTTCCTTTAACTTAAAGCAATAGTATATGCCAGTTCTGGTAAAGACAGCTTCTGTCAGCAGTGTGACTCCTTTTTGACACTGCTGATGTTCTTGCTCCCTGCAGAGGCTGGCCACTGTCCTCAAGACCTCATGGCTCGACCTGCTGTCTCCCCATCATGGCTATTAAACTTCCAGAAACCTCCTTTCAAAGTACACAGCTCTGGTTTGCTCATAGTGTGAGCTTCTGGGAATCCTCACCACATTAAGGATCCATATCTGATAAGATTTGAGTATGTGGAGGTTGTAGGGCCTGAGTTCTGGCCTGTACTGTTGTTCAGTCCTCAACCATACAGAGTGGGGCAGCACCACAAAACCACGCTCATATAACAGTGACCACAGTCACTTAACAGTGTAGATACAGGGACCAGGTGCTGGGAAATCTCATACATGGTCAGACACCTTGGAGATATAAAGATGCAATTTCTGAGGGAAAAAAAAAAAGAAGAAGAAGACGGAATTTCAGCCTATAAAGAAAAATATTTAAGCTAGTGTAACATATCTTTCTGGGGATACGTGTCTCAGTTCATTCTTCAACAGCATGGAGCTGCATCAGGGGAGGAACAGATTGGGTATCAGGAAAAGGTTCTTCACAGAGGGTGATTGGGTCCTGGAATGGGCTTCCCAGGGAGTGGGAATGGCACTGAGCTGCTGACTTAACAAAGTGTTTGGACAATGCTCTCAGACATAGGGTTTGATTTTGGGGTGATCCTGTGTGGAACTAGGAGTTGGACTCAATGATCCTTATGGGTCCCTTCCTATTCAGGATATTCTATGATTCTACAATTCTTGATATATTGTCATCTGTCCAATGCACATTCTTCCCGTCAAGGACAACTCGATATAAAAATAAATAAATAAATGTCTCTGTAGTATGTGATGGTCTTGTTTATTACTTTCCATTAGGAATCATGCTCTGTGCCTCACCCAGGGTTGGAACAAGGACTGTAGATATGTGAACTATGGGCCAACAGCAGCAAGGAGCTCTGTTTCATTGCACAGAGCCAGCACTGATAGGAGGGTACAACAGATCGGGCTGATGTGTCTGTTGAAAAATGTAGAACCAAGTAGCAAAAAAGAGAGTCTGCAATGGAGGCAATTCTATTTACTGTGGATTGTGAGCCCTATTAAGCTTTCATTTAATCTAGATCATATAGATTTCTTGTCTTGCTTTCTGTATCCTATCCACTACAATCTGAACTTCCTGTGTCAGGTAACAAATTCTTTACAAAATGACTTAAAACTGTAATTGTTCTGCTCTTAGTAGTTTTCATTTTAACTCTCTGACTACTGCAATAAATAACCATAAAACAGTTGCGCTCCCACTTCACACATAGCCTTTATTTCCCAAAGCAACAGTAGTCCATGGGTTGTTTTTTTCTTACGTCCTAAGCAGATGCATGCACCAAAATGTATCCTAAGGTATGATTCATTTGTTGATTTCACAGAAATTGAAAAACTTAAATTCTTAGCAGTTAAGCCTTGTTTAGGGCTTGCATATTTAACTGGTCAATCTTTCTACTAATGAAATTTTTCATTGCTTCTGGATAAACAACAGGGCATCTCTGGACGGAATACTTGAATAGTTTTTAAATAACCTGTTGGATCTTGCAAGGGCTGTTGACAGACTGGACAACTCTGTCTCCTATCAGCCTTTCTGAGTGCCACACCTGAATTTCACCAGCCCCAAAGCTCACTGTCTTCTGGCCCACTGAGATACTCACAAGGTGCCTTTTGGGACAGCCTCACTTCCTCTACTGAAGTTCTGCAGTGCCAAAGCCAGAATTTCCCTCTGTTCTCAAGGGGTGGTGGATGTAAAGAATGTGAAAGCCAAGACCTCACTTCGGCTCCAGCAGCAGCTTTTGTAACTGGCATAGTTTTAGCGTAATCAAAGTAAGCTTGAAGAAAAGTGCATGTCTTACAGTGCCAGAAAGTGTCTGGGAATTTACTTTGAGCTCTTTTAAATGAAATCACTGGACCTGGCAAGAGCTACCTTTGCTTAATGGGCTGTCAGTGAGCTTTAGCATTTCAAAATCATTCCTCTTCCTCACCCTTGGAAAAAATGCAGACAAACTCTATCCCACCTACACAAGAGCATGGGATGAAAACGGTCCACTTCCCTGCAACTCTATCCCATTCCCTCTGCAAATCCTACCCAGACCCCACTGCTGATGTTGGGGGTTCAGTGAGGAAGAGAAGAGGAAGTACAACAAGTCTGAGCTACACACACGAGGCTGCTGCCACAGCTAATCTTGGTGCACAGCAGTGAAGAGTAGAGATATACTTGTTCCATTTGTCCTGGAATCCATACACCTGAATGATTGATAGGATATAATGACACCCATGCAGGACCCAAAGCTCCAGGAGACCAGGAGAAGGAAGAAATTAATGCTTTAATTATCTGATAATAAAGGACATGTAATTCCTCCCAGCTACATTTAACTGTTCTTCTCAGCTTCAGTCCCCTTGCCTTCAGAGACAAAGCAATGAGAGCTGTGAAGCTCTTTTTGACAGGGACATCTCCTGCCCTGGTTTGCTACAGGCCAAGGACTCAGCTCACTGTCCAGACCCCAAGGAGACATGTTCTTTACAGGATTCTTGTTGTCCATGGGCTGCTGCCTTGTCACCCTAGTCAGAAAGGCTTGTCCTGAGGAACGTGCCTGCAGCTCTGATGGCTCACAAGCTTCTCAGGGCCCTAGGATCACCACATCCAGAGAAATGTAGTTATTGGTCAGGCAGCGGACCTCTATCTGACTCCACACAGAGGGAGATAAAGATGAGTAACAGTACACATTTATAACATCCACAACAGACAGCACAACTGTAAATATGGAGAAGGAAAATCTTGTGATGTTGTTGTCATAAGAGCAAACCCAGGAGGTCCCTCTAAATAGCAGTATTTGGCAGAGGTGCTGTGTATCTTTACACAAACCTACCAGAAAATAAGCAGTTGTCCCAATGCCTCTGTCCCCAGCCCCTGGAACCTGATCCAAAGCACATTTCTGCACTGAGTTGTTATTAAAACATAATCTCTATACCAAAATATAGCTATATGAAGAAGAGTTTATAAAACTCTCTGATGTTTGAAACAGTTATCTGCAACTTCTTTCATTTGCATGTTTTTAATTAAAGTCATTTTTCTACAGCTTTCTACAGCACAACCAAGTATTCAACTTTTGACTTTAAGACCCTGATCTTGAAGTTATTTTCTGTGGGCCTGGAAAAACTAGTTTGTCCAAGGACATACTGCATATGAATCCCATCAGCTTTCATTCAACATGACGAACATGTTCTAATTGCTTTCCAGAATGGCTTTGGCTTTGCCAAAATGTTTGAGGCAGTTAAAAGGAAACTCTATTCTCATTGTTTTGAATTGTTCAGCATGAGCTTATTTTGAACTCTAGTTTATAACATAACATCCTTCAGAAGAGAAAAAAAAAAAAAAGATAAATATTTAAAATAATTATAAGATATGTATGTTTCCTTGATATATGTCCATCACTGAAGAAAGCGAATTGCAAAGTCAGGACATTAGCAGTTCACAAACTACAGTCAATCCATAGATGGTGAATAACTTGGGGGAAAAATAACCTTTATCATTTTTAGTTATGGTAATAGTCTTTATCATTTTTAGTTGTGGTAATTTTAGGTGATATGTTTAACTACAGTCATTAGAGGGTTTTTTTTCCATACAGGAAATGCAGAAAATGGATTTTGAGAATCAGTGGCCTTCAGTGTTATGCTGCTTCTCAGAAAGTAGCATGTCTTAAGAAATATTTACAATATAATGCCAAGATACTTTCTAAGTTCTGTAATAAAGGGAAATTGTGAGTGGGAAGGAATGCAGTTATTACTTCTGCAAAGAGATCTATGGTTAGAAAACTATTCTTTTGTTTTTTGCTTTTTCTCAGTAATTTCTTGTAGATTGTACCTTTCCAGGATTTGGCAATGTATCACCTTAGAAGATCCATTCATGCCTTCGATGGCATTTCCTTTTTTGGGAATTAACATTTTGAGAATGAAAATATTCTGAGAAGACCAGGAGTAACTTGTAAAAATGAGCCAACACCTGGAAGCAATGATATGCTCAGTGGAGACTATCCATCACTCTTTTTGCTGCTCAGTGAGAACACACCAACACACCTTCTCAGTAGCTGAATCCCACGGTGAAGTGGCTGCAGATTACATTATGTATTAAAAGTTTTCAGCTAGAAAAATTGATATAGTATGCCACTGAGTTAGTTCCAGGAATCAAGTAAAAACTGTGAAGATTCTGAATTAAAATCAATTTTAGTGTTGCATTTCCAGCCACCTTGATCCTTCTGTTGTCATGTCTGAAAAGCCCTTTGCATAGCTGCAAATTCAGAGGGATACTGAAGGTTTTCCTTTTGGTACTGAAAAAGCCTATAAGAAGTAGCTTTATATCTTAAAAGACAAATGGGGGAGGCAGTAGTATAAAACTAGAGCAAACCACAATAGCATTTTGCCAAGTGCAAAGGAGGGTGAGATTTTCAGAAAAGAATTTGTACTTTAGTTGGTCTGATCTAAAATAAGTCAGTAAGAGAAAAAAAAAAAAAATAATAAATCAATTACCTCTCTGGCAGAATTGAATGGTTTATCATTTTTATGCCAGGCAATGCACCTAACCTTTATTAACCACTGAATATTTTCTCTGGAAAATACATATCTATTGTTCAACATGAGCACAAGAAGCATGCAGAGATGCAGAGAAGCATTTTTCCCACCTCACCATTTTTAAAGGCCTGCTCTGACAATTTATCTGTTATGCCTTTCTAATCTTGAGAGGGTAAATATGTTAGTGGCTATTTTGGCTTTTAGATTATATATTCAGCTGCATTACAATCAAATGCAGTTGGATTTAGAAGGTACTCCTGGCCTCATATCAGACTTAGCTGTCACAGTAAGACCTTGTCCTAAAACTGTTCATAATATACAATGAGAAGAAGACCGGGGGAAAAAATAAAAACACAAAAGGGAGAAAGGGCTCCAGTCTCATTGTCATGGTGTGGGGGAGAACTGAAGTGATCTCACCTGGCATCCTTCCCAGTGTTTAGTCTCCGGGCAGGGGTTTTCTATGCTAGAGGATTTGCACCACTTTACTAACCCTGAAGCATGAGAAATGGTCCCTAAACATCTTCAAGTGAGAGGTGTGCTCCCATTGGAATCACCATATGAATTCCCACTGCTTTCAAGGGACATGGGTTCTCCATTCAAAGGTTATCAATTTTACCCAGCACTCTTGGCTTCCCACCTCTCTTCATTTGCTGATCCCTAAGGAACATGTTAGCTTCATTATAAATATCCTGTGCGTTAGCAGTATATACAGATCTTGCAAAATTATTTTGCATCCTCTCCTTTTGTGTATACCCAGGAAACAGACTACATCTCTGGAGAATCTGCTGGCAACTGGTGGGAAACCACTCTTCTCATGGTACAAAGTGGCAATTATTATAGCTAGTCTAGGTACCTCAACATCATGCATCCTATCCAACAACATCATACTAGCAAGTCCCTGCTCCAAACACATCTGATAGCAGTGGGCTGGATTTGTGAGATCATTTCCATTGAAAGAATCATGGTGGAGCAGCTATTTCAGTGCTGCATGCTGGCAAGCCTTGCACCTTCACTACAGGGCTTCCTTCTGCTTGCTGGGGCTCTGCAGCACAGATAAGCACCAGGAAAGGAGTAAGGTCTGATCACCAAAAAAGGTAACACTTTTTGCTAGATATTAACCACGGAACAATGAAATGTTCCCCATCTGTTATCCAGTTGTAACAGACCACCACAGCATGCAGCAGCTTTAAAAAAAGACAAAGGGAAAAAAAAAAAAAAAAAAGGTGAGAGTTAATTACAAACATTGACAGTATGTTGTGAAGGAGAGGAGATTCCCCTGGCACCTGGTGGCAAGGTGAGATGCTGTTTATTTGCTCATTTGATTTCTGGAGCTGGGAAAGGTAAGAGGAAAGACTGCTTCCCAGCTTAGAAATGTCACCTGCTAGATGGTGACAGACAATGCAGGAAGGAGGGACATTCCTTTTTAGGAACTGTAGAGATTTTGGTGATCAGTTGTGATCCATTTTTGCCTGTGGCTGAAAATGGGTAAAAAAAACCAGCAGGGCCTTATGAGCAGACTCTCCAGTTCTGGATGTTCTTGACACTGCAGCTGGAGACATATTTTGTTGTTCCATGTCACAAATATCCCTAATCTGCATGGGGTTGATAAACCACAAAACTGTTAATAGATTTTTTCAAAATATCAATTATAAGAAGAGACACCAAACCAAAGTTTGGAGTAATTTCCAAAAGTGCAGTCTAAATGAAATCCTTCTACAGATATTTATGACATTTATTAGCTGTAATTTTCCAATCTATTTAGAAGTGCATTTCTGTGGATAACTTGCCACACGCCCCATTTCTTTTTTTGGAAAGGTGATGCTGGTTGCAAGCCCTAAGCATTCCTGAGGATCTACTGAGAAAGAAAACAGCCATCAGAGTGCTGCCCTTGGCTTCACTGGAAGCACAGAAATGACCCAGGGTTGAAAAGGCCAGAAGTGTCTCTGGAGGCTCTGGAGGCAGTGCAGGGAGTGCCGGCAGCACAGTGTTCTGTGCCCAGTGCTCCATGGAAGGTAAGCAGTGCCAACAGGGTGGGAGTGAACAAAAGGGGAGTGGGATCCAGGGAGCAGACCATTCCCACAACATGTTCCCTGCCTAAACCGCTGATGATAATTGTGCCAGAAAAGAAATTAAACCTTTGATTTCTGTCTTTATGGAGTTGGCTCCAGCAATGGAGTCGGTGGAAGGAAAATAGCTAATGAATGCACGGTCTCAATAGTGGTTTACTCCTTGGTGTGAAGGGCTTGAAACATGTTGTTGTGAAAGCCCCACGGGTCCCCAGTTCTGGGTGATGCAGAACAGATGTTAGAAGTCCATCTTAGAAAAACCAGCTCTGGCTGCACATAACTGGAGGGGATGGCAGGGACCCCTCCTGCCAAGGCTGGCATGGCAGCAGGAATTTTCTCAGTGAGCGTTTTGATATTTTAAAGCATTTTCCTAGTCCAAACGAATTGTATAAAGAAATGAAGTTTTGGGGACTTCTGCACATTCTTCTAAATGTCAGAAATGTGATCCGAATGCTGCAGTGCTAATTGCCTGTAACCCCAAAGGGAAATGAGCTTTCTCATTTGAATGTGCTTGCTCAGAGCCTGACAACACGGGCTTTCAAGTCACACGAAAACACATTTCCACACCCCAAGTGATATTCAGGCACCCCCCCAGCACTAATGATGGAGGCAAGTACCCAGGCAAGGCAGGGATGAATTTGGGTGACTTCAGGCTGTGTCAGGTAGCATTTCTCATTTGCAACATTTACTTCAGTCGGGAAGCAAAAAACAGTCTCCATCTTATATCAAATTGAAGTCCCGAGTGCATTTCTGTGCCAGAATTATTAACCCCCAGTAATGAAGGTTTGGAATTGAGATAGTAACTGCTGGAGGGCCAAATGAAGTTGCTTTAATACGGCTAATTAGCCAGCACCTGCAACCAAGCCCTCGTCAGCAGGGCCCCGGCTCGGTGCAGCTTATCAGCCCCAGGCAGTAGTGCTGCAGCGGGGTTTGTCCAGTGGCACAGTCAGCCCCACACGGAGACGTTTAACCAAAGGCAAAGCTATGCTGGCAGGAGGGACATAGGCACTGTGATTTGCTTTCGGCCGACTGCGGACTGGCTTGGTAGCACAGCGGCAGCTTGCTGCTTGGCAGCTACGATAGCCCATCCATGTAGTTGCCTCAGTCAGACACTGTCAATCTGATTTACACATGAATTGAAGGACCATTTTCAGCCTTTATCCTCTCCCTCCCCCCCGGCCCCCCCTCCCTTTATTTTTTTATTCCCCTATGGCTCAGAAATATTCCAACCCTTGATTTGTCATTTTCAAAATATCAGGAGATAAGTGGAAAGGAAAAAAAGAGGCTAAAGCTTTTCATTCCAATTCCTGGGTTGACTGACATGTTAAGAAGATTGGGAGTACCTCTAACAAAAGTATCTGCATAAGATTTGCTCTCTCTCTGATCCTCTTGTGCAGTTTTGCTTTTTTCCAGCTGACAGGTTAATCCAAGCATAAACAATTGCATTATCATCCTCCAAATTATTTTCTGTATAGCTGATATTTTTCTTAAGAGGGGCTCCATAAGAAGTCTTTGAATAATTAAAACAGATTAATTCACTTAGAGGTACGGAGCCACCTCCGTAAAATAGACTCAAATGGCCTAATTACTAATGCACCATATGGAGGAAAAGCAGAGGTGTGGTGCAGTCTGTTGATGGATCAATTAGTACACAAGGCACAGGATTGTGTCATCATCACTGTTACCATCAAAACAAAATCCCATTTTGCATGTGCCTGCAATATCACACAATCTTGTTTTTTTCCATTTGTGTATCACCTCCTTCAAAATGAAGATCTCAAAATGCTTTGGATACATTGGTGTACCTCTGCACCATTCCCACAGGTTAGGAAGGTGTAAATGACCATCTGGTTTATCTGTTACGCAGAAGTAAGTAATTTCTAGAGCAGACAGTTCCCTCATACCCCTCTGAAAACTCTCAGCACTGCCACAAAGTAATGGGAAAACTGCTGATAGTGAAGAAACTGTTTCTGTGAGCGCAAACTGGTGAAGGCCTTTGCAGTATAGGAGGGAGACCCCCAGGTGCAAGTCTACATATCTTCAGGAGTTTAGCAAGGCATTAGGAAATTACAGTGCCATGGAAGTCCCTCCACTGCTTTTATTGGTCTAATACACATTTCATTCGGGGGGAGAGCTCCTGGTAGGAGTTCTGTATACCTGAGTATGATGTAAGAAATTACAGTGAGTGGCTCATGTTGTTGCATGCAAGAGGAGCTATCTCTGATAGCCTCTTGTTTCAGGCTTGGATTAAGCACCCATAAAACTCTTCCGGGAAGTTACTGGGGAAAAAAAAGCATTCTGATAAAATTTAAAATGCATTCATTGCAGTTTAAATAAGTGAGTCACAATGCTACATTTCAAAAAGATTTTTTTCCCTAGTCATTTGATTTTAAATACTGAAACTTTGCCATTCTTTCATGTGGTAAAGCACAGAGCATGCAGGGTTACAGGCTACATCTGCATCAGGGCTGCAGCTTTTCCTTTCAGCAGCTACTGCGCTGACTGGCTAATCTGATAACCACAGGTCTGCTACATTATTCATAGGAATCTCATCTACCAGCATTTTAGATTTCTGGACTTTCTAAGGCATCCCAAGGCCCAAGCACTGGAGGAATTTAACCTCTACTATTGGGCAGAGGTAGAGTCACTCCATCCTTGGAGCTACCGCCTTTCCCCTCTGCATGTACGCTTATATGCAGGAGGAAAGGTTTGGGCCCTGGTACAATCTCTGTGAAGGTAAACCCTACTGTCATACCCAAATGCATTGCTTTCAAGGATCCACATCTGTACTATGAACCAACTTTTGGAAAGATCATTTTTCCTCACTTCTCTCTTTGCTCTTCCTGTAGAAGTGCTGTATTTAATGCAATACTCTGCATTAAATGCATTCTGTTCCTTGATCAGTCCAATTTTTGTGTTTTCACTCATTTTCTGCTGCTAAATAATGTGGGCAAATGTGCCTTGTGCACAGTTACTGTCTTGGTGCTACAGTTTAGTCTGACATGAATTTTAGCAAAGAAAGATGTTGCTTTTCAGCTTTCTTACTCAGGACATTGTAATCTAAATCTTCAGTTGCAAGGCCAATGTCAGACAAACTACCCATTCCTGAAAACTAAACAGATATTGACACCAACCCTATAGGGATGCTGTCCCCCAAGAAAGACTTTAGACCACTTTAGACTACTGTCATTCAACTGTTTCCACTGCTGTCTGTTCAGATTAATTTTTTGTGCTTTTGAAGGCAAATCTCAGACAAAACATCTGTTTGATGAGTCCAAAATATTTAAATATGACTGAGAAAGTCTGGGCAAGTCTATCTATAATGCTCTTCCAGGGATTTGGAAATTATACAGACTGGAAAACTAGACTTTTTATAATTGTCTCAAAATGAGCTAAAAATTGGCAAACCTTGAAACACTCAAAACCATGCATTTCTTTTGAAAAGCTAGGTCTAGCATTTTATATTCTTCTGGAAAGACAGGCAGGAATCAGTATGTTTGGAGGAGACGTCAGAATAAACACGGTCATCTGGTTATACCCACCAACCCAGTCAAACTTCCAGGAAGATGCATGGTGCCACAGCTGCAGACAGGAACACACTTCCATCCCAAAGGAAGGATCACTGTGTTTGTGTCATAGAGGCCTGATTTTGCAGGTGCTTTTAGAGGAGCAATAAATTACTGTAACAGGGTAATTTTCTAAATCTAATTAGTCGCTTTCAGGAAATTAAGTGTCAGAAAGTTTAAGAGGAACCTAAAGATGACTGATAGTTCTCATTGTATCTGGGGAAACAATTGTCTGAGGTCTGGGAGAGCCTGCTACCAACGACAATCTTCCAGTGGCACATTTTTTCTTTTTGCATAGTGGGCACAGTGTGGTAAATCTATCTCATCCCTGTTGGACTGGCTCTCTTCCCAGCCTCCTCCTCCTCCCACCATCCATGTGCCCAGTCACATCCCCTCACAGGAATGCTGCATAAAAGTAAAACATTATGGGAACCATATGTCTAGAAGCAGGCTTACAAGATGAGATGGTCTATAGTCATTTTGGCTTTATTTTAAAGTGTCTGAAACGCAGCAATACTGCTACAAATTCTATACAGAAATTGTAGGCCTGAGTGGGAATCAGACTTAAGGAAAGATAAACCTTCTTGACTGCACATCCAGTTCTGACCGTGTGACCTAGGCCATATAGGCCTTATAGCTGTCTAACAAAGCACATATGTACCATGTCACATTATAGTCATGTGTGATAGATGTTCCTCAAGTATAATTTATCTTCTTGTCTTATGTGGCGCTGGGACGAAAAAAAGCACTATTATTTCAATACACTAGACTCTAGCATGAACAATCACTTTGAAGACTTAAAAAAAATCTTTATTTTCTGTGAGGAAAAAAAACTGCTCATGCTATACACATGTTCATGAAACAGTAAGTACAACTGTAGACTTCTAGCAGCATGGGCAGTAGCTTGCTGTTTACACAGTCATGAGTGATAGGGAATCACTGCAGATTTTGGGAAGATAGGAGCCCCAGGATCAATTCACCTTTGGTATCTCAATATCATTTTGCAGCACATGTGGTTGTGTACCACTCTATACATAGAAAGACTGCTCTTGAAAAAAAAAGAAAGCAAATCATGACTAAATCTTTTCCCTGTAAGAGAAGCAGCTATAAACTGAGACTGATTTCAGCAGGGAAGTAAATCTACCTTTCAGAAGTCCTACTACTGCATCAGAAATTCTGCAACTGTAAGACAAAACACATTATTCTGACAAAATACCACTCATTCAAATCCATTCAGAAATGCTAATGGATTATCTAAGTCAAACAGACCTCAGCTCCAGTCAGGTATTATTGGTCTACATCACTCTAACTTCAGCTACACTGAATGTTGTTCATCCTCCTTCAGCTGGTATAAATCCAACATAAACTCCGTGTGAGCTCCATATGGTGTGCTCTGGCTAATTTGACAGAAATGTGATCATGTACCCGTTCTTGAGCTAGATCATATTTGTACTCTGGGGAGATCAGTCAGCACACAGGCCTCCAACTAATGTCTGTGGAGCCACAGCATGAGCATGAGCATCACACAGGTTCCTGTCACCAAGGCCGCTGGGGCTTGGACAGCGTCCAGCTATCTCCCCAAACTCCCAGGCCCTCAAACCAGCCACTTTTGGTTTCCTTACATTTCATTTTTCTGATATATTCAGATCCATCTCAATCAAACTGGAAATCAACACCCTCACAGATTGTGTGTTACTTTCCTTCAACTTCTCTTTTCTGCTTTGGAACATTTAGCTTAGAGATGTAGATGAGGATAGTCTATTGCATTTGAACTGACATAGTAAATCCCACTCCTCTAAGTCACTGCACTCATGTGTACGGGAGGGCAGTGTTAATCAATAAGAGGTTAGAGAAAGGAGAGGGATAAAGCCTAGAATCTGATTTACTCAACATTTGAAAGCCATTGCTCTCTGAACAAGCCTTTTTATGGCTTGCAGTAGTAACTCATTCAGTCTCAGCTGCATAGATGCCTTTAGCAAGGTTACAGCTGTGGTAGTTAGGATATATTTTTCATAGTTTTGGTTTAGGATGGCATTCTAAATGAGGTACCTTCACATGAATCTATTATTTTATGTCCAGGATTGTAGCTGATACCAACTACCAAACAGTACTGACTTCATTACTTCAGGAAAACATTAACACTTAACTCCTTGCGCCTGATCTTAAAACATCTTGCAGATGCTGACTTCAAAAAGGTAACCAGAAAAAATTAATAACCTTGTTGATGTCATTTAGAAGATTTCTATTCTTTACGCTTTGAAATGTCTTAAAATACATAGATTTTGCTCAAAGGCAAAAAGCTTTTAAAACATTCTCCTCTCTTTTTCTGAGTTTTCCTTTTGAATTATACCTTCAGAGTGAAATACCATCTGGTAGATACGCACACACTTCTTAGTAGAATAATGAAGTCCCACAGAGATTACATACGTTTTTCCCCTGGGAGTAGTTCTGCCTGTACTTCACATTTCCAATTTTATATAGCTCTTTCCCTAGGATGTCTTACAAATTTCACTTTAAGGGCTGAATTGTACTGATATTTATAGTGGGGTAAACCTAGATGAATTTTCTTGGAGGCAACAACTTTATTTAAGATTTATACAAGCATAAAAATCTGAATGTGGCTTATGTATTGTTCGTTGGCTTCTGCAGTAGGAGACGTGAAAAACATAGTTACCAAAATGCCACTTACCATGAATTTATTATCTATGTTTACATCACCAATATTCACGCCAGCAATGATCAACAGCATTAAGTGGTAACTATGTTAGACATAATTTTGCTAAGCCTAAAATCATTGTGTTGCTGAGATACTGGCGAATAATTCTGAAAACTTTAGCCAATATTTGATATTTCACAAACATCATTACTGAGGTAAATATAGGTTTTCAAGGAGCAAGGCATGAAGTAAGAAGAAAAAGCTTGTTTCTCTTGAGAATGTTTTGTTTCTAAATTGACCATAAATACATAGCTTGAGCAATATAATGTAATGTTACTATATGTTTTAAGGAATAAGCAAAATTACCATTTTGTTTTTCAGTAGAGAAGATGCCTTTTGATTCCAAATGTAGGATACATATAAGACATGAATGCAAGCTAAATTTCAACCATAATAGATTCTGCATGTTGCCATTTCAATGACCTTTTAATCCCTTGGAGTTTAACCATTTCCTAATGTCTCCTAACAGCCATTTTCTTGTTAGGAAAGCCCTTTCTAACTGATAACATCTAAACAAGCTCATACCTTAATTAGAAAAATTCTCCCATAAATATTTATGTTGCTGTGATTAGGCCATTTACTGAATCCAGCTACCCATTATGAGCTAAAATAGAGTGCCTTGTTTTGAGAAGCCTGAGGCATGACATAGTTTATACTAGGGGACTTTAAGTTGTAATTCATCTAATCAGCTGCCTGACCCCTTGCCTCCAAAGTAGCCAGTAGTTGTTGGAGGAAAATAACCCTCTGCTGAGCATAGCATCCTTCAGTCTGCATTTTTGTATGCTGGAAATAAATGGGATACATATCTAAGCAATTACCAAACTACCAAATAGCTTCATGCAGTTCCTTCTTGCTTCAACAGCCAACAGATGAAAGATCTGAAGGAGAAAGAAGACAATCTCTCCTTTTTAGAAGGAAACATAAGAAGCTGCAGAAGTACCAAAGTAGGACTTCTACCCAAAGCATGTTGCTGTTACTTAACGAGTCTCCAATGCCGCACTGATGCTGGGGGCACTATGGTTCCTGCAAGTTGTCACCAAGATGGAGTTAGGGGACCCACTGTGATGCTTCCTGATAAGACAGTGATGAGAGATTTAGGCAGTCTGTTCACAGAGGCTGCTGTCTGGCTCCTGAGGCATAGACAGCACTGAAAGGGAGCGTTCGGTATAGCACACCTTTTCCTCATTTATCTGAATACTGAGCCAGAAGTTGTACTGCCCTGGAGAAAAGGCAATTCAAATTGCTTTCTTTATGATATCTGAAGCTATCTGAGTCTGTTCCAAAAACAGCCTTTGGACATCCTGCATCTGTCCGTACAAAGCAAATGCAACCACGCTTGGGAGCTGGGGCATGAGTGCCCATACTGCTGAGCTGCTGATACTCCTCTCCAGCATGCTTTTGGCTGTTTTGCACTGTCACATGATTCCCAACAATGCTGTGCCAACAAAACCTTTCAGTGCTTGCTCCTGGGAGGAGGTGTGTATGTGGTGGCCCCTGTTTGGTGGCTGAGGAATCTCATAGCGTTAACACGCTCACTCCTTGCCAGCTGGCCTACATGCATGACAGCACTCCTGGGCACGTTTAACTGCTGCTGCAGATGCCATTTCAAACATCTAATGTTTTCATTCCACGTGTAAGTGAAGATCCAAGGTTGCTTCAGGAGTTCCAGACACAGCTTCAAATGGGAAAAACCTTTGCTTCTAAGTTTTTTGCCTTTAATAAACTCTTACTTTATTCATTCAAAGTGTTGTTCCTTTCAGGAAGAGTTGCCTTCACTAATTGCCAGACACCTGAGAGTAACTTGGAATAGCACGTTTAAAGTAACATATGTGACTCCTCATTTTTTCTGCTTTCCACCACTTCAGCTATACTCATTTGTAAAGATGCAATTCTAGAGTTAATTCATTCATTCACAATTCAAAGGGAAAATCTTTTCATATTCTTTCCAGCTGTAGACTTCCATCTCTGAAATACAGTCCATTCATATTTAAAATAAGAAGTCTCCCTTCTCTACATGTTGCCTTTGTAGATGCATTTTCTCAAATCTATTGCCATTATTTTTGTATAATTTTTCAATTGACATAAGATCACACCTACCTTGTTGATTGGTATGAGCACTTTACACAGCAAATTTACTTTGAAATAGCTAACAAGCAAGGGCATCTGAATATACAAGAGGTTCTAAACAAATGTTCTCTTTCTTTATTACCCCTTCCTATTTATCTACTTCTTGGTTATTCTCTATTTCACATTTTTACACACAAAAATATAAAACAAACTATGGGATTTGCTGTGGCTTCATTGTTTGTTTTATTTGTTGGTTGTTTTTTAAATATTATTATTGTAAATAGAATCCATTTTGAGTTACATGTATGTGAAGGAAAGAATTTACTTACATTTCAGCAACATAATTTATTGTCCTGTTTTCGATTATAATTTATGATGCAACTGTGGTTCATGTTTTAGATAGTGTCAACTCTAGACTTTCAAAAATGGTTTCATGATCACCCTATTATGATACTGACCTTGAAATAATAAGATTTTTTTTAAAACAATCATTTAAAGTCTTTTTATGTGTATTCTGGTTTCTGAAACATTAGGGGTCACATTTTTGAGATTTTTCTTTCTAACCACACCAGGAACTTTCTCTACTAAACTACATAAACAAAGCTGAGACACTCTGCTGATTGAATGAAGAATCATAAAGTGGTGCTTGAAGAGTAAAAAAGAGCTATCATGGGAGTTGTGTTTAAAATCAGAGAGGCTGGCTGCATTGTCTTTCCCACATTGTGAGTCTTAATGCAGACTTCCAATTCAGAAACATGCAGCAACTGAAGTTTTCTTGATTTTCAGAGATACTGAGCATCAAAAGTTCTCCTCGACAACATTTATCTAATGCATCCAAAAATAAAGCTATTTTAAGTAGCTAAGCTGGGCACCATAACCTTCAAGTGAAAGCCCATAAGGAAAGTAGAAGTGCAGAGACTAATATTTCTTTTAAGGCAGGACTACAAATGAAGTGAGTACAAGCTACGTGAATTCTCTAAGACTTTGTTTGCACTGTAATTAATATTGATTACTGGCAGTTAAAACAGTCCCAGAACTTCTTTTCATGTCAAATAAGGCTTCCTGTTAAATCACAACTTAGGATTTGCCAAATTTATTCTGTCCTCTACAAAAAGATTTTGAGTTCTGATTGAGCATAAATAAAATAATCTCGACTTGAATTTACAAGTCATACCATTTCGTTATTTGTTATTCTATCCTAACCGCTGTTTCTGCCTGCTTAGCTCCATTCATCTATGGCACCCCTCACAACCGCATGAGATGCTTGGAGTTATGAGGTACAAAGTGGATTTTAAACTCTTTTACCCCTATCATATTTCAATCTTCCTCAACCATAATGAACTTCTCTCTGCTCCTCTCAAGTTGCCTACCACTCAACTAGCCCTATTTTCACCTCATACTTCACAGCAGGACCATCTGTAGCTTCCACTGCACCAGCTTGTTCTGAGAAATGACCTGTTGCCCATCAGTAGCAGATCCCTGTGACTCACCTTTCCATCCATCAGTTAGCGATGAAAATGAGTAAACTGATGTTAACCAGGCAAAAAAAAATTTGCAGTCTTATTCAGGGAGGCTTATTTTTGTAAGATTACTAAACACGTCAACAAATGGAACAAGGCAGAGCATCTCCCATGTGGACTGGTTGTTCAGTTACTTCTGATATCAGCTGAGGCAATGTTGAGAAACTACTAGGGATTTTCAGCAACAGGTCATTTTGCTGAAGTGGCCAGAAACTCCATCGCTTGGTGAAAAGAGAAGCCAACTCAGCATACCTGAGCTAAGCTAAGGGTATACTGAGGTCCTAGAGCAGAGACAGATTGGAACAACATGCGTGTAAAGATCATTTTCAATAGGAAACTGTGGGGGTGTGTACAGAGGTTGTAGCAGTCAATTTGACAGAGGAGCTGCAAGTGTGGAGCCTGAACTTTTTCTTCATTGCAGCAACATTGGAGACTAGTTTAAATCAACTGAAAAATCTCAGAGAAATAGATCCTTCAAAACCTACGCATTTCAGCATTTCCATTCAGGCCAAAAAACACTGTCATAAGTATCAGGCTTATACATAATATTTTAGCTCTTCCATATACATCGAAAGGAATAAGCATGGAGAACCACAAAAACATTTTGCGTGCTGCTTGAAGGATGTTTTTCCTCTCAAGGATGCTTTGGTCCAAACTTGAGCCTCTGGTTCAGGGTATAGTCAGGTATAGTCAAAGCTTTTCTGATTTCATCCAGCATCACATTTTGCTGAGATTATTTGTTGATGTTTTATCATGAATAGCCTGACCAAGAGCTAAATGCATTTGTGTGATAAGTGAAATCCCCATGTCACTCAGTTTAATGAGTTCTGGTTATGAGTCACGCTCACAGCCCCAGGCAAGGCCTTGTGCTTACAACTCATGCACTGAACAGTAAGCCATGCTGGTTGCCTAATACAGATCATACATAACCCAGCAGGACTCAGCTTAGGAGAACTTGGGTGCTTCTAAACTAGGGGTTCACACTCCTGGAAATCATTCCCAAAGGACACAAATCTTATCTTTTTCCTCCATGGTAAAGTTCCATTACCTGGCCACAGTCTCAAAGCAGATTTTCCATTCTCTATACCTCAGTAGTGGTCCCACACTAACCAAGAGGCAGGTCTTTAGATGTTTCATGTGTTAAGCGAACTGTTTCTGTATTTTCCATATTCTCTCCCTCATCATACTTCCACATCATAGAACATCCTCTCTGAGAAGCAGAAAAAAGAAATGAATTCTCCGAGATCAGCACATATTTCACATTTACTCCTGAATTGTCACTAAATTTAAGTTCCCAAACTCCTCTGGTATGAGAGCTCTGCAACAGAACACATCTGTTAATCACCGGGGACTGGCATTTTAAGAGCAAATTATTTATACTCTACATATGTAACTTAACTAACCCTGGTGAAAATATGCTGACCATTTGAGACTATCTGCACTCAGAAGATTTAGATGATGCTTGGCAGCAAGAAAACATTTTTCACAATCTTTTCCTCCGATGATAACTACGAATTATCCATCCAAAAGGCCAGTCTATGACTATAAAAGAGAACAGGTGTAGGGTACCATGCTTCAGATATGGGAGTGACAGCCATGAGAGCTAACCACAGGAAATGAAACACAATATTCCTGCTGTACATTGCTTATTTGCCAAGGCTGACATGAGAGTGTCATTATGCGCAGAAGGAGTTCAGATTTAACTTGGCAGGTCCTTGTTTCTTGTTATTTTCATTTGTAAGGGACATAGAAGAGGTCAAAATAGTTTTCCTCTCTGTTTCTTTTACAGTCATCTATAGATCAATGTCTCTAAACTCAACTTACATTTTGTCAATGAGAAGGGGTATTTTTATATATCTATTGTGCTGCAGTCCTCTGCAGCTCTGCCTGAATGCTGTGCTGTTGGAATTTCTGACTGATCTCCCTCTGCTTTCCACAGTTCTTGCCTGGTAACAGCCATGGAGATAATCTAGCAGGCAAACTGCGTAGACATCATGAATTCATTGTTCTTCACTTGCTGTTTAGGTCTGTATATCTCCCAGGCCTCCTGCAAGTGAGGAACCCTCACCAACTACGTCAGTAAATGCCAGGAGCCGCTGGGTAGCAGAAGAGCAGGTGCTCAGCCTTGCCTGGGAGAGACTGGACTGACTTGCTGCAGTCTGTCTTCCACATTAGGATCTTCTTGTCTGGCTCGGCATTTACAACAGCAAAGGGCAGCAGTTGGAGGAAGAACAAAAAATGAAGACCTGCTGAAAGCACAACAGACACCATTCCCTGAGTGGCTTTTTTGCTTGCTTGTGAGACCTGGAAGGAGGAAATCGGGAGGGATGGCTGGCAGACTATTCTGCCTCACATCCCTGCATGTAGCTCACCGTGCAGTGAAACTGTGAAAACTTTATTTTGTACAAAAGCAACACACTGTCACAGTATCATCTCCTGGATTCGATTCTGCTTTCTGCAATTTGGTCTTACTGCTGACAGCCAAAGTTCACAGTCTTTAACAACTCCTCTCATAGACCAATATTTCATAGAATCATAGAATGAAACATAGAATGGCTTGGGTTGGAAGGGACCTTAAAGACCATCTAGTTCCAACCCCCTGCCATGGGCAGGGTTGCCACTCTCTAGATCAGGTTGCCAAGGGACTCATCTGGCTAGACTTTGAAAGCCACCGGGGATGGAGCATCCACAACACTTTTCCTTAATTCTCCTGCCACACCCTAAGGGCCCCTTTCCTCCTGCGCATTCAGGCACCCCAGATTAAAGAAGCTAAAGCAGTGCTTCCATCATAAACAACAGATGGAAACTTAACCTGGCAAGTGAAAGAAATCTTCTAGGCTGTACTGAGGGAGGGTAGAAGGCAAAAATTCATCCTTGTGCTGGAAACAAGCATGAACAGCTATTTACAGAAATTTTAGCCATGGGGATGAGGATCGTGGTGAGGTCTCCAGGCTCAGCAGATCTGTGCTTGGCTGTGAAGTGCTTCTTTTTTCCTGCCATCAGATCACCAGGAGGCAGGCTGTGGAGAGGCATGTGGAAAACGGATATGGAGATGTCCATACAGCATAGAGGTTGCAGATTTCTGCTGGCTCATCACAACTGTCTGAATTAAATCTCACAATGTGCATCTCTGGTCTCTCCTGACCTGGCCTGGACAGGGGGACATCAGGAACTCTGCACTGCATTTCACCGCCTTGCTTCTGCACTCCTGCACACTGTGACTTTGCAGCATCTCCCTGAAAGCTGCCAACTTCCTTCCCCTCTTCCATGTTCATTCTGGATCACGTTCACCATCCACTTGGCTCAAGCATGCAGTCATGTCACAGACAGTCTGGATTCACCCACAGGTGCTGTGACTCCCAGCACAGGAAATTAAAGCAATCTCTCTTCTCTCTACTTGCACAGGGGCAGGAGCTTCTGTTCTGACCTTGAAGGGTTGCCAGCATCAGCTCCTCTCCTAGCCCAATTCCACCTTCTTGTTCTCAGTGAAGGGGTCTTTCTGATCCAAGATAAGGTTACATGGTGGGAGAGAAGGCTGTGTGCTCTTGATTATAAGAGCCCTGCAGGATTTATGATGTACATGGAGAGTGATAGGAGGAAATCTGCATGAAGGACTTCTGTTCAGGGGAAAGCTCTGGTTGAGCCAGGGGCCAGTGCTGTGCAAAAGCAGTGGCTGATTGCTCCACTAAAGACAGATCTGGCTTCATCAGACTGGACAAGGAGATCTTTCTCCAGCTCACCAAAGGTGTTCCTTTATGTAAGCAAAAAGAAGTACAGTCAGATGGACCTGAATGCTGGAAAAGTCAGAGCCAGAAAGGCCAGGGATAAAAGCAAAGCACAGCCAGTGCATAGGACTGACATCAGGAGGCCCTTTTGGGTGCCTCAGGTCTCCTGGTCCACCGTGGATTTTTGTATTACAGATTGAGGCCAGAGTGATTTGCCCCATAAATAAAAGTTCTTCCACCTGGACTGCATGGACTGAAAACTGCTTACAGAGGTGGGATGAAAACAAGACCCCGAGCCTCTGAGACACGAAGGTGAAAGAGCCTGAGGGAGCTGGTGGAAAGATCTGGAAAAGGCCAAGGCAGGCCTAGTGAGAGAACTGTGCAGATACTGGGCAGAAAATGCTTTTACGTGGTGGGGATGTTTTTAAATCCATCACTCAGTGCCATAAAACCAAACCTCCCACCATGCTGTCACTGGGGAGAAAGCCCCAGGACAGCAGCAGAAAGGAAGCAGAGAAGCAGCAAAGTTCAGGTCTTCACAGACACACTTCTGGTATGGGAGGAGTTCCTGCTGTCTGTAGGGAAGATGGACTCTGATTTCAGTAGTGCTTTCTGCAGAAGCTGAGAGCGAGCTGCTGTGTGCAGGAAGATCTGCTTTGGCCTCCTCTCCCCTCTGGAGCCCTGAGCCGTCTCCCTGCTTTCTTTCCCACCGTGGCTCTCTGCCGCTCTCTGAGAGTATGTTTGGACGATAGTGCTTTACTCTGCAGTGCTGCTTATACTTGCTCACTCAGTGTAAATAACTGTATTAACTTTATAGGCAGCCCCAGTTTGAACTGACTGAGGTTCATGCAGCAAACTGGACTTGTGCCAGGCCCACCGGAGCAGAGGCTGTTAGTGCGAGGTGGAGCGCAAGCAGCACGCAGGATGGGAGGTCTCTCCAAACGAATGTGATCCCTCCTTGTTCCTGCAGATTAGTCTGAACGCTGACACAATGGCTGCCAAAAACCGAATCTGCCAGAAATGTTAACAAAAGGCACTTTGATCTCATTCACTTGTTCTTGTTAAGAATGTATTGTATTATTTTGTCTTCTTTGCGGTCAGAAGAAAAATGTTTCATCCTTGCAAAGTGTGTATCACTCATGTTCATTAATCTATGTGCTGTATTACAGAGGACTTCTGCTTTTCTCTGCAGTTGCTTTTGGGCTGCTTACTTCAGTGGTTCTTGCATGCTACATATTTATTTAAATACCATAGGGATATATTATTTTTTAATGTAGAAGACTGAGATTTAGATGAGATCTTGAAGTTCTCATCTAAAAAGCTGAAGAATATGATTTTTATTATATGTGTAAAAACTTCTCAAAAGTCAATTTAAACTTTCGTGCTAGTTGTTAAATCCTTGGCTCAGTAGTTAATTCATTTCAAATATCTCTTCTTGGCACAAGGTTTACATTTTTCTAACCACATATTTACTGTAAAAAGCAGCTAATACTCACTAATAAAATGGCAATTATCTAGCAACAGTATTTCTTGCAATGCATCATTCTCCCAGTGTACTGTAAAAAATATATGCGTCAAATAACCTCATTCTCATCTTCAAACAAGATGGAAGTTTATGGAAAATACAATCCCCACTAGCAAATAAAAAAAGGAAACTGCTGATGAGAAATTTTGATGTCAAATTAAAGTACTGTGTTTGTTGACATGTAATACTGAAGAATAAGATGTAACATGTTGAATTTGTGGCCACGAGGTACTGAGTATACTCCGAGACTTTGGCATAACAATACAGTCAGCAATTATCATAGAGAAGATAAACTTGCAAAATAGAATAAATATGCACAGCTATTGCTGTTTCTGGATATTTTACAAAGGATATTGTGGTTTTGATCTTTGATATATACCTGCATAGAAAATCTTTATTTTCAAGATGTTAAGAAAAAATATTTTAAAAATAGATTGATTATTTGTGCTGCATATCACCCTGTAGTTGATGTACTCTAAATGTCATCTTTGAAGATTAAATTTTTGGCATGTGATCATGTAAAACAAAAATGTATTGTGTTCTTCCTCCAAAGTCCGGAAGTCAGCAAAAATGCATGCGCATTCAGAAAAAGCTATTCCAGGCTTAGAAAACTGTCCAATGGTGCTTTTTCCATCAAAAAAAAAAAAGAATTGCCTATCTCACAGATTATTGAATACCTGGTGGGCTCAGCTTCATGAAGTACATATTGATGATAACATCTGTTATCATGATAAATAAATATAAGGATCCATGTATTGTTGAGTTACTATGTTTGACCTGACAGCAAATCTATTCATTTGGACTCCTGAGCAAAACATAACTCAAAATTTACCGCATTTTAGAAAAAAATTCTAACTTCAGTCCAACAAATTTGTAATGGCCATCATCCTTCCTGTTGGTTGTCAATGTAAGCTGTCACTACCATAAACAAAAGTATTAGGTAAGGTTGTTGAAGTTGATACTTCTGTAAAATCATGTAACGATGGATCCTACTAAACTGATCTCTTTAAATTTCAGGGTTACCAAAAACCATTTGATCAAGGTAAACTCCTTTACTTGCATGCTATTCATGAAATGGTAGATATGCCTTCAGGATTTCAAAATTTTTGGCCGTTTCATTCTTTTTCTCTGGAACATCCATTCATGCCAAAAAGTTTTGTGTCACCTGCTGGATAGATGTGTTGCCCTCTTGAAGCTGAAAAAGCACTTTTTATTGCACTGCTGATAAAGATACTGAACGTAGTGTTGATGCCAGTGATGCTGGACTTCGCCAGCAAAGAGGTATCTGAAAAACAGCTTTTTTACCATTTGTTGAATTCACTATCTTATCACTAAAATCACAAGGCTTAGAAAGAATACTAGACTGTAGGAAACTCACAGAAAGGTTGTCAGGGATTGCGCAGATCAAGCAGACTTGAGTATAGACTTCCACAGTTCTTGGTTTTGGCTTTCAGGTTGTGAGACTCAGTTACTCTCAGTGATTATCTTTGAGCACATTTTGCTGTTTTCAGGCAGTAGATATAATGGGCAAAATCACCATATGCTCCAAGGTGAGAGGATCAATTCCAAATAGCAAAGACAGAGAGATCAGAACAGCGCAGAGGGGATAGAAGGACAGATAAGGGCACATTTTCCTTCTTCGTAAAAATCCTTCAAAATCCAGACAGCTTTGCACAGTAATCCACAAGTTTTCAGTATGTCACTGTCTGTTCACCTTGTCAAGTCTCTCTGACAGTTGATACAATTTAAGGCAAGTGGTAGCTTCTGTGCAGTAGTTGTTCAAAAACACAAAATGTGAAAACATGATCAGTGCAGAAATTCATAGGGGGAAAAAAAAAAACAAGAAAACCTGTGGTGCTGTTCTTGAAGACTACTAAGTAGAGCTGTGCAAAAAATTATGATTAAGCACCATTGGTAACTAAAAAGTACAAATTCCCGACAATTAGTACAAACTTGATCTGATTAGAATATTTCTGGCAAGCTTTTAGAGCTGCTTTTGGCATTCTCTCCACTGGTGTTCTCTGACGAAGGAGTAAATCTCTCACCCATCTGCTGAGGAAAGGCTGATAGTGGGTATCATTCCTGTAAATTCATGTCGTTTGTTCCTGCTTTCATTATTTAACTGTGCTGGTGTCTTGTTAGCCAACAACTGTGCTCTACCACTAAGGTCACCTTTGCTTCACGGAAAATATTCCAGATGAGCGTACCTTTTAATCTTCACATGCTGGCTAATTCTAGCTCACTCTTTCCTGTGCTGCCTCCCAAGATTAAAGTGGAGAAAGGAGCCATATACTTCTGCAGGATTATGCAGTTGTAAACTCTCAGCAATGTGAACAAAGTATTATTTAAAATCGTCTAATCTTCCAGAGGAAGATTGGCTGGAAGTGAAAATACTGTCAGATGAATATCCATGTCATTTATTGCATAAATGTTTATTACGTATACTGGATAGCACCCTTTGTTCCTTGCTTACATCAAGAAGTTTTGGCATTACTATTGAAAAATCAAGAGCAGAGATGTAGCTACAAGGAATTCTCATGGAAATGCTGTAATTAAAAATGTCCAGCTCATAAAACACTAGGATGCCTGATTTTGAACAGTTATCATTTTGCTCAGCCTTAATTGTAAGACTTGAATTTTATTTGAAAGTTTCATTTGAAAGAGTTTACCCATTTTTCAGAATGATGTTGAGGAGATAAATTTTTTTATCCATGTCAAAAGTAACATTGTTTATTGGAGAAGTTCCAATGTCTTACTGATTTGGGTCTGGGATATGAACTATGTCAGGAGTGTGTGTATATGACCTTGGCATTAAGAATTTGCATCCTGCCATTCCTCAGAAAATTTGCCCAAATTTGGTTAAAATATGAAATTACGTAAATTCTCATTTTTCCCTAGTAGTAAATCATCAAAAATCTCTGCCTGTCTAATGTGATCCATCAGAGAGTGGAAAGGAACAGGCATTTGTTCCCCTGCTGTTACTCTTGCAGGCACTCAAGGATGTGTGACCCATCAAAAGAAAAAAAGAAAAAAAAAAGCAAGGAAATGCTCTCCCACTGCTTGTGCTGATGGCTTCCAGCTCACTGAAGGAAAACTGCCTCTTCTCAAGAGGGCATGTGGTGAGTGCTGGAAGGAAAGAGGAGGAATTGGAGGGAGCAAAGGAGAGGCCCAGAACTGGAGAATGGGTTTTGGAAAGGAGCAGAGAACAGCTGTACTGCCATTCTTCAAAACAGACTCAAGATCCTGGAGCTCTTGCTGTCTCCAGAACTGCATACTTTGATAATGGGAGCTGATGCATCCCTTTCAGTGCTGCTGACAGAGCCATACTGCTGCTGTCAGTTTCCTTTAGTAGCTCAAAGGCACAGTACTGCCAGCTCCAGGTCTGAATGCTACCAACCACCAAACACAGAATCAATAGTCTTCAACACAGAGAATTGCTGTATTTCACACTGCATGCATTTGCATCTGTTTAATTTCTAGTTCGCAAATAAATTAAAGGTAAGCTGATTTTACATACATTGAGGTTGAGGATTTACCTACTTCAGTATATCCAATTCTACAGCCCACTGTGCTAGACCAAGTGGAGCTTTTGTTTCTCAGTGTCATTAGTTTCTCACTGCATCAGAAGAACAAAATCCAAAAGGACTTCCAATTAACTTTTCAAAGCTTGATGAGTACTAAAAATATCATGTAGTACAGAAAAGAGACCCACACGCCTGGGGTTCATCGATCTGCTTGTTTTACTCTTTTATGTATTTTCCACAGACCTACTGACTGCTCTACTCTAATTATTTGGAAATGCTAAACATGAGAAAGTCACCATACCAGAAAACAGAGATATAATTTCCCATAGATTAGTAGGAAAATAAGAATGATTATCATAAAAACATGGAGAATTTATTATTTCCATGAAGAAAAAAGAAACTATTTCAAGAACACTGAAATATAACTCATAGTTTTAAAAAATAACTTACGAACAATCAACTTCTTCACCTAGTTTGGGACAAAGCAGTTCCTGACTTTAAAAATTGCAAGATAATTTTTTTTTCTTGGTTGTTAATAAAATTGGAAATAAATCTGCTTTAACCTCATTTTAATGGGGTTAAGAAAATTTAGAATAATCGGAGAAATGTGTATCTGATTAAGGAGATTTTTGAGAAACCTGGGAATTGAGTCCCAAACCACTTAAACTCATTTTATGCACATGTAATTCTTTTGAGCAATACAGAATTAGGCCTGCTCAGTGAGGCTTGTGGAGGAATTAGTAATGGCACAACAAGTGTTTAACCACCCGTTCTCCTTTTCACCTGTAGCTTGAGCTTCTGCATATCTGATCTCACATAAATTGGCTGAGTTGGAGTGTACAGCAGAGGCTGTTTCTTCAAGATGTTTTGCATTTATCAGGCCTGAAATCGTGGACTGCAATCTGCTATGCAATACCAAGAAATATACGTAGATACTGAAAGTGGGCCGGATGCTTCATCTTGCTTACACCACTAGTGTATCACACAACTGGTGGCTTTTAGCAGAAATAATATGGCATTTGTTCTCTGCAGCCTGAACCAGAGGACTGGGATGGATGCTGCATTACCTGGGGGTCTGATACTGCCCAGACCTTCCCTAGCTCTGCATGGCTCCATATTGCTGTCCATACTGTGCCCAACTTCAGAATGCACCAACCTGGCATGTCTCAGCCCAGAGAGAGTGATGTTGTATAAGAGAGTTGGGTATCAAAGTATCTTTCATTTAATAGAAAATGGACTATTCCTCCAAACATGTCCCCTATCACTGGCGATTCCCTATCACTGGTGATCACCATCTATGAGCACTACTGGCTAGTAGAGAACTGAGACTTTTTCATTGACTCCTGCATGGCAACACGACCAAACTAAACTTAAATAAAAGACTGAGAGAAATCATCACTATGGATGCAGAAAAGGCAAGTGCATAAGGTACAGCTTAGCTGTGAATGTTGAGTCCTGGCCCCAACTCACTTTGGTGATCAAAGACATTCCAAAACAAGTGCTAAGTGTTTGTGAGCTGCCAAAGAATTTGGGTGCAGTGTTAGGAAGAAGATGAAGAACAGATTACTTACATCACTTGCAGCTACTCCCTAGTTTGAGATGGATGGATTTGAAAAATAGCTGGGAAGGTACACAAGCCTGTTGCACATCTATGGATCCTAAAGAATGATTGTGTAATGTATACTGCATTGCAGCTCTCCAAGTTGCTATTTAAAGGAAATATAGCAAACAGGCTGTAGTAGGGTGGAGACACAAGAGCAACGAAAGAAATGAACTGCAAAAGGAAAGAAGAGAGAGAAGAGAACCGCAATGTAGCAGCATCTCTGAAACTGGGAACCTCCTCCTCTGAAGCTAAAATATATATTGCTAGAAAGGCACATGTCAAGAATGAATACCTTATTTCTGCACTGACTCCAGGATAAGAGGAACACAAACGACAAAATGCGGAGAGAGTCTCATGCTTGTTATAAACAAGAAACATCTTGTTTTCAAGGAGGAAAACACTGTATGTGCATCTCTCATACAGTGGAGCTGCAACTTACATTGGCCATACCTCTCTCTGTGCCTGCTCATCACAGGAAGATGGAAACAAGCTTTCTAAAGGAACGTAACAAGCTCTGCAGGACTTGCTTGCAATAGCATCTGGTGTCTCAGAAACCACTTTTTCAGCCAGTTCTCTTGGCTGCTTTGGAGATGCAGTGATGTCCAACTGCAATATGGTTAGGCTTGCTTCCCAGTTCATATCTACACTGGCTCGTAGAGCCTCTGCCTCCAAAGTACTGGAGATATACAGAGCAATCGCTCAGAAAGTGTATGTGGTTGGAACAGACTCATACCAGATGGCCATGCAAAATAGCAGTCAGGAGAAAAGTGTCACACTGAGCAGATGCAAGTTTTATCCTTGAGAAACAACTTCCCAGCTGCCATTTTCCTCTGACTCATCTTTTAGGAGAACGCTGTTTATTTTAACCAGAGCTAGTGTTGAGTCACAGATGCCACATGTTAGACGAGTTCACTGGGTCCCCTTAATGGACGGAGTGAGGAAAGTATTTTAGGCAACTCACCTCTAATACTTGTAAATTCTCAGCTTTCCCTTATTTTCAGTTACACAACTGCTAGAACAGTAGCACAATTTTTGAAGTGCTAACACAAATACCGGCAAAAATGTGAGTTGTTAATGGTAAAGAGAAACCCCTTGCTTTTAAGGAGCATTGGTTCAGCCTTACATTAAACCACATCTTTGGCTTTCTGTGCTGGATGCTAAAAGTTATTTTAAACACGAAGTGGTTGAGATCTTTGTAGATTTAATTATGTGAAGCAAGAAGTTCCTCTGAGCACCTGAACCTATACGAAATGTTCTTTCAGGTTGTCTGCTCTCAAGAAAGGGTTTTTTTCTTTGATATTTCAAGAACTGCCTTTTTCATTACTTAATCCAT
>JAOWBP010000001.1:25328639-25366300 GCA_028571105.1 Tragopan temminckii | reverse complement strand
TTTCAGGTTGTCTGCTCTCAAGAAAGGGTTTTTTTCTTTGATATTTCAAGAACTGCCTTTTTCATTACTTAATCCATAATTCCTTTGTACTAAAACTGAATAATACAATACAATGGCATGAAAGGTAGAAATAGAACTAGAGGAGGTTTTTTTTTTTTCATTTCCTGCTAATTTCCTCAGCAAATTCTGAAAGGTTTACAGCCATTTCTTCAAACACCAGTACTCTCTGCACTGATTGTTCTATTTTGATATTCTTTCAACTTCCAGAATAAAAAGCTGAATGTCTTGAATAAGTATCTTTCCTCTCTAGACAGAAAATATGTGAAAGCAGCTCCATAAGTCCTCCTCCTGAGCCCCAGCCTCTGCCTGAGCTTCTGCCATGGAGGAACATATTTTAGTTCCCACCTCAGCTCAACCTAGAAAACTCTCTTTGTATTCCTGATCCAGCTGTTGGACTCTGCCTACTTACCTCTTCCTGCTTCTCTTTTGCATTTCCCTCTATCAGCTTTCTATTGCTTCACTGAAGCAGGAGATTTCATTTTCCATTTTCCCATTGTGAAATTTTATTTTTAGCCATTTTTTTAATAACTTTTTTTTTTTTTTTTTTTTTTTTTTGGCCAAACCATATATTCATGTTACTCAGAATTAAAGATTTGGGCCAATACAGCTCAGTCAGTGGACCAATAAGAGCATTTCATTAGAATCCATTAAACTGAGAAGCACAGAAGCATTTGCATTTCTTCAAAGATGTCATGCTCCCAAGATTCTTCAGGTTAATTATTCACCGTAAAGATCTTCCCAGGGTGTCATAAAATAAATAAACAGCAGAACAAGAAAGGTGGCTTCATAAAGCCTGTACAACATATAGAGGGACAAAACTCTTTGTTCCATTTTTATTAATTTGTTGTATTTTTCCATGGCATTGAACCAAGTTATGCAGTAAGAGGAAGACTGTCAGCATTTTAATTTTTTGGACTGCTGCATTGCCTTGCTACTTTGGCATCACTGAGTAAACCTGCTTGATTTTCATTCAAGGAGAAAACATCCTGCTTGTAGGTGGTCAAACACCTGCTTCCCAAGCTAGAAAGGCAGCAGCTGTTATCCTTAGCATGCCCAATTCGAGGAAAGTAGGATGTTGTCTACATATTTTCACAATGTCATTTATAAGGCAATGCTTGTTGCTTGCTACCACATGAATTATTGCGTTTGACAGGAGAAATAAAATTTTAATACAGGACTTTGACAGGAATTCTCAAAAGGAGTTTTTTGAAACGCAGGCTGAAGAAGTCAAATACTTTGCAAAACTAAATAAATTCTGCTTCCAGAGCTGCTTTGCTGACCTCCAGACTAGAAATTTGTGAAACTTGTGGACATACATGTGGGCAAGTCTGACTTCTTCCATCCTCAGAGAACAGTTTCACTGTTCTTGAGATGCTTCTTATTTCTGGTCAACTATACTAGGCCTAACTGGGATGGACTATAGCACATCAGTATATTCAGATGGCAAGATGTTTCGATTCTGTAAGGAGGCTCATCTGGAAACAATGTCCATGGTTTAGTTCTTTGTAGAGAATGCTTATTTCTAATTTTTCATGAAATCCCTTTCACTTAAAGCAACTCATCTGCTTAAAATTAGGCATGTACTTGTTTGTCTTGCTGACTTGAGACCATACAATATACAGTCTTCTGATGTTGAGTAATTTATGTGCTTTCATTAATCAGTGGGCAGCCAACAGAGGACAGACTGGATGCAACAGTTTCACATATGCATTCTTATTTTATGGTCAAAAGATCATGGAAATGAACTCACACTTCATGCCTTTGAAGGTCCCTTCCTTTTTCTGTCATCTCAGAAAAATGTAATAAATTTTGATAATTTACAAGATTTTTGGTAAATTATTTGTAATCCTCAGCTTAAAAGAAACCATGGAGTTTGATATCTTCTCCAGTATTTTGAATGAAAAATATAAAAGGGACCACAACTTAGTCCTGTATGAGATCAAAGACTTGTAAGAAAGCCCTGTTTCTTGTCCCAACTACCAGAGCTGATTCTGTAATGGAAGAGTTGCAAGAATGCAACTGCATATTTCCAGGTCCCTCAGAAACACGACAATGGAGTGTGCTGAGCTGAAATGTTCTTTGGAACAGTTCTTGGCTCCTGGAGCTGAGTATGGGCCTCCACTTAGAAAGTAGCTGAGCTAGCTTGTCCTGATACTCCACAGGAAAAGGTTTTCATATGTGTATGGAAAGGGGGTGACACAGGGGCACTTCCAGCTGCTGTGGGGAAGGCACAGGCCCCCTGGCCATGGCAGGGCAAAGGTGTGGCCCAGCAGGCCACAGTGCCTAAGGGTGAGGGATGGAGAGCACACGAGTAGCGGTCATGAGCTGGCCTCTGCCTCCACAGATATAGCAGCACTGAAGCAAGGATATCAGCGGGGTGAGAGAGGGGCTGTGTTAGCAGTATTTGCTAAAAAATGGACTGCCTAGAAACGCTTGCATCTGTGAGTCAGGCCAGCCTCTGTGCTGACTATAAAATCCAATTTAAGCCCTTCACTTCCAATTCACTTTTCCACTTCAGGCTAACTACAGAGAGCAGCAGTGTGCATTTATGCATCTTCCTGTAAACTGCATGATAAACATTTAATCCTTAATTGCACATTAAAGCCCAGTAAATGAGAAAGACGACAGCACATCGCAATCCTTTTTAGTTTAGAAGTGGGGTTCAGGATTTCTGCAAAAATCCAAGATAACTGGAATCATCACAAGATTTATGAATAAGATATGATTTTTATTACCAAACTGGAACCAGTACTGACTAAATCCCACTGCATTTTTCCATCTATAAGTGGCAGTCAAACATGCAAATTAACAAAATGCAGCTAGAATGATCCTTTTTTGCCACTTGAGCCCTGCAGCACATCGTGCAGAATATCAATACATTAATGTCCCGTGTTTGCTTCTAGTTACGAACAGAACCTCTGGCACAGCAGGCAAGAGAATGCCTGATAGACTGATATCTGACCAGACCACAATATCTGAGTTTTATGAGTGCAGGCAGAACAGAAAATCCTCTCTCCTTGTTTTAATAGTTTCCTCAGAGGCTGGGAAACTATAGAGAAAGTAAACAGCAAGGTAATTAAAATTGCAGTGCTTGCTTTATCACTGTGGGTGACAGAGTTTTTTGTGAGAAATAGCCATGTTTCACAAATTATTTTCACAATCTCTCTAAATATTTCTCCAAAAATCCAATTTTGATTTTTTTTTTTTTTTAATATATATAGAAGCTCACTTTTGGCTCAAATAAAATTTCAGTACATTAAGCTAATTTTGGTAAAAACTATAAATGTCAAAGCGTTTGTATCTAAATAAAAATCTGAAAATATTGACATATGATGTTTAACTTATTTAAACATTTTATATCTTAGTTAATAGATTGTTGGACTTAGCATTTATAAGTTTGTTTTTTCAACCCAATTTAAGGTAAAATATTAATTTCTTTTTTTTTTTTTTTTCCCATTACCAGCTTACCCAGGAAAAAAATAGGATTTCCTCATCTGCTCTGTTCCCCACGTGCCTTAATTTAACAAGTGTATGATACACAGATTCCTGTCAGCAGATCACAATGAGAATATACTGTGGTAGAAATGAACTCCATCTTCCATTCCAAATTATCTTAAGCAGCTCTGTTAATATAATAGGCTTGTGGGCATATATTATACAATGACACAAGGCATAACCTTTCCCTTTCAAGCAGTTTCTCATTTCCTGACTTCAACAAACATAAGAGAATATCACATGGTAAAAGAATGCTGTGAAAAGTATATTGAATCATCTGGCAGTATTTAAACCATGAGATGACATTTTATTTTGCTTATTCTACATGGAAATTCCTAACCTCAGCTCTTACTCAAATACATCAGTCCAGGCTTTGCTGTTTCTTTTCAAACATTCTTTATTCCCCTCTTCTTGTTCTCATTATATCTTTTTATCTCTTAGCTGGAATGTGGATTTCTGTGGATGTCTAAAAGAAGATAAACACACAAAGTCTGAGCTTTTAACTTTCCCTTTGGAGAAAAAAAAAAAAAAAATCTAAATGCAGAATTATCTAAAGGATTTTTTTCTTTCTCTTTTTTTCCCTAGACCACTCCATAGCTAATTGATATTGTGTTAATACAAGCACTCCATGGCTATCCTAATAATCCTGGGATATTCTAAGGGAACCTTTAATAGGTAAGTGTCAAAGTAGGAATGCTACACATTTTATATCAATCGATTTCATGTGAAGCGGCCACTGTGCTTTGGAGACTCCATCTAAACACAGGGTGCTTTGCAGCCCGAGCTGCATATATGCCTAAAGCTGATCATTCTCTCAAGAGCTTTCTTGGCGAAGGTCCAGAGCTCTCAACACCTTGAAGGGCTGAGCCTCAAACACAGAGTTATTTCCCAGAAGAGGCAGCACTTAGTAAAGCTATAAAAGAAACAATTCAGGGAAAAGAATGTATGTGACAGTATGAAAAGAAAATAAAAGAAAATTCACAAAGTAAAATAATAGATTACTTGCACAGCTTTAGAGATGGGTAAACAATGCATTACAGCCAGCAAGTAGCAATTGATTGCTGCCATTTGAACCAAAGGGGAAAGGTTTTGCCGTTAGCAATAAGGATCTTATGACACCATATATTTTTCATGGATTTTAAACCCAGAGAAGACTATTAGATCTTCAACTTTTACTTCCTTCATAGCACAGGCCATAAAAATTCATGCATCTCGTTCCATTCAATAATGACTTGTGTTGGCAAAAGCCACGTGCTCCCCAGGGGTACCTCCAGCCTTAGTCTGAAAACTTCAAGGGGGAAGAAGTTGGTCTCTTGGCCCATAAAGTCTTGTTACAGACCATCCGTTCCAGCAAATGTTTACTAGCCCACATGCACTCCAATGCCAACATTACGTTATTCAGTGACTTATTCTTGATAGCCCACGATTCATTGCTTTTCAAGTGTTCTCAAATGTATTTCACTTACATGCCACCGCTGATGATGACAGCATCTCCCAGCTGGATGGGACATTCCAGCAATGTGCTACTTTGCTCTGGTGTACATACTATAGTTTGGAAAGATCCCGTCCAGCTAAAAATTAGTTGGTGGCAGCTACTGTTCCTTTATCCGTCATTTCTGCCTCAAGAAAGGCAGGGATATTTGAGTATCATAAAATGTTTCTGTTAATCTCAAAAAGCTTGATTTTAAATTCTCCTTACTCCCAAGGGAAATCACTTTCTACTTCAGCTGACTCTGTGGAAGACACCTTAAGAGTATACTTACTCAAGGAAAGCAGCAATATGAGATTACAGCATTAGATATGGTATTAGATAGGCCTGAGCACCATGACCTTACTGTGTTCTTTAGATTGGTTCCCAGTGAATTGCTTTGATGTATATGAAAAAATATCTATTTTGAGTGAAAATGTTACAGGATAGTTTACATCAAAATGGAAAAGAACAGCATACAGAACAGGATATAACAATACTTAACATACAAGTGAGCTTCACTGTAAACATGTATGCAAGCTTTCTCAGAATAATTTCCTTTTTCCTTTTCTTCTTTTTCTTTCTCTCTTTTTTCTCTATTTTCTTTTTCTTTTCTTTCTCTTTTTCTTCTTTTTCTTCTTTCTCTTTTTTATTTCTTCTCTACTAGTTATTCCTAAACTTATAAAAGACAAGAAAAGACTGTTTCTTTCTAGTTTATATAAAATAAAATCCTTGAAACATCTTTGTTCTGAGGTCTGTGCATTCACGAGATGAAACTGTAAATGGGAAATGGAAACAATGGCAGCAGCAACAGAAGTCCAGGCCTGCAGGGATTTTTCCAAAAAGCTGAACAAGAAGTTGCATTGTTGCGATGTAGTGCATATCAGAAATCAGTCTAGAGGAATGTCCTTTAGTTCCTGTAGAGCAAGTGCAGCTTCCCAAAGAGTGCAAAGGAGTCAATATGGGTAAAAAATAACTTGATTAATTCAAGACAGTTAGACATTTTTCTCACAAATAATATTTGATCAGTCTCAAAACCCAGTCTTCTCTAATGCTCAACTTTTACTGAGCTACGTGGATGCTTTGTACTTTGCAGCAGCTACATTGCCTATTTCAGGAGTATAAAAAAAGTTGGAGGCTTAGGTAACCCTGCCTGACTTTCAGTCATCCTAGTAACAGCCAAACGACAACCATGCAGTCTGCAAAACACCCCCTAGATGCCAGATAATTTATCTCCGGGGTTTTTCCAAAACAAAGGAGAATCTTTAAAGAGATTTTATTATCCATAAACACTTCTGAGACAGATAGCAATTTAAGGACGGCAAGCAACTTAAGAAAGAGTGGAAATTCTGAATTTGTGCCTGAAATTAAAATAGCTCTTTAATGGCCTTGTGCTTAAAGAGGAATTAATGAAGGCTCTTTCACATCTTCACTGAAAGTCAGACTCTGCCAGACATGAGATAGATTATTACATACAACATAAACAATATTTGGTCTTTTATCCTTGCTGCATGCAGAGTACATCTTTGTGCTTTAACAGGAGATGGTTTCTAATCCTGCAGACCAGCAGCACACCAGGAGCCCACAGAATACCTGGGCAACATTTATACCAAATCCTGCAAGACAGGCAGACGAGGGGAAAGACAGCAGCAATCCTGGGGCAGGATTTGGCCTGGACACCAGGATTCATCAGCAGTGCTTCTTTTTGCACAGGCTGAGAACTGCCAGCCCCCGCCCAGCTGAGCACTTCGAGCCGTAGCTAGGAGACTGCCTCCAGCACACTAAAAATACATCCCCTGTGCTGGGCAGAGTCAGCTTGTTTGTAAGTGAAGCAGGGAGATGCTGGATACTGATGTCTGGATACTGGTGTACTGGTGTACTGGATGCTAGCAGGGTGGGGAGGTGGTCTCCAATTCAGCCCAAGAGCCCAGCACAGGCACTCACATACTCACTTGTCTTTTGCTCACCTCCAGGCCAGTAGGGTGAAGAAGACCACAGGGAGCAGGCCTCACACCTCCACCCTTTGGAAGATGAACATGGGAGAAGACCTCATCATGCTTCCTCATGTGCTAACCACTTGGTGACAACTGATATTTCCCCAGAGTCCTGGCTTTGACCATCACAAAATCAGCCCCCAGCTCTCTTTTCTGTACTCTGGGTAACATGAATTGAACATTAGAGAGAACATCATCCGTGACTTCACCACCACAAGCAGGCTGTGAGCGTTGTGGGGCCTCTACTTTTCTGTGCACGGGCTGCAAACAGGGCCCTGGGGTGGCTTGGAGCAGTCACATATCGTATCACACATAACCTCAGTAGCATGATGCAGTGCTGAGTTTTGGGCAGTGTGTAGTCAGGAGTGGGAGGCTAGATTCATTTGGGTCATCAGCTACTGTGGTGTGCATTGCTCACGCTGAAACACAACTCCAAGACGAAAAGTATGTTCAAATGTATGCCGGAAGAGAGAAGTCATTTACTACCAAGTAGCCCCTGGTAGTGCTACTCTGCACATTATACTAAGCTGAAGGTAAGAGCTAGAGTAAACAATTACGGGATTATTCACAGAGATTTCATTGTGTCCAGTTTCTGCAGATATCTGTGGCTATTCCTAAATTTCCATCCACATTCCAAATGCACGCATTTGCAACACAGGAATATTTGTTTCCCACAAATGTGCTTTCATAGTACAGCCAGAGCCCTGGGCAGAGGAGCTATGAGGAGCAGTATGTGCTGTAACCACAAAGGTACCTTTGATGAAATGGATCTCTTGCGTTTGCACTTTTATGATTAAACTTAGAAGAAAAAAATATACAATTTTCTTTAACTAGTAAAAGCTGTGTCTCCTGTGTAACATTAGTATCCATGGAGATACAGCACAGAAGCTATTCTACTATTGTTTTATGACATCTTTATTTGAAACAGTGGAGAAGAGCAGGTACTAGTATTGATTGAGTTGTTTTAAAATGAATAGATTAATGCACCACACCATCATCTGGTCATCGGGGCATACACAGCCACAAAGTCACGTTCCTCTCCCTCTCTATGCTTGAGGTTTCCTTCTATGCTTACCTCTCACTTATATTAGTATCAATAATTCTTAATACATCACTTTACAGTAATCAATGGAAGTTCAACATCAATCCACTTCAGCATTTCATCTATTGTTATGTGCTGGAATGAGAGTGGAAGTCTTCGGGTGGAATCTAGGTTTGCAGGAGCACAAAAACAGGTTTGCAAAGAGGGAGTAGGTAATGGAACACCAGGTAATTATTTAAAAGATCACAGATTGCATATTTATTTGAGACAACAAAGGAGGTGCCTACTTAGTCTTGTCTTTCCTTTTCCTCTAATATCCTGATACCTTCAAGCTGTGAGTTATAAGAAGAGTTTTATTAAAGTTACTGAAGATATTAAAGGAAAAATAAATAGAGTGACCTGATAGAGCTGGGGCTGGCAGAAGTTTGAAAAGTCTGCCTGTTATTTTCCCTTTGAAATCTTGGCAGGCGTTCAGAGTGCTCAAACCTGTTCCCACAGCCTGGTTGTCATTCCCCATCCCATGCTGGCTACCCTCATGATAAACCAGGTATAGTCCAGAGATTTTTATGAGTTTCACAAAATATGTTGCACAGTCTGGAGACAAAACATATACAGAATATATTAGCTCTTGTAGACAGTTTTGCAGACAGTGTCTCCCACAGACAACCACAACTGTTTACAGTAAGTGCTATCATCTGCTGATCAGGTATCCTGTTGAATCAAGACTGGAGGCCACATTCTGAGGTGCCTCAGCTGTGTGCAACCTTCTGCCTGGCACCAGTTTTGTGGCTGGCTTCTCCCTGAACTGGTGGCAAACAGCTGCTTCAATTTGTTTCTAAGGTACTGAAAGGCTCTTGCTGCCTCAGACAAAGCCATGTTTGAAAGCATCTTCACTTTTGTGAAAGACTGAGCATGCCCTTGGTCCTTCATGTCAAATCAAGTTTTAAAGGGGAGCTGAAAAGGTTTCTCCAATTCCACTGTTTTTTGTATTGGGGTTAGATTGAGAAGGAGTCTGAAAAGCACATTTGAGTTTCTATTTATAGATCTAGCTAGCTGTCATTTTCATCCGGATTTATCAGTCTACCCCGATTGTCAGCACTGAACACAACAGTCCTACTTGCACGGTGAGGCTGACCAAGTTCACCCATTACAGAAACTGGTTGTCAGCTCCTTGTTTGCACAGCTGCTCGGGGTTTGTTCTCCTGTGTTTTTGGTGTCGGGCGCCTTTTGCTGATGAACTGTGAGTGTTAGCACCCTGTCTTCTTCGGGGAGTGCAGAAGGATGCTAGTTGCACACTGCTGCAAATACATGTGCCTGATAGGCAGTGCACAGCTGCCTGCTAGGCCACCATTGATTGTTGTTGGTATAGTTACAGGGATGTCAGAAAATATGAAGGATCCCTTCAGACTCTTAGACAAGCCTAAGTGAGGAACACGGATGCAGAACAACAGCTTCTCCAAGGGTTCAAACAATATTTCTGGCAATACTATCCTGTGTTCAGTTGCACACTGCATAGTCATACATGAAAGTGTACTTTAATGCATAGTATTTAATAATATTCTTGAAATAAATATCACTAAAACACATTAACTTATGAAAAATGCAGTTTCCCATAGGTTGCTGACAGCTCCACCTTCTCAGTTATAAATTATGCATGCATATATGCTTCTCACAGCCTTTTTTCTACTTTCTAATTTGAGCCCTGCCCATGTTGATATTTCTCCTGTTCTCTATTTTCCTTTCAGCACTCTTCTCTGATATAACACAAATCCTCCTCACCCCAAATCCTTTTAGATCACCTCATGTTATGGGTATTTTTTAGTTTTATTGTGGTTATTGCTTTATTTTTATTTTATTTTATTTGTAATATGATCATTATGAAGCCTCTGACCCTCTGAGCCTCCACAGTAACGAGTATGAAATACTCTGAAGCTGGCTGACATGGGCCCATTCCAAGAAGCAGAGGAGAGCTGCCTTTCTTTTCACTCTAAGCTTGAAGATCTGATATGCATTGCAAAGGTATTGACCCTTTCTGGAGTTGTGTGCCTACAAGCATTATCTCCATAAAGAAAGAAAGGCAAGAGATGATTCAGCACAACTTCTGAACAAAATGGGTCATATGTTCTCTGGGAGAGGGATGTTTGCACATCCCTAGCACCCTAGCAAGTCACACTACATCTTCTTCTGCAAACACTGTTCTTGCCCTTGCCACTTTGAACACAAGAACAGTTTTTCTGTGACTTACAGCACATTATTTTCAATGTAATTCCTGAAATATATAGTCAGATTAAGACTAAGGAGTCTTTGTATTAGTCATTTGAGAAGAAAATTATTATAACTTAAGTGATGAGGATATCTCCTATATATTAAAAAAAATCAAGAATAAACAATCCAAAATATATATGTATATGCCAAGAAAAGACTTTTTGGCATAGGTGATCGTCCAAATGACATAATACCATTCTATAGCAGCTGCAGCTGACTCACGAGCAATATTCAGGACAGCAAATAAATATCTTGCTGTATTTTATTTGGGATGATGATTTGCTAGGGACTGATATAATTCCCATACACTTAAGAATACTACACAGGAGTATCATGTTTTTTCAGCTGTGTTTTCCAAGATTCTCTTTACCCATACGAAACTCTGTACACAAAACAGAGCCTTGTACATTGGATTGTACGGTAGCAACTATCAGACAAAAAAAAGGTGCCCACCTCCCAGCCCAGTCCTTTGGTAACCCTGGGATGCAGCAGAAGGTAAAGCAGAGCATGGAATATCCCTAAAGCCTAGAGAAGAGAAAGTGGGAGACAGCATTGGAGCATAGAGTCTCCTCGACACTTGTCACCAGATTTGGGCCAACCACAGATCTTCCAATGAGAGAGACCCCACACCTACAATTTGGGAATGTGATGGAAAAAGCGATGTATTTCACACCATGACAGCCATGGTAAAGTGGTGTTGACCATGACTGATTATGAAAGGAATAGTGTCACTCTTTATCTTGAACAGCTTCTCTCATCTCCTGCATATTTTTTTTAGCCCCAGAAGAAAGTAGGAGAGGATGGCAGATGGACTGGAATGCAGTTGGCTATTCTGCTTTAAGCAGCTGCAACTTCTCTTGGTCTAATTTTAACCAAATCATAGTATGCATTTGTAATTGAAACCAGTCATTTTACTTTTAGGATATCCTGTGCTGTCAGAACAGAACATCTGCTTTAATGACCCTCAAAATGATCTTAAAGTCAATGTAAAACCACCTTTCCTGTGCTTGTAGTTCTTTCTGTATCGTGCTTTTCCAGCAAAAAACACTGTTTTCAAATCCACAGTCTTGTTCAAGAACGTTTTAAACAATACAGATTTTTAATTCATGTGGCTATCCTTATTGCCAAATACTTTTCTCCAAATCCATACCATTTCAATAAAGGAATATGACTAATACATACAGGTTATCTCCAACATCTGTCACATGAAAAATGAATAGATGAACTCACCCATAGTTTTGTGCTTTTCTAACACACAAGCCAAGTTTCAGCTTTCAAACTAAGCAAAGATGTACCAGTTATCATGTTAATCTGTTCAGTGCTATGTGTACAAAAAAATCTACACACCTTTTTTTTCCTCCAGTCCTACTCATGAGGTTCAGTGATCAACTTAGAATTCAGTTCACTGAAGCTCAGTTTCTCACCTGACACTTATGAGAAGACTCCCTATGGCTTTGGAGTTCTCAGCCTGAACAAAAGGTTGCAGATGGCTCTGCTGATGTTTATAAGGCATAATTGTGTGCTCTGGAGGACCTGGGACGTAACATAACCCAAATTGCTATTATCCTTTTCCTACGCAACAAGATTTCTAAAATCAATGCTCTGCTTATGTTTGTAGTAAAATCTGCAAAATCCAAGAAGAAAATAAAAATGCACAGTTTGAGACTTGAAAGCTTAAATGGTTAAGCTTTGTTCTGTCAACGTGCAGCACAGGGCAAAGTTTGGATATTTGCTTACTCACTCTGTCACAGCTTATGTCCTTAAAATCAGTCTTATCATTTTAGAATTATGATTTCTATTTCTAATACTGAATTTGAAGAGTGGACTAGAAAAACTCTAACATTAATTTAAAATTGTGATAAAAACATTTCCCTGGCAAAGGAACATTACATGTTGTTGTATACTGTATTTCTGGGCTATGTTTTCAAAATAAAGGTAACAGGATCTAAATTACAACTTGTAGAGACAGCAGGGAGTTTAAGAAAAGCAATGCACTGAATCATATTTTCTATGTGCAATTTTAATCACAGACACATCAGACAAAACCCTTATAGTAACAATGGTGTTACCGTGAGAAATTCTTATTATGACTAAGAAAACCAGCAGTGCTTCAATCAAAACACTGCTGAAGTACTACAATTGAAAATTAAAAAAAGTTCTACTTTGTCATAACAAGGAAAGGTCTGAAAAGCCCCAAGGAAAATATATGTTTATTCATAAATTCAAATTATATGAACTGAAACAATTAGGTGGTAGTTTAGAATTGCTGACTTCAAGGCAAAGAGCTGCAGTGGTGTTGCACTGCAGATTCATTAGTTGGCACTGCAGATTCATTAGTTAGCTTTCATTTTTTGTTTTCAGGAATCAGCTTTAGTCAGTTAAAAATGATGTATGCCCCTTTGCCTGAATTACTGCTTGTTTTAGTGACAATCCATCCATCCAGAGGGTAACATCCATCTAGCTTCTGACAAGAGTTTTTTCTTTAATTTCTATAATCTGATTGGCCAACATCAGATGGCAAGGTTCAGTAATTAAGTGTACATTGATTAGTATAACCATGGCTACATTTGTTCACTGTGCTGTGCTATGGATGGGGGTAAGAAACCCTTCCTATCATTTGCTTGGACATCTTTCACTCACTGGGAGAATATTCTACCTTCCTTTGCTACCTTCTCATTGCTTGATAATTGAGATGGACAAGCAGCCAAACGCTACAGTTGATTCTGAGTTTTTCAGCAGATGCTGGGAAGTTCAGATTAAATTGTCTATCCAAATGTCGCTGTCTTTCCACATGTTTGTGTGAAGGGAAGGGAAGGGAGGAGAGACTGGCAGGTCTGGATGTCATAGAATAGACAGTGACACAAAAACAAATGGAGCATGAAATTAAATTTTATAACATGTGCTTTCTACCACTGTGATAGTCAGGTAATGAAACTCCCCAGGTTCAAAGTGTCAAATGATTTCTATAACCCTACATACTTACTCCTGGAACTCAGTTAAGTAACAGTTAAACCTGCTAAACGAAGGTGCCTGAGAATCTGCTTAGATTTGATAAAGCAGTCAGGAGTTTGAATACATTTCAAACCTTGAAATATGGTGGAATTGTCTAGTTCCCAGGAAGAGGAGCTTTGTTATTTCAACAAAGAGAAGAAATCTACTTGTTGACCAGTGAAAACATTTAGCACTGTTGCAGAAGAAGCCCAAGCAGGGCTTTTAGAAAAGGAAAGAGCACTCATTTCAAAATTCTCACAGTAATTCTGAAATTCTGCTTTGCCTAAATAAGAGTGAATGAAGAATGCTTTTCTTTCTCTAATTTCAAAAGAACTTTATCACTGAACTATTACTTAGCTCTAATTTTTTCTGTTCTTTTCATTCTACGTCAGAATGAAGTATGTCAAGTATATGCCAAGTATAAAGCTGCTATGGTTTAATCAGTTGTTCATGATATGGTTCAACAAAGTTGGAAACCTGCTTTATTCAGTTTCAGACCAGATAGCCTTTTACAGGAAAATATTCTAGCTATGTGATTCAGTCACTTAAAATCTTCTGTGCACACAACTGTCTCTCTTTCTTGCTCTTTCTTTTGTGTTTTTACTAAAAATAATAAGAAGCATTTAATGCAGCTTTATTACACACATTTTGAGAAAAATGCAACAAATGCAAAAGCAAGAAAATATAGTAGAGCTGATTCAGGATAGTGTGTCTTTTTCTTGAAATAGCTAGCTTGTTCATATAAAAGTTGTAGACTTTCTTCATTTCATTTGGACCATCTTTTCCTTAAATAACTGAAATGTTACTCCAGCAGATAATAAATCAATTCATTTCTCTTGATTTTCTTGTCTGCTCAATCACATTCTTAGTCTGGTATTTATTTCTGCAACTACAGTGATTAAATACACTCATTGCCTAGAATCATGAAACTGAAATTTCATCCTTGTTTGTCATTACTGAAAAACGTGGCAATTAGAAGTTGATTTTTAAAACAGCGAATTTTTCTATTCCTTCTATTCGCAAGGCATATCCAACAAGTTTGTGCTGATGTAAAGTGATGCACAAATAACTTCTGCACTGGGTTCTCTCATATGCTGTGTTTACCGTCACCAGGGGATTAGGTTCCAAAAAAAAATACCCAGTGAAATTTGTAGCATTTCAACAGCACATAGTATGCATGTCAGTGAAATGAAATGCCAGCGCACCCAGCAGTGATAAACCCCAGCTGAAAAAGCCTTCTGTGACATGCATTTTACCTCTCTGAAAGCCATGCCAAATGTTATAAAATGCTGGAACTGTTTTGTCACGGCTTTTGCCAAGCCATTTCCATTCAACAGTGATTTTGACACAGGATATTATGAAAAAGCTGAACAAAATGCAGAAAGTTTTTTATTGTATGCAAGTAGCTAACTGTTGCTGCTTTTGTTGCTTTTGTTTCTCTCCTGCCTTATGTCACATGCTAAATATATTGGCACTTCACTGGGTCTCTGAGTGGGTGTAATCCAAACATCAATCTGAAGAACTAAGATTTGACATGAAATCACAGAATGTTCCCAAGTGTTAAATTTTTCATTTCCTCGTGACTTAGATGAATTTGTGGTTCAGTGACATCCACCTGAACAGCTCCATGCTAATGCTAATCTGAAGAAGCAAATGAACACCTGAATGGTGTAAAATGTACTCACTAAATTTGCTGGTGTCTGTTTCACCTATCTGATTGCATGCCTACATCCGCATCTGGCAGCCCTTCCCACCACGTGGTCAGATGGGTTTGTCCATAAACAGTATGTAGACCTTAGATCCCATGTTCCTCCCAGCAGGAAACCAAGCTGCCTGAGGATCTCCAGTACAGTTTCTTTGAGCAAGAGGTTTTGACTCGAAGGACTTCTGCAATTAAGAAAAGAAAAATAAAAGCAATAAGGGAAAATGTGCAGGGGTGAAGGATTTAGGAGTTTATTGGGAAGCGCGTAGCTTTGCACGCCAGGAAATGCTGGCCAGCTTTCTATGGCACAGTGCGGCGGAGCCTTGGAGCAAGGATAAGCCAAGGGAGAGGAAGGGCGGTATCTCCCAGAGGTACTTTTAACTGAGATCCTCAGCACTGCAGATTTGTTACGGGAAGAAGGAGGTTTGGGTTGTATCCCATCCAAGTCTGTTGGTGGTGTAATCCCTCACTGTCAGTACCCAGGCTCCGGCCATTCCTTCCTGGAGGAGGTGGTGTTCCTCATAGAACAAGGCTGGGATTCAGCCTCCGGCTGTAAATCACACCCGCGGGCAGTGAGATAACAGGCCTGGCCAGCCACCGCCTCGGCCGCTGAGCAGGGATTAGCAGGGCCTCACGGCGGCCTGGGCCCAGGCCAACTGCAGCGGCTTCTGCCGGGAGAGCTGTGCTGTGGCAGGAGATCACTGCGGTACTGAAGAGAGGAGATGCTGCCTCTGAACAGCCCTAGCAATGTGCAGTCAACGCAGGCTGGTTCTTCTGCTCTGTGCAGAGCTTTGAGGCTGCTTCCCTTTGCTTTCAGAGGACTGCTTCCTGCCATGGCACTGTATCAGACAGGAATTCCCTCATTTTGCCTAACCTGCCTCCAAACAGCACCAAGAAGGGTGTCAGAAGGGAGTCAGTCTGACATTTTTATAATGCAAAACATCTTGTTTGGATGACCCGCTTCCATTCTTCACCATAGTGTGCCACCAGCACACTGAGCATGTCCCACCAGCGGAGCCCGGCAGGCTGTACAGCGCTTCCAAACAAAGCCCCGACACCCTCGCTGAGCACTGCTACCCTGCGGCTCCAGAGGAACTTGGAAGCAGAGCGGGATTAAACGCATTCTTCAAGGTCACAGAGCAAGTGTGTGACAAAGCTGGGAAAAGAACATAAATCGCTGCAGCTCGCCATCCTTTGTCTCTGTTAGCTTCCGGCTTTTGTTGGTAGTGCTGTTAATAAACACCAGCGTTTTTACTGCACGTACAGCTCCCAGTGAAGAGCAGAGACCCTTGCTCCAGGAATTGCAAAAATGCAGATGGAAGGCGAGTCTCTGCCTTGAAGAGATTGAAATCCAAAAATAAACCTTCTGGTCCCTCGTGTTGCTGGGACCATCCTGTCCAACCTTGAAATTTTCACTGCCTGGTCACTCAGCATTTTACAGATTCAGTTGTCTGCATGAGAAAATCTGCATGGCCCCCTCAAGCAGATGAGGCAGGCTGCCAGGAAGACCAGTGGCTCTGAATTTCACCTTGCTCTTTTTTCTGTGTGCATCTTGGGTTGAAAAGCATTCAAAGTGGACAGGAGTTTTGCTCATTTCCTGCAAGTGGAGCTGAGAGGAAAAGCTAGTGATGGCACTGCGTGCATGCATCTGAGCAGGGCTGTGCTCAGAACTAAAATCCATAGAAATCTCTGTACCAGCCAGACCTGATCTAATGCTGATATTGCAGCATGCAGTGCTGCCAGCTTCAGTCCTGGCTGCCTTTACAGAAGGGGGATGACTTTATAGACTGATCACAGTTTGCTCTTTAGTTATGAAACAGCTTCCAGACATCAGACATGAGTGCAGTGTGCTGACTCACTGCCAGGTATGTCGTGCACAGGACAATCATGTCCAGGAAATACAGGAATCTGGATTTATTTTCAAACTTATTTTTGTTTAACGCTTCTTAAATGCAATAACAGTAAGTTTCTGTTTTTTCAATTCCTCCTTTTTCCTGAGTTACAAACTAAGTGACCAGGCAGTAACTCCAGGCACTGAATTTACAGGGAAATTGTTACACTTTTCAGGTGGTTAAAGTCATTAACTCATACCTTATTACAGCAGCTGAGGCGTGCAATAATCAGCCCCAAAAGTATTGCTCTTTAGGTCCCAATGCTCAATTAATTTTCTGGAATCCACATCAAGAAACAAAGGAATGAAACCACAATAAGAAGAAATAGTGGAAGAGTTATTGCATTTCCCTCGTTCTTTAATTTTAGCATTATTTTATCAGAATTATAAATACTTCAGCAAAAACCCATGCAGGTCAAGGCTTGCTGCCAGACCAAATTGTTCTTTCTTCAATTTCCATGAAATCAAATAGGATTAATTGCAAAGGGCAGCCACGCAGTTCAGATCAAAAGTGCATCTTCCCTAGTGCGAGACTCTATAAGCAGCTAGCAGAGGGTGCCTTGGGAAGAGCAAAGTCATGGGGCGCACGGAAAAAGGTACATTGTCAGGATACCCTCCAGACTCCAGAGTTCGCCATTGAGGTGAATCAGAGGTAACATTTTTCTAATATCCCTGTCCAATCCTTTTTCTGAACTGGTCTATGATGTTCTCTTCTACAGCGTTCTGTGACATGCATATCTGTGAACAAACCATGGGTAATATGGAGAGGTACGCCCATTGGTTTGTTCTCAACTTGGCCAGCCTTCTTTGATGTCATACATCCTCATGACTTCACTGTGTATTACTAGGGTCTAGCACAGAGAAACTATTCAGTAATCATTCAGTCTCCCAAAATGAATGGTTTTCTTTTTTAAATTGCAACAATTGCTGTTTTCAGTGTAAGAATAATGAGAACACTTATTTGCTAAATAAATTAATTAATAAAATCAGGGCATACAATGGAGGACAAAATGTTCACACTTGCATTTTGCACAGGCCCACAGAAGAGTTTTTATGTCTGAAACATTCAAAGTGTCTACTCCAGAGAAAGCCTTTACCAACAAGCCGCACTTCAAAGTAGTGCAGGGGTGCAAATTTCTGGCTAAGGCTCAACCTCCTTTGCCAGAAGAGCTATGCAGGAATGTTATCAGTGCAAGTTCAGGAAACAAACAGGCATCTCTGTATTCGTGATTCAAAACTAGTGCTGAATTCTTCTGCTGCTTAGGAGGCCAGAGCACGCCATTCCCATTTTCCAGTCTGATCATATGGCTATCTATCTGAAAGAAGTACTTCTGTCATCAAGCCCACATTTTTTGCTTGAGACAAAAAATACTCGTGCTAATTGGGAATTTAAGAACACCCTCGAGTGCCAAAAATCTACAACTGACAGAGAAAACAGCTACACTATTTTCAAATGAAAAAAGAATATCTTAGAAGGAAAATGTAATAATGGAAGTCACTAAATTATTCAAACAAATGAAAAACCAAGAAAGTTAACTGCATCAAATATCATGGTACAGTGGGAAGTGAATCAGGCATGAAACAGGACATGATAAAATCTATAGCAAAAAAAGAAAAGATCAAGGGAAAATAAAATTTAAGTATAAATTAAATAAAATAAATCCTAACGATGGTTTTAGTGCAAGAGTACTTAAATATTTCTAGCCCTGTGGTTGGGAAAAGACAGATTTATATACATGATAAAATATTTTTCATACCAATTATAACCATCCCAAAAGAACATGTTAAGCAGCAGATTTCAAATAAAGATTTCATGTCAACAAAATGATAATTCCCACATACTAATTTAAAAGAGTCAGACAAGAATCTCCTCAATGTATGCCATCATTTCTATTAAGTTTTAGAGCACCTAGTAACTCCAGAGGATTAAAAGGGCATGCGTACATCACAAGCAATCACTCTTGCAGCACCCTGGCATCAGAAGCAATGGAACAGCTATGGTTGGTTTCTATTAATAACAAACTGTAAAAGATAACAAAAGAAATGCCAATCAATATGCAACTATGTAAAATGCATGTTGCCAAGCTAACTTGGTATGATTTTCACAGGATTACATGTTTCTTTACACATTCACACACTGATGAATATCAGAGATGGTAGCAGAGAGGGCACAAGGCCTCCTACCCTGACAAAAGGTGCTGGCAATTCAGGAGATGGGGCCAAGTGCTGCCCACAGAGGGACCAGCGACATCTGAAAGACCCAGAATCAGAAGTATATGGAGGTTTCATACCTATGGAAGCCATTTAAAGCTAAATAATTAATTAAAAGGTTGATATCAGAGTGTGATGAGTGAGGAAAAAGCCCCGTATCAGGTCCTAGACCACCCAAGGCTGGGCATACTCCTCTGCACAGCTTTTGAAGCATGTGTGCTGAGTGACCCAGTGTGAAGACAGTTGCTGCCAACATGGGACCAATTGCTCTGAGAGTTATTTACTGCTTCTTCTTTATGGATTCTGTATGTGCTTTGGTTGATGATCACATGACAATGTAGTCTGATCAGGGTTATATTCTTTTACAAATTTAAACCAACACATATTGCTTTACAGCTGACCTTTGCACATGGTCAACAAATACTGCATCAGCCTACCAACTTGCTTGTGATCAGCTATGAGAATACACTATGGCTTGTGTATCCCAGAGTGAACAGAGACGAAAACTATTTAATGAGATCCAGTCCAAGAGGTTTCTGAAAAATTAATTTAGCAGCTACGTTCCCAAATAAATGTACATTAGCACCTACTTCATGCACTTTCTAGTGTTTATGTTGCACAATTGAAAACCTACTTTTCATTTTCTACCCACTAACCAGATGACCAGTTTTAGCATATTGATGGCTTAATATGTTCTAAAACATTCCCTTGCTTTATTTATTCAATTCTTAGTTCATTGTTAGCTTTCTAATAAAATGCAGTCTTTCAAGTCTGGTTTTATAATAAAATAAATTTCTCTAAATATTAAAAGCCTTTAAAGTTTACAGTGAAGTAGTTCATGGATATGCCATCACCATTTCTCTTTTGTCATAAAGATTTGTAGTCTTTATGAAATAATGGCATATGAGAGAAGGAAAATTAAACCTCAACTGGCTGGGGCTTTGTTATAAACAGGTGTGATTCCAGCAAATATGTGAATTTTCTAGATGTCACTTAGTGAAGCAAATTCTTCTCTATCTTTAGTCCCTGGATGCTTTTGCATAGCCAGGATTTTTGCCTGTTTGAGAAGTACTGAAGGAATTAAGTGCAGAGTCACCAAACAGCATTTGTCAGGAACACAGACTGGAGATTTAAGATGCAAGGCAATGGATCCTTGGCTGTTGATATCAATAGAGGAAGAATTACCTTGAGAAAATAAAAGTAATGAATCTATCAGCAGCTTCTGACGTTCAGTTCCTCCTTCCATTTCCTGCTCGCTCCCACTCCAGTGACCTCCAAATCCCCTTGTTTCCTATCTTGCTAACTTCTTTTTCAGCATCCTCATCACCATTATCTTTCAGTGTTCTGTTGTTGGCCCTCCTTCCTTCTTTTCTGCAAGTGGCTTCTAAGAGACCATTTCTCAGTAAGAGCCTAATAGTCATAATGTAGAATGTGAGGCAGCAAAGAGCAAATGATCTTAAAGTGTTAATAAAAAATATTCATTAAAAACATACATTTTGAACTGAATCTTGCAAATCCCCAGAGGTGAGAATATCTTTGCAACAACAGAATGAACTTTGTGGGAGCAGCATTTTAGGAAGGACTGAAGAAGAAAGCTGTGTTTAAAAATGCAGATGGCCGAATTCATTTCTTCAGTACTTTTAGCAGCTAAAACAGCTACTGAAACCATTCAGATTCTTGGCAGTACTTACAAAGTCAGATCTCATTACATGGATATTTTGAAAGGGTAAAAACTGAAGTGGTTAACATATATTTAAAAAACATATTTCAAAATTTTTCATTTTTAAAGGATAACATTAGAAAGATAGATCTTAGAAAAGTTCAGTGAATCCAAAACAAACCTAAGCTGTTCTACAAACCCCCCGAAAAAAGTCCAATCTATTCCTGCCACTAACTATAAACAATATAAAACTGTTCTGCAAATTTAAAAAGACACAATTAGAAATAGTTTCTCCAACTGTCATAGAAACCAATACTTAAAACTAAGGCAAATGGAAGAGAGTGCCTGAACTGTTTAGTCCATTTCTTTTGAGCAGCTGCTGTCAGAGCTTTCCCCGTTACACTGACTGGGGTGGGGTGCTGCCCATTGTTATGCTTCTTTCATAGAGCAGAAGTACAGAGAGACATGGCACCAGGTGGAGCAGATGTGCTTACAAAGCCCAGAACTGCAGCAGGAGTGTGAAATGATAGCTGTGTTACAGCATAAAAACAGTGGTTTATTTACCTAGACGCATTCTCAAGCTAATTAGCAGAGGAGCTTATTCCAAATTCTTTACAAACTCCCCTAAATAAAAGCATATTGTGCAATGCACTGTTATACATCCTTAGTGCCCATGAATTGATCTGGTTCCCAGAGCCGGGTTACAGGCACCCCATCCTCCTGCATCTCCCAACCCCTAAAGCCTGGGAACAGCTCTGCAGCATGCCCAGGTTAACAAATGCAGGCTCTGGGGCAACACACAGCCCAGACGTGATGCGCTGATGGAGAGAGCTTCCTTTCAGCAGCCCTCTGCTGGGGCATCCAGACAAATGTTGTGGCTGGGAAGTGTGGGAAGAAAGCTGTCTCCTAGGTGCATGAAAAGGTGGCTCAGCCTTTGCTTGACCTTTCCTATAAATGGAAAGAGAAAACTGTTGGCTGCTGAAACTGCAGCTAGAGGAATGCGGTTGGTATGTGTTTTTTCAGTCTCTCAGTACCTATAAGTATTCAATCATGCCACCCTGGAACCAAGCAGCAACTCTACTTATGGAATCATAGAATCATTATGATTGGAAAAGACCACTAAGATTATCTAGTTCAACCACTGACCCATCACCACCATGCCCACTAAGCCATGTGTCTCAGTGCCACATCTACACGTTTCTTGAAAATCTTCTGGGACGGTGACTCCATCACATCCGTGGACAGCCCCTTCCAATACCTCACCACTCTTTCTGAGAAGATTTTTTTCCTAACATCCAACCTGAACTTGTCCTGGTGCAACTTAAGGTCATTCCCTTTAGTCCTATCACTGTTACCTGGGAGAAGAGGCTGACTCCCATCTCACCACAACCTCCTTTCAGGGAGTTGTAGAAAGCAGCAAGGTCTCCCCCGAGCCTCATCCAGACTAAACAATCCCAGTTCCCTCAGTTGTTCCTCGTAAGACTTGTGTATGGGATCTGATCCCTGAGAGATGCGAATAGCAAATGACTGGTGGAGAAAAGTGCAAGAACTTTTTCTGATTTGCCAAGCTTTAGAGATTTTTAAATCTCTCCAGAAATTTTCTCACTATTAAATTCCTCAAGTCCCATTTCAATTCTTCTAGTGTTCAAATGCTAAAAGTGCGATGAAGCTGTGTCCACAAATTCTCTCTCGTGTGAAAACGTGTGGCCTCTTCTCAGCATTAAACTTTTTGCCGCCCTGTCCAGAAGTGCCCTAATTGCCTCCCCCAGTGCAGTCAGCATTTCATACACAGCAGCCACATTCCCTATTGTCTCCACTCCAAGCTAAATATAGAGCAGGCTGCTTTGCCCTCAGTGCCAGAGACAGCTTCTCTGCTGCAGCACCTCTTGTAGAGATCTCTCCATAAAGTTTCCTTGACACAACCTGGCACTGAATATCCACTATAAGAGGATTTAAACCATCTGTGGGAAAATTCAGAATTTGAACCCTGTGTAAATTGGAACAGACATGAAATCATCCTTGAGAGGAGAGACAATCAGAGGAAGTGTATATATTCACTTTTGCTTGCTTGTTTATTCTAAACTGTTCCAGTGTATGTGGCATGCTGAGTCTAGTATTATTTTAGATTGGGCTTGCATAGAAAGGAGGTAAATCTCCATAAAAATGTTTGTACATCCTTTGTTTATCTCAGAAAAATATTTTTGTAGATGGCTTTGGAAAGGATCGTCTTAACAAAACCGCCACTTCTAGGAGACAACTGCCACTTTCACCTAAGGGAGTGACATTCCATCCCACGAGCCACGAACAACTACAAGCAAGTTTCCAGGATTTTTCATACTTTGGTCCACAGTTTCATGTCCAGCTTGCTTCACAGTCTAAGATCCCCTGGATGTTTCCCATAATCTTCATAGAACTTGTCTGTCTTCATTATGGGAAGAATCCGAGGAGCCATGATGATAAGAGTGCACTTTATGTAACTCTTGGTTCTTGTGGCTGCAATTTAGTGGCTGGGAACAATGAAGAGGAACAGTTAGCATGAGACCAGCCAGCTTTCTACAGACTATTGTCAAAGACTCTGCAAACCACAGCACGGCAACGCTTCAACCCCCATGAAACCCCAAATTCACTGCTTTCCCAACAAACCTCATTCCAGGGCACAGCAAGGAACTATGAGCAATTCTGACTTCTTTTACCCTTAGATATGGAGCCAAGTACACACCTACCTGCAGTGTAGTCACAGCAGGTACACATTTGTCAGGAATGCCCACATTTGCCCTTAGCCCGCCCCGTGTTCCTCACAGAGAATGAGAACGTTGTCTGGGGCTGAGTCAGGCCTGGAGACCACTCCCTAATGGGGCTCAGGTGCACAGCAGGGCCTGTGGGATGAGCTTCTCATTATACCAAAAATTCTTTGTGCTGGGGTGATCTCCCATAACTGGCTGTTGTTTGCATGAAGCAAGGAACACAGTCACAAACTATATGGATGAGCTGTTTCAACCGCAAAAGGCTGTTTCCTTGTGAAGAGGTTGAAGGATGAGACCTTGCACCTTCTGCTGCTGACATCTATGGCTGAGTCTGCATCACGCGACTTGGGCAACCCAGAAGTACCAGAAGCCCCAGTTCCCAGATCCACATGCTAACCAACAGAAAGGGGAAATGATACAGCAAATCAAAGTAGGAGATCTGAAGTCTGAAACCTGATGGCTGTAGGCATTTTAGAGGCTATTCTGGGGCAGTAAAACTACATGCTTATCCTCTTTTTGTACTCTTTCCAAGCATACGCTCTCAGAAGCAGCAGAGAGCACTAGGCAGACATTGGGTTTGACATCAGTACAGCCACAGTTACACTCCTAAGAGGACACGTCGCTGGTAGGAAGGTGTGCCCAGCAGATGCCCTTTGCTCCTTCTTGCTGACTTTTCCAGCTCTGGGGAGGAGGTGTAAGCCTGGTCCCGTTCCATCACAAAGCCAGGATACAGACAGAGGCTCTCCAGGAGAGCCATGACGCATGTCACAAAGAAGCCATAACACAGACCCAGCCTGCGGGAACTGTGCAACCAATGTCAATAAGAGAAAGATCAGATGCTAGTCCTAAAATTACTTGCTTTAAGTTAATGTTAAACATATTGCCAAAGCATCTTACACAATTTCAATTATGCACCGAAAGAATCTGCCATGTGGAGTTCAAATTTAATTATATTGTCATTTACTCCAAGGAATGCTTGTGGTTTGAGCACTGTTTACATATATTATCTTTTGGTTTACATTTTTTCCCAGATTAATAGATCATAAGATACCACTGCATCAAGATTTAACATTTAGACAGGATACTATTTTAACATTATGTGGTAACTCTTTAGAAACCAAACAATTGTCAGCCTACTCCCGCTGAAGTAACTCTTTGTTCCAAATGCATGTCCCTCAAAGCCCTGGAATGTCCTCGTGGTGAGGTGGCTGCCAAATCCTGCAGCGAGTGCTGGGGTCAGTTTCCCTGCTGGTGCAACGCTAATGACTTGATGGAGATGCGCCAAAAGGGATTTTGGCCATCTGATAAACTCCCCCCAGGATGTTCATTGCTCAGTTATACGGTACAAGCCTGTGCTGAGAACATATAACGTGCCTTGGATGCTCTATCCCAGCAAAGCAGTTTGTCAACTGGGTTATACACAGAAATAAAGAACCCGAATGATGCATTAATGCCATAAATATGGTTCTAAGTTCCAAACTCCCTGGTGTAAGCAGTAATTTTGATCACAACCCAACCATGTAATGACAGGCTAACCACAAGGCCAGTGTTCACCTCACAGCAGCATGGTGGCTCTAGATGCTGGCTGTGCCTCCTGGTGCAGGTTCCCTCCCATACTGCACAAGGCACTGACACTTGCTGACAGTCATGCATATGTGCCCAGCCCGCTCAGAACCAGGGATGGCCAGCAGGGATTAGATATCCAGATGGGAGAGTCCCACATTATCAAATCAAGATTTTATTTATACAGTATCATCTAAATAGCATCAATAATACTGCAGTATAGAAAAAGTAGTGAACTGAAAGTATAGTGTAAAAAAATGCGTAGTCACAACACTTTACAGTAAATATTATGAAAGTGAGAAAGAAAACAAAGCCTTTCCCTCAACTCTTTTCTACCCACTTTTCTTTAGGAATGATATTTGACTGTGTTTCATTTCAGATTATCATCTAGGTACGATGAAATCTCAGGATGTGCTCAGTCTACACGACTCTAGATTTCTTTTCAAGCAAATGTGTTGTTCAGTGCAATCCCGAGCAAAGAAGAAAAATGCTGTGGGGTCAGTGAAGATAGTTATATTCTCATAAAGTATTATAGTACACTGGTCTGAGACATACTATATAATACAATTAAGATATATATATACATATGGATCTTTTGGGGTCTGTTCCTGCCCTTTCTCGTGCAAGAGGAAACTTATGAAACTTTAATATAAGCTGTGGGGTATTTTTGAGGTCTCCAGAGTCAGGACACATGAGAAATACTAACAATGTCAGAGTTTGTCCACACTCCTCAGGTGTGTTGTGTATTAGAACAATGTACACAGGTTGTCACCTGTACTAATACTTCACTAAAATATACACAATCTGATCAAATCTATATACTTAATTCATCTTTACTTTTTTTAGTCAAATGTCAGATGTGTTCCATGTAAATGATGAACGTGTGTGGAGACTGTTAAACTCCTTGCTGCAAATGCAGACCCTTCTCCAGTTAATGAACAACTTGCAAATAATTTCTGATTTCATTCTGATGTATTCTGTGTGCTCACGGTTCCACTAAATGTTTTGTATGACAAACTTACAGCTGATGGGTGCTACTCAGCATTCCCTGGGCACACTGTACCTCATTCCTTGGGCACACAAGCCCTCACCTTGATTGGATGAGAGAGAAGACTTTGTCAACAAGAAAATAAAGACTAATGATTAATTCATTTCCCATCTGAATTTTAAGTCATTCAAAATCATTTGTACTAAAATTAATGAGATGTTTGGGATTTATTCACACCAAGAGATTCATCTCAACTCATCTGCATAGAGACTGTCATGGTGAATCGTAGAAGAGTGACCAGCTCAATTCTTTCACAAATCTGTTTACTAACCATTTGTTCCTGGATTTTTCAGTTGCTTTCTGTATTTGGCCTGTTCTAAAATAAGTAATCATAGTATTTACATATATATTGGTTTATATAGATGTCTTTATATATACGTATAAAGGCCAAGAATACTCCTTTTCCTGGTAGTACACTTACATTTCCCTTACACACTATCAGCTCTGTGCTGCTGAGCACCCACCCATACTGGGATGTCTGAGTTACTGAGTGATGGTCTGGCCCTGGGTGAAGCTGCCATTCACCAGAAGCACTCCTCAGAACTCCGTGAAAGAGAAAAATAGGGCAAGTCCCCCCAAGAGCAGAAGGGCAGGAAACACGACAGCGACCACCTCCTTGGAAATCTGGTATGAGAAGGGGTAGTTTTTGTCACCGTAGTGACAGTTTTTTAGATACTCTGACCCCTGAGCTTTCCACATAGTTCAGGTTAAATGAAGTTGGAGGACAGCAGAAAAAATCAAATGTTAGCTGTCCAAAATTTAGGTACCCATTAGGCTGATCAGTTAGATGGTGCTATGCACCCAGTGTGGAGATAGCCCTTCCACAATGTGGGTCACTCTGGCAGAGCCAGAAGGGAGCAAATCACCACTTGGGGATGTTTAGCTCCATCTGTGAGGAGATGGGACTGTGGGGACAACTCAGTCAAGTAGCTTTGTGAGAAATTCAAGCTTTATGCAGTTAAACATAAGCCAGATGAACCTCACCCTTTTGCCTGAACTTGGGAAAATAACCAAGTGAAAGAAGAAAGTCACAAGAGGTTCAGTCTTTTTTTCTTTTTTTCTCTTATTATACTCCACCAAGCTTCAAATAAATGCTGGCTAAGGCATTTCTGTATCTACAATAATAACATGAACTGACACTGCTGGCTGCATTTTTTTTTCCTTTCATTCTGAGGAGCCTGAGCACTGAAAACAAGTCAGAAAGTGGGAGGGAGGGAAGCGTGAAAAATGTGTCTCTGTCTGCGACTGGAACCCTTCACTTATTAATTCTCAAAGGACTTAAGGCGGAATCTCATGGAGGTTTAAAATCTGACAAAGCTTAAGGAGAAAAAAGGCAAGCCCTAAAACTTTTAAGGTAATAAATCATAGACTTCAGATTGCCCATTTCTTAGAATGTCAGTTAAGATGAAAGAGCCTGAGAAGGAATAAAATACCTTATGTTCTTTAATTATTCTTCTTCCAAGTCATTATTCTTGTTTCTTTTTATTTTACATACAGAAGATCTTTTTTTTTAGTGTAACTTACAGTTAATTTGCAAGGGGTCAAACCTTTCTGTGGCTTCTTACAAGAATGTAGAATAATCTCTGCGATGGACTGTCATGAAATAATATCCTAATGTACCATACTGAAAAATTATCTTGATTTTATCCTCTATTAGACAGGAGAAAGATGCATCAGATCATACGTCCATTATTCATATCAGTCAGACACAGTATCATTCTATTACATATGTCCCTGAAATTACAGAAGGAGACCATTAGCAGACAGATGTTAGAAAGTATGCAAATTAAGGATGTATTAAGTGTGATGTTCCTGGGACTTTGCTGTACGAAGTGTAACCTTGCAGCACAGTGCTGTGCACAGATCTACCTAGATGTGCTAAACAGAGGTGCCAGGCATAGCAATGTTTCCTCTGGCGCTTTTGTGATTAAATCAAGACTGAAGTCAAGATTGCGCATAGATGCTTTTGTGCAATTGGGATCTAAAATTCCTAGCAGGTACCTAAGCACAGTGAGAGAGGAGGTTTTGTCATCACGATTCATGCTTGCAAAAGAACTTAATAAGCGAAGCACTTGCCCGGGAGGAAATTTGTGCTTAATTAACTCTGAAACAGTATTTGAAATGAAGGAGCACCTTGCATCCAGAAGACTGCTGGCCACTGAAGGGTCACTCAGAGAGGAGAGACAGTCACAGCCTCATCTCTGAGAAAGCCCACAAGTGCTAAGCACCATGCCACCAAAGGACAAGAGGCACTGCAGGGCCCAGGTTCTTGGGGCAGGCTGACAGGCTGGGCTCTTCAGGGAATGAGGTCATACTGACAGACCTCTCCGCTCATCTGTCTGGATCATGGTGTGAGGAAGCAGAGCTCACTTGTGGCCAGACAAGTTGGTCTGTCCAGCCTGCTGTGAGGCCTCCAGCAGAGGCCACCAGTTGATGCCTAGGGAGGGCTTTGAGAGGAGAGCAAGTTGCACAGCAGTGCATCCCACTTGCCCCAGCTGGTGGTGTAATTGCCAATATCTTTCTGTCTGATAGCCCTCGGTGGCTTTTCCTTCTGTGGACTCACCCTAACACAGCAAACAAAGCCAAGAGGAGGCACAGCTGGTGGGCAGTGATGGGATACCTGTGCACCGCAGGCACACAGGCGCAGCGTTGGGGTTGGCTGGTAGCAGATGGCTCCTTGCGCTGCTCCTCTCTGCAAGGTGCTGGGCCCTGCTCCAGCCTGCCTGAGGTGCTGAAAATAGCCAGGTTCAGCCTGGCCTCAGGAGTTTAATGCTCCTTTTATTGCTGAAGCAATGGCATAAAACATCAGAACAACAGCTCCAGAAAGACATTGGTTTGTTTGCAGCTTTTTAAAATAAAATTATCGGGGTAAAAAGGCATTCTGTGAGTTATGCTGGCTTTCATGTGTACTGAAATACGATCTTTGAAGCCATTCAGAACAAGAGTCCATGGAAGATGCTGAGTTCCCACAGTGCATGCAGTGCTATCATGATCTGAGAGGACATCTTCAGAGCAGGTAGTCCTTAGCATTCATTTTTTAATTAAATTTCTTCAATCTGTGCCACAGCGTGGTTGGTATGGGTGCAGTAGGGATGCTCCTTCGACCTGCTTTGTCCATCCTTCCTCAGCAGCACCTTCACAGGCTGGGGGTGCCTGGGCCTCCCGCCTCAGCCTCGAGGCCCTCATGCAGACAGCGTGGCTGCCCCAGGGTCAGGCCTATGTTTGGGGCCAGCCTCCCTGCTCCCATGAAAGCTGAGAGCATTTAAAGTTTCATCACTTCATTTAGCTGCCTATGCGGGAACCAGTGGGCGCTGAAGGCTTTTGAAACGCCTGCCCTGTGAAATAGCCTCCAAGCATTTTACGTCACAGCTGATGGTGTCAGTGTCTCCTTCCACATTCTGAGTAAGTCAGATCCTGACACAGGACACTATAATGACTCCCTGTGCAGCTCTTTAAGGTTTTTATGTAAAGACACACTTAGACGTCTTAATAGCTCAGAGTTGTTACTTTTACGGCTCATTGGTATCTTACACATAGGGGTTTATACATCAAGTCATGCCGGTGTAACTGCTAGCCATACATATTTACTTAAGCCTTGAATCTTTTCTTGGAAAATGTTCCAAAGTTTTCCCCCCTCCCTGTAGAATAAATTACACGTACTTGATGGGGTGCTTTCTCTGGTGCTCAAAAAGGCCATTGCTACAGGAGTTAACCAGTTAGCTGCCCAAAACACAGCTATGAAGACCTGCCTTTCTGTGTGCCCACTAATCTGCGTGTTTATCAGTCCAGTAAATTAAAACAAGTCTGCATTTATGTTTCAGGTTTTTAAATTAATCGTTCTTTGTTTTCAGCTTTGGAGAATTTTTCTCATCTAACCATTGAATTCTTGGAAAAGAAAAGAGTTTGTGTTTGGAGTTCTCCCGTAACATGAGAAGCAAGCCTTTAGCTTACATGTGTATTTTAAACTGCACGTCTTTTGCAAACATGCTACATGTGGCTGCGTTTAATAATACCAAGTATATTGGACTGAGCAACCATTTATAAGTAATCGTGTGAAGGACGGAAGAGAACTCGGGGTTACTCACCACAGCTTATGGGTGGCCCAGGGAACACTTGTGAACTTTCATAATGAGCAAATGTAATATTTTGCAGAAATATCACCTTTGCAGTCTACTTCAGCCTTCCTCCTGTACACCCAAGGGCTGGGGCACAGGGAGGGCTCAGCCCCTGGAGCCGAACCCCAGGCAGTCCTGAGCTGGGACTGGCCGCACGGGTACTGACTGTCATGGCCAGACTGCCAAACCAGACCTACTTCTCTGCTGTCCTTAGATGTGCACCTGCGCTGCCTTGGATTTGGGAGGGCCCTATGTTAATGCCTTTGCCTTTAGTTTTGGCAAAGCAGACTCTCTGAACTCAACTCAGAGTGAATACTTTTTTCCCCCGTGGCCTCCAGCGATATGTAAATAGGTCAAATCACCTCCTACATCTGAAAAATAATTAAAAAGTTAAAATACTGTCAACCTAAATCCACTTTTTCAGATCTAGCATTTATTGTTTTTCCTGTTTATAAAAACTAGGTCACACTATGTGTTCCTTTTAAAGAAAAAAAATTTAAATATACCTTTCAAGCACGAATTAATTAATTTTTTTCCCCATTTCTATCTTTCTGTTGTATGCAAGAAAGTTATTTAAAATAACAAATTTATCATGGAAGTAATGAAAAAGTTTCTATTAAAACAGAAAGGGTTATCATAATTTACTGACAAAAGCTTGTAAATTATTGGTTCCATTAAGATTAAAAACAAAGCAATAAGCTTGGCAGCATCACTCAAAGAATAACTTCATTGGTCACGATAATAATTATTACACAATTCCCATGCAGCACAGTGCCTTTGTGACAAATGTGGAGCTATTAAAGTGATATTAACTCAAAAACAGTCCAGTGAACAAAGAATTAATGAGTGGGAAAAAAAATGTTTTTGTAGAGAATATAAAACAGTATACGTTAATTGTCCTTTTGCAGATGTCCAACTGAAAACTATTCAAACTAGAGAGTGACTCAAAAGGAAAAGCTGTCTACCATTAGCATTAAGCCTTCCAGGATCTTCTTCGGCTTCGGTAGCAAGGGAAGAGGAGTAGCAGTCGGTTTGGTGCCCTCAGCTGCTCCTAGCAAGCAGGCAAAGGTACAGCTATACGAGCAGCTCAGCGCTACCCTCCAACACTGCAGCAGCATGAAGGCAGGAGAAAACACAACATCTTCCAGATTATTATTTTTCCAATAATGAGTCAGATCAGAAAAAAAGTCTTTAGTAGAGACCGACGATGAGAACAACTTTGCTCAGTACAACTTTGTTTTCCCCCAGGGCCTAAGGAAGCAAATCTGCGCAGATTGCTACCAGTGCACAAAGTGCATTTGTGGCCTACAGGAAAATATGAACTTAGTCTGTTCTCAGCAAGCCCTCTGGGCTAGATGCAAACAATCTGGTGCACAGCAGCAACAGAACAAAGCTTCCGTACACCTCATTGTTTACTACAGTTTGGGGCTAGATATGTATGAGCTAGTTGCCACGTGAAATGAGGAGTGACAGAAACAAGTGATCAGCCCTGGCACGCCTGTTGGTGGCCCTGTTGGAGCCAGGACTCTCCCAGGTGCTGGCCCAAAGGCTGCAGGAGGGAAAGTTGGCCAAGAGACACAGGAAATATGCACCGCTGCTGCCCACGTCATCTGGGCTGTGTGGATGAAAAGTTTGCCCATATGACTCCTCAGCGCTAAACCTACTTCTCTCTTAATATCAAAATGTTCTTATTTCTCTGGCTAAGAGAGAAAATGAAAGAGCATAGATGCTGCTGATGTTAGCACAGAGGAAAGCAGCCGAGTTTCTGTTCTGATAGTTCATTTTGAGAAAGCTCTGCAGTTTTATCAGTTTTTGGCTCATGCTGAACACATGCAAGGATGAACAGGCCATCTTCCACCCCACTGGCTGCAAAGGGTACCTCTGTGTATCCGTCCTCAAACAGCCATGTATGTGCACACAAAGCCCATGTTCTGGACCCCTATTGTTTGGAACTGGAGGAAAAACAAAGCAATAAAACTGCTAATAAGCACTTTTAAATACCTACTTGATCTTGGTTAAGCCAGTCCTATATCCAATTCTTTTTGGAAAGGGGGAAGAAATAGACACTTCATTTCTATACCTTAGCTTTTCACAAGCACAGCCTTTGTTTGTAAACCTGGCAAGCTCACAGACCTTAGAGTTACAACAGCGTTACCAGGGAAAGGTGTTTCCATTCATCCTTAGAAATATCTAATTCCATGTCTTCTTTTATCTTGAGCCACAGTAGACGTAAAGAGCACTTACACAAACATGCAAAATGGCTGGGATGTTGGTGATGAGGAGTGAGCCCAGAAGGCTTTGTCCTCTTGCCTGGAAGGATTTTTGGTCAGGAAGGTAAATTCATGGGAACTGCCGGAATTTAGATTAGAACCTAATCCAGCTGTAATTGCAGATTAGAGCGTTTTCATCAGACACAGGGTGAACTGGCTCAGCCTTTGCTTAAGATCAGCAGCCTATATTTACTTGTGGCTTTGCCTCTCCTGAGCTATGGAGTCATCCCTAATAACCACTCCCCAGAGGACCCAAGCCGCACCAGTCGATGTGCTGTGCACACAATAAGACTGTCTCAAGGAGTTTGGTCTATCTAATGTGCAGACAATCAGCTGAGTGCCAGCTGTATTTACTTAGCTGTTTTTTCTATCTATCACAAATGTGTATAATACACATAATTTCTTCAAAAATCAGCTACACGTTAGTTGAAAATCAGCTTAATAAGCAAAATTGATAAAATATATTGAAAATACATCAATTCATTGATTTCTTACATTAGCTATTTAAAATAATAACATATGATTAAAAATTGTTTTGGCTAAACCACAATATCAGTTGTCCCAACCATTAAAATGTCCTGGCTGTGCTCCTAGGTGATGACAGTACTATATTTAGTCACTGAGTACCACCAGCTGTCTTGCTAACAGAAGTCTGGCATTTTCCTTAATTGAGAGATGCAGTATGTGTGAAATGATACCTCTCACACTCACTCATGATAATACTAGCACGACTTAGTTGAAAGCTTTTGAGTTTTTTGCTTCTTTGTTCAGAAGAATAACAGTTGGTTCAGTACAGTGCTAAAAACTGAAACCTATCCAAGGGGTTTATAAGGAATTCTCGGCGTTTTATGATCTAGAAACTTCATTTTTCTGAGTTCCCCTGACAGAGGGGAAGGTAAGAGGGAAGAAAAGAAAATGAAGCCTTCAATATTTGCCAGTTACCTACCCAGTCATCTATTTCTTGAAAGTTCTGGTTATTCTTTGTTTATTCATTCACTTGTTTTGCAAAAAAGTAAACACTGGATCGACATATCTCAAGATGTGACCTTTCACGTGCACATTACTGCTCTCTGTAAGCCCTCTACTTTAAAAGCACTGATGTAGCTAGAAGTGATTGATTTTTGTTGCTGAATAGATCACCTAACCCAAAATTGTCATTTTGGACACAACAAAATTATTTGTGAATATTCATGAATAAACGTTCACTGAAGCAGCAACTAAAAATCTGAAGTTGCTCTTGTCAAATGACCTAATCTCCACCTCAGGAGATAAATAACTATATTTTGTTGATTGAAGTGGCCAGAGAAGGCTGTGAGACCCATGCTTCAGCACATGCTGCAGCTTAACACTGAGGATATTTTGAGTGGGGCAGCCTAGGGTTAAAATTCTTGCTGTGGACCGGACAAAAAGGGAATCTAACCCAAAGTTTCCCACATACAACGCAAATGTCCAGAGCTGGGATTTAGGGCACAGAAGGGAGGAACAACCTTAATACCATCTTCTCATTATGACCTCATTCCTCTTGTGAGTCTGGCCCTAGAGCTTCTCTTCACAATGTCCCAAAGTGAAACCAAATGATTCAAGGTGAATTAAATGTTGCAAGTGTTCCAGAACTGCCTTTTTTTATTATTCATTGAAAATGTTGAAAAGACCTGGCTGGGGAAGCAGTCAACCTCAGCACAGTCAAAAAGGGAATGGTGGTTGAACAGGAAATGGCCTTGTTCAATGTGCCTGCTCCTAAACAGCCAGCTGGAGCTGGCGTGTGCAGCCAGCCATTCTCACTGACACTGCGATGGCTCGTGAATGGACCAAATAAATATGTAATGGCATTCTCAAGCACTGTAGGCGTGTGAGGAGGCTGAACCTGAGCCTGGGACTGAGAGATGTAAGTTCAGCTCCCAGCTGAGTCACAGGATTTCTGTGTAATCCAGAGAAGTTGCTTACTCTCTGGACATGGAGATGCAAATTCCTGCAGCTCTGTAAGAGGCTTCTCTGCTTCCGTGGACCGGTTATACCAGGAGGAATTGTGGTGCCAGCCCCTCCTGCCCCTCAGTGTGACATGGAGGATAGTGCTTACCTAGGTCTCGAGGATCTCATACTACTGATAAAGTCACTAATGTCTCATGGGTTTGATGGCCTCACAAAGACACAAAAAATAGAGAACAATTAAGACAAATAGCATGAGAATACGTTTAACAGCCATTTATTGCATACTACATGGCAATTTGCTGTATACTAACACTGGCATCATGAGCTTTAAAATCTTTAAGTACTGGGTGTTGTCTTCTCACACACTTGATGTCTCCTCCAAATGGGGAACTCCAGGTGTTCCTATATGCCTTGTTCTGTGAAATTATATTCTTCAGAAGTGAAACTGTGACTTTTTGCTTTAAAGGTTATTAAAAGGACAGCTGAACCCAGACTACTTAGAGAAATAATGGAGGTGGTCAGAATTTTTCACTATGTATTAACTGTGAAATGTGCTTGAAAATTGAGAATTTAATTAAAAATCAGTGTTCTTACCTGACATAGCTGGAGGGTCACTGAGCAGCACAAGAATGCAAATGAATTCTGGACTGCATTAGTATTGGCTAACAAGCCAAAGGAGATTGTAATTTCTCACAGAAAGCCCAAGAGCTGTATAGAAATGCACTGTGTTTCCCAGCCTGCCAATAAGTAAAGCTCATCAGATCTGTTTTTCTACTTTTGTGTTCCACGCTTGTGTCTGTCATGGGGAAGGATCTGGAAGGGATGAGCAGGCTCTCAGGCACTGCTAAATGCCTTGGTTTTCATAAAAGTATGAAGTGTTTTGTTTTCTGCCACATTTCACAGCTTCTGCACGTTAAATGCCTTCAGATTCCTGCAGAGAGCTAAATCTGGTGTGCAAGCTGTAGCAGGTAAACAGGGTACAACTTAACGAACTGCCAAGTAATAACATGAGGGAACTTTTTAACATAGCTTTGCTTTCTTTACTCATTCTAAACATCATGACTGCTCCTATAGTCTCCAAGCCCTGAAAAAAAAAAAAAAACAGTGTTTGTGCCTGTGATTCCTGATGTAACATTGCTAAGAGGCATGGAGACACAAACCTGACCCTAATTTTGCACAGCTGAGTCACAGGCATTTACAGAAAGACCAGGTTAATTATTTTTTAATCATTTGTTATTTTTTTAAGAGAAAAGAGAAAATGTTGAAGGGCTACATTTAATTAGAGAAGATGTTTGGTTTGCAGGATGTACCCAGCAGGGTGGCACTCTTCTGGCAGTGCTTTGTCAGATGCAGGGCTCCTATTTCTACCCGTTGTTCAAACACCATCTGAGAAACAGATAAATCCTGCTCAGAATACTTTAGGATCTCAAAATAAAATGTGACAAGTTGGTGCAAGCAAGCAAAGAGGGCTTGAAAGGGGTATGCAGGGAAAAGGAGGGTGATGTGGCTGTAGCATTTTGCTTAGTGTGACTTGGGCACATGGTCTTTTAAGAAGAGAAGCAAAAGACCCCAATTAAATCGTGGGCACCTTCTGTCAGCTGGCATTTTGGCCTGGACATTATGGTAGTAAGGGGTCTGGAGATTGACCTGGGGGAACCTAACTAATGGGGCTCCTACTGATAATCAGCAAGGTTCCTTCATGCAGCTGAGAATCAGTCAGATATTCTCTAGGAAATGATTTTTACTCACAGAATGCTAGATTCCAGATTTCTGTCTTCACAAAGCATGAGATGGTTGAGTTGATAAAATTCTTACCAAATTACTCACAAAATCCAGTATTTAAAAACAACAGGTCAGCTCCAGGCACTTCAACTCAATGACCTTGTTTGAAAAACAAGCACACAAACATAGGAAATACTATATCCAATATCTTACTTTGCAATAAACGAGGGCTGCATGTTCCATCTGAAATTGCTGTTTCTCAGGATTTCTAGCAGGGTTGCTTGCAATGCCACACTATCCCTTCATATGTTTCAACCTAATCTTTCTTCTTTCTAAATCAGCCACATATTTCGCCTCTAGAAATTTAAGGTTTCATTTTGAATATACTCATATCACTGGACTAACAATAAAGGAAAACATCAGGCAGCTAATATAAGCTCTCTGAGGTGGAAAATGGTGCAAAACAAGAGCTTTTATATATGTAACCTGCTCTTATTCACCTCAATGGGATATTAACAATAGTATACTAATTATGAGCCTAATGTTACTTCATACAGCAAAATTTTAATCTGTTTCACAGTTCATTTTTGTAAAAACATCACCAGGAGATGACTGCAGTAGCAGATGTAATGGAGAGATGCAACAGGCAGCTTGCTTCTGTCACTGTGGATTTCGAGCATTCTTTGCCAAAGTACAGATTACTCACCAGAAGCAGAATATTCTCCAGCTTTTGCACTAAAGGACTCAGCTGCCTTTTATTCCCAAGAATCACATCCATATTGCATATCTGTGTGTCTCTCCTGAGACCACTTTCACATGGCATCTGCAGTACAAAATCCAATGATACCAGACTGTCCGGCTGACTAACATCTAATTCAGCACTAGCTGTATTGTTCCAGGCAATGGCTCATTTTTTATTTCCTTACAGATAGTGTTATCTGGCCTTGGGTTATTTGCTGACTCATGATGATCTATTTCTTAATATGTAGCATAAATAGGCACAGTGTATTGTGCAGCAGCACATCAGTCAATTTGTCATATACAGTGGAGCATCTGTATAATGGTATTGACACAGGAGCCAGGTGTCTAACACTATGTACTAAGGGGTAAAGGTTTGGTTGTGTGGTTTTTTCTCTGTGCTAAGGCCTAAATTAAAACAATAAGCATCTGACAGAATCTGCAAAAGATTTTTTGTGGAGCTGATGGGCTATGAAGGATACAACTCGGGCACTGTCAATCCCACAGGAGTCTGCAGCATCTGAAATTGTCTAAATGCCTTTAAAAAACGAAAACCTCATCACTGGAAGGTAATATCTCCAAGGGGTGTATGTCATGAGATGTCAGAGGGAAGTTTTTCACAGAGAGTGGTGAGGTGCTGGAACAGGCTGCACAGAGAGGCTGTGGATGCCCCGCCCCTGTTCAGTGCCAGGTTGGATGGGGCCCTGGGCAGCCTGGTCCAGTACCAGATCTGGAGGTTGGTGGCCCTGCCTG
>JAOWBP010000001.1:25314556-25328539 GCA_028571105.1 Tragopan temminckii | reverse complement strand
CCTGTTCAGTGCCAGGTTGGATGGGGCCCTGGGCAGCCTGGTCCAGTACCAGATCTGGAGGTTGGTGGCCCTGCCTGGGGCAGGGGGGTTGGAACTTGATGATCCTTGGGGTCCCTTCCAACCTAAGCCGTTCTATGATTCTGTGATTGATTCTATGATTCTATGCTTGTCATTAAATTCAAAGGGCCACAAAATGCAAAAATGGAATCTGAAGGTATCAAGCCTTTGGAAACGGGGAAGGAAAGGATCAGAGGGCAGCAGGGTGAAATGGCACAGAAGTAGTTTCAAGGTGTCTTCCTAGCTTCAGAAGTTCACTATGAAGAGCCTCTGAATAGGAAATAGGGCAGGAGGAAGAAGAATGAAAGCAAAGAAAAATTATTCTGTTTGGCAAATTCCTCTGTAGCATCAGAAACTGGACAGCTGACCGCAATGAGCAGTGTCAGAAATCGCATTGATCCTGAGTCTTTTACAAATACAATGACTGTGCAAAGAGACTAGTGTTTTCTGTAGGCCATAGACTTAAGAGGGACTCAGGTCGGGAGGGGAGGGGATGGGAGGGAGGCATAACTGTATCTGAAAGACTAAGGCTGGCATTTATAGTAGGGAACTCAATATATTTCTAGCTTAGGGGCTTTGTGTTCATCACAAATCTGAAGTTGATAACACTTCTCCAATCAAAAACATGTTGTAACTTTTACAAATGTATTCCTCTCCTTTCCTATGCTCTGCCATGAGGAAAAAAAAAAAGGCTGGGAAACTAAGAATTTTTAATGGATTAGTGCTTTTTTAATAAAATGAGCACAAATAAGTAAGGAGAACGTGATAAATCAGATCACACAGTTTGTTTGCAATAATGAAAGCGGGACCCACAAAAGTAAATGAATGAATAGGTTAGTGGGTAAATAAATAAATAAAACTGAAAATACAGCAGGGTTCATTTATAAAAGCATAGGCCTCATTTGCACTGTTCATTCCTTACTTATATATATATAAATTACAGTGGCATGTCTTAAATACTTTCCATGGCTATTTATCTTACATTATTTTCATGGATCTAACCTCTTTTCCCTCTCTGAGGCATTGTGGCTGGAAAGTCCAGCTGGGATACAGCTGCGTACTGTCCAGCTTTGATGAGCTATAAATGTTTTCTTTTGTGTTAATGTTGTGATATTGCCCACTGCTTTGGTTTCTTGAATGCTGGTTGGTAAAAGGCAGATCTGAAATCCTGGAAACTGCTCTTTTTAGTCAAACGTCGCTCTCCTGCTTTTGTATCAGCAGTTTCTAATTAAACTGCACCACTGGAGAGGACCTGAAGACCATTAAAGGTGCGCTCAGGGTGTCCAAGAGTAGAAATACAATGCAGGTGTTGTTCCCTCAGTGCCTTTCAAAGTGGACCGGTCAGTCCCCTCATTGATTAGCAATTGTGCTAAATGTCTTATAAAAGTCTGACCCTAATACTGCTAATACTTTTGGTCAGCCAAATAAATTCCTTCAAACTTTCACAGTGGAAAAAGCCTTCTATTTTATGATTTTATAACCCTGCCATTAGAAATCTTTGAAACAGCATTCCACCCCCAGGTTGCATTCTGTGGTTATGAACTTCATTTGATCACTGCCCCATCAATTTGACATTAACTGCTACAATTTACAACCGCTCTGGCTTCCTACCTATTATTGTCGTACCTCTGCAAGTGCAAAAAAACTGCTGCCCAGGGGAAGTCTGAAAGAATGCAACATCTTGTTAAAACCTGAAAGGCCAATGGGGGTGGGGGAAGAACCTCCTGGAAGAGAAAACCAAAGGTTTGATAATGAATAATGCTTCATTCTCTGCTGAGAACACGGGTGACCTGGCATGTAGACCACAGCAAAGTAGTGAATAATTCACTGAGAGTCATAGACCTCCTGGTAGACCACAGCATTGCTTTGTCTCACAAATATGTTCTCCCACAGAACAAGGCCCGACAGGATGTTTCAGTCTACAGATGTTTAAACAAAAGGCGGGTCTGACAGGGTGTGCAAGGGGAGTATCGTGCATTTGAGCCAGCCAGCCTGCATGACTATTTTTCCATTAGCAGTTGATTGATAATTCTATAGGAACTGCACACGAGGGCAACATACAGCAGAATGGCTTTGCTAGAGCTGAGACACGCTGCTCATGTCCGTTTTCTAACCCGCACCAGGAACCAGTTCCACCCTCAAGCATGGACATTTAGGCATCATTAATTGTCTGAGCCAAAACCACAGGAGCACAGCCAGTTGGAGCACCAGCTGGGATCCAGGCTGATGTCCTGACCTTTGTGCTCATATGAGGAAAGCCTCCAAAGGAGCAATTGGGGCTGGAATACGGTTCCAGTTTCCATGTGAGTTGCTTGCTTTGCTTTCGCGGGTTTCTCAGCCTGACAGACAAATCTGAGGCCAGGTCATTTCTGTTTTAGTTTGCAAAGGGAAAAATACTCCCAAGGCACTGAAGGCTGTTAGGCCCTGCCTCAGTGCTGCCTCTGGGCCCAGCACTGTGAGTGCAGGCCTGGGCCGTGCTGGGAAAGGGAGAGAACAGTGCCAAACTCCCTAAATCCCAGCTCTGATACGGCTTTCACTTGTGTTGGAGAATAAAGCCAGCAGGCACTTTTTGTTAACTTGCACATCATACTGTTTATAGAAGCTTTTTGTCATTTCTCTGTTGCTTTTCCATCTTTGTAACCAGAAATATTTAGAGACTAATCTCATGGCATATCTGAAGTTTAAACTGTTTGGTCTGATAGGGCTTCTGAGTAATTCGCTTCTATATCCAGACCTTTTCATGTTACCTTAAACTTTTAAAAAAGAGTTTCTGATTTCTTTGTGGCTATTTCCAGATAGTTAATGCCTCGTCTGTGCCTTTCTTCTCTGATCCCAGATGATCTGAACTATTCTGTAAATTCCACAAGAGTCAGCAACTGCTCCTCAGTTCTTCCTCCCACCTATGCCCCCTGTTGTGCACCTTTGATAGATCTTTTTCTGACCTACCCACCAGTGCTCCGTCCTCTCACGCTGTCTGAGCTGCCCACTTCTGTGACGAGGAGGAGCTGAGATGCAAGGCTTCAGTTTGGAACTGCGTCCATTGGGCATGGGGCAACAGGGTGAAGGACAAGAGTTCTGCCCGTGACTTGGCAGCTGCTGTGTCTGGCTCAGGAGACCAGCCAGTGGAATTAAGGCTGCAGGGTGCCACTGTGCTTCAGACGTGGATGCCATCTCCAGAGCATGTGGAAAAGAGGCAGGAACCAAACACGGGAGACCACTAGGGAAGGCCCCCAAAGGAGGCCCTTGGTGAGGTGTAACCTGTCAGTCCCCTGCCCTGCCCTGCCAGCACTTTCTGCTGAGCACCACAGACACTGAGTTATGTTCAGTGTGACTCAGTTTCACTCAGCATCACACTGTATAGAAAAGAGACAGATCCTGCTATTGTGTTTCTGTGTCAAAAAGCTTTGGGCTTTTTCATTTGCAGGTCATCGATCAGTAAGAAGGGGACTATTTGTTCTGAACACGGCCCTTTCAGTAAATGCAGGTTCTGCACAGCCTGCACTGCATGAAGCACTCGTGGTATCCCAGTTTTACAGTGAACCAGAGAATCATTTTAACTGTCTTCCAAAGTAATAATATTCTTGATTTTCACTGTATACTACAAATATAGCAAAAAAAATAAATAAAATCATTTAAAAAATGAAGCCATTTTGGTTACAGTGACTGTGTGAAGGTGGCTGCTCCACCCCTTATGGTACTTTTATTCAGGTCAGACTGGTTCTTCTCATACTTAGTACAGCCATAAATACCTTATAATATCTGAAATTTTTTAAAAGGGATTTTAGAAGCTACACCTAATGTGTACAAGCTTCTGCTGTAATCTTATTATTTTTCCAGTCATTGACATCACATGGTCTCCTGCAAATTGGCTGGTGGAACACCACTTTTTCAGTATCTTTCCTATTATTTCCAACTCTTACATACCCTCAAGCTGAGAGGAAACTTTGAAGGCACACTGCTAAAGAATCTTTGTTTATTATTTGGAAAAACTTTGCTGTATTTCCTTTGGCCAGATTTTTTTCATTGCGACTGGAGAGCCAAATGTCCCTGTTCTTTCCAGTAAAATAACCTTTAAAACACAATTTTGCAACCCACAATGGATAATAGCAGATAGCACTGCTATTGGTATCAAATAAGCCTCTATATTTTCCCAATCGACGTCTGCCTGGCGACTTCAACAAGAATTCTATCTGAGAACAGACTTACTTATTGTTCAGCTTCCAAAAGCAAGACACACAGCCTGGATCTCGCTGCTCACTGTCTCCTGTTTCCCTGCCTTCTCCAGGGCTCTGTTTTGGTGCTCAGCTCCCACTGAAATCCAGAGGAACCAGAAGCATTCTCAGAACTCACTCCGGGCACTAAAAGGTTTGTCTCCATCATTTTCAAGGACAATCTGCACAAAATAGAGCTGTGATCCCATTTTAAATGGAGAAGCTGTGAGAGTCATTGCACAGCACCTCCCACAGATCTTAATAGGTGTCCCATCACCTTCAGCAGAGCCAATGCAATACAGGCTACTGCACTGAGCAATTTTAGATCTGCTTCTTTTTCAGTGTGTTGCCCCTGCTGTGCAGGCATCACTCTCTATTACTGGCATGTTAATGGGACTTCATCTACTGACAGTGCAGATCAGACTGCTCCCATAGCATACACTGAGAAGAGCTCTGCTTCTCCCTACCCCTCAGAAACAAAACTGACAGCATCTGACCTTCTGCCCCGTAAAAATAGCATGTTGTTCTGAAAGTCAAAATGCAAATAATTCCTGAATTTAGTAAACATCTCTACTGGAAGAGAAAAATGGTAGGCAGAACTTGAGCCTGCTATTTTTACCCATGTACTTAGTTGATTATATGTCATTCTTCTCATACAGAACTAAGTATCTTAAATGCAAATAGCCAGAGGTTGCTGTACGTTTTTTGCCCTTTCCGCAGCTGTTCATTACAGAGCTCAATAGCAGCTGACAGCAGGTGAACATGCGGATGATGCACCATGGATATATTCTGTTAAATAGAATGAATAAACCATTAAATGATCTTATTTCTTGATATGCCTGAATGCAACTGTATCTACAAGCAAAGCAACATTAAATTCTGTACAGCAAATCCCTTTTGTATTTTGCAGCACATCATTCATGCAAATTTTATGCTATAATCTTTTAAGCAATTATATCCTCCATTTATTTTTAATGATAAAGAGTATCCTTTTGCTTTTAGTTCTAGACAATTGAAACAAGAGTATATGAACATAGAATATTAGACTACTCATTTTGTAAATTTGGTGTGTTATAACTTGTTTGAGCTGAGTAGCAATGAGTGACAATGTATCTTCCCTTTTTGGGAATCAGTATCTTTGAAATTCTTGAATACACTTGTTTAACTGTATGCCTGTATTTCAGGCATTTCTTTCATAGGAATTGAGAACAATTTCTAGAGTATCACTTGAGATTCAATATATATTGCATGTATATAACGCATGTACATGTGTAAAATATAGAATAAAATACACATTTTAAGAAAAAAATTTCTTTTGAATTCACAAGGTACTGTTTTCTACAGAAATGACAAGTCCAAGTGCAGTTCTGCTCTCCTTGTTTGCTCAGCAAGGGATGTTTTTTTCCAGCAGTTCCAAATTTAGTATCTTCAATATTTCTGTGGTACACTGTAACATAAGTGGAACCCTCTCCATGAGAGTGTGGGAGGCATGTATGGGTATTGCAGAAAAGCAAGAGGAACTGCAACAGTGAGCAATTCTGATAGCACTGAAGGCCAGGAGCAGAGAAGAGGGTATCTGACATCATTAGGAGATTCAGATCTCTTTCCTTGTGTGCAAGCAGAAATCAGCGTGAATATTTTTTTGTATAACTCAGTAAAGCTCAGACACAGCAAGTTTTGCTAAATTCAAAAGTTCTATGTCTGTGAATTGCGATCCCCTGTAAACCAGAGCTATCTTATCCCTCCGGCCCACATGAAAGCTACGCTCCAAATCTCCGTAGCCCACCGCTATTATATTTTGTGTGGAATTAGGTTGCTCTGTACAGCTGGCCTAATATTGCTTCTTTGCAGCCAACTGTGGGCCAAGAAAAGGAAAGAGAGAGACTTAGTTCATTTTAATCCTTTGTTTTCTGTCAGCTTCTGGAAGATACTGTGCGCTCTATATTTGGAGTTTTCTTTCTTTAGAAAACTCTTCTGTTACCAGCTTCCAGGGAGTCCTTTTTTTCCAGCCGTACTGCTGCAGTTTGGCTTAGGCCGCGATTTGATCTCCTGTGCTTCAAAGGACAGCTGTGCCATTTCTTTTTAACAAGTGAAAGCCATGAAAAAGTGCTCGATGGTTATCTGTGGAATTGTCACAGGTTTAAAGGAGAGGTTTTTGCTATTAGCAGAATTAAAGAAGTCTGTCAGCAGAAGCATTTAACACACAGTGATAACAAGTTCTGAACATTAAGAGCATAAAGCAGAAGTAACATGTAGGTTACAAAAACATAAACTAGATATGATTTATACATTAAAACAGATTTCAGTAATGTACAGGGAAGTTGCAATATAATGAAAAACAGACACAAAACCATCTAGCTATATACAATAGCATAGATTTGTGCACATAAGGACTATCATAAAAAATGAACGTTGAACTAAACCCAGTTAAACAGACCAGAAAACAAAGAGCAGCCCTGTCAGCATACCAAATTTCAGTAAGATTAATCTGTGTTGCAAGTGTTGTTCCCAATGTATCTCTCTGCTCTCATCCATCATCTCCCTCCATGAAGCCAACATGAGCTTGAGGCCTTTTGCTGCCTAAGGCAAACTGGTGTATGTGTAAATACAGACTATTTGTCCAGTCCCCCATCCACCATTCCCCACACAATAAATAGCCAGCAGGACGCTTTGCTGTCCTCTCACTTGGAATATCCAGCCCTTCTCCCACTCTTGCATTCACCCCAACTAACTCCTGCTGTTAAAAAAGTATTTTAGAGTCCCACAGAAATCAGCAGGAAACACAGGGCACTCCCAAAGTAAGGAGGTATTTAAGGCACTATAAGACTAGCTCAGTCTTTGCAATGAGCTTAACCCAACCTGCTCCATTCTTTGCTGTACAACAGTAAGTAATAGTGATACTTTTCCAAGTCCTTATGGACAGCACTAGTGTCAGATGTCAGTTCTGCCAATAATTCTGTGAGTATGTCCCACATCCATGGCAGAGACGAGACAGAAGATAGATTTCTCCGTGCTCTGCCCCACATTGCAGCTAAGATGCCATCTTCTCCCTCCCTCACAGATCTCCTATGGTGGCATCCCTGATGTCATCACTTGCACAGAGGGGGACTAGTACACATCCCACAGGAACATTTCAGGTGTTAATTAATAAATGCTTAGAAAATGCGTGGAAACCTTCAGGCTGAAAAATGTGTAAAAGCTCTCCTATAAATATTGTTCTTATTTTCTGTATCAAGATACTACATCTCCAGAGGCTGCCACAGTTTTAAAGTAGGTCAAAATTCAGTTCTTAATAAGGAGAGTTGGGAGCTCTGAAAATTTCCTCCAGATAGAATTTTGTATGGTGTAAATTAAGAAACGTGAGGCTCGCACCTGGCTCTTCATTGCAGCAACCACTCTGAGTTACGTGCTGCCCTCATGCCCCCAGTGAGGGCTGACATTATAAGCTGAATGCTGCATATTGCAAGCATGCATTAGATTCATGTCCTGTAACCAGGCAGAACGTGGGCTGTTAAAACCCTGCACAATCCAACCGGTATGGCATCAACCCCTAAAAGAAATAAGTGACATTATGCTTTTCTTTTCCATTCTGTAGGAACAGACACGACTGAGACACAGGGTGTTTCCTGGGGTTAATGATAACCTGAGGTTAATGGTTTCTGGCTGAACTTTAGGCCCTCAGCTCCCCCTAACCTGTCATTAATCCCCAGGAAATGCCTGAAACCAAGCGTATTATTTAAATCTGGCAGCAATTAATTTATCTCTGGACCTTACAGATGCTCATATTAAATTAAAAAGAGGATGATTTATGGAGACCGCCAATAATGTCCAGATCTAGGCAAAGATAGATGTTATCCTTAATATTTAAAATTCAGGTTTCCTTTTTCACTGAGCCATTGCTATCAGCTGTATTAAAGATTTTTATTTAATTATTCTACCAAATAGGACCTTTTCCCTAATTATTCCTTTTAAAAAACACTGTTTAGTTTTTATATCCTGCTGGCTGTGTTCAGATTTCATCTTTTGTTCTCCAGGAATATTTCATGAGCATCACTCGCCATTGCATCTGAATCAGAAAATAAAGTTATTTTTAGCAATGTAGTTTAAAAAGAAGCAATCAGAACAAGCGCAGTTGCATGTGTAAGAAATAAGAATTATCCTCCAGCTCAGCAGTAGATGTACAAGTCTCAGGCATAATAACAGCTGTGATTTTATTTCATGTATGAAGAAGATAGGGCGAAATCATAGTATGAAGTTGCCAGGTCTGAGAGAGCCAGAAGGTGAAGCTGTGTGTTGGTTTCAGTGCTCGGAGGCGAAGACTGCCAGCAGTGAGCACAGTCTGCTCAGACGTCTGAAGCTTTACCAGAGCTCTTTGTGGTGTGGTTTGGCAATGGGTACCAGTAAATCAGAGACATGGACATCAATACAGTTGGCTCCATAATTGCAAACAGCCATAAATCTATTTAAGCTAATTCATGTACCAGCTGAAATAAAATCTGTAATCTCCCCTCCTTTCTCTTGTTCAGCTTCCACTTTCAAGTCTTATCACAGCACCGTGCCATTCGCTGTAGAGATAAAACGGAGTCTTCCAGACTCCTTAAAATCTGAATTTCTGCTATAAAAACAGCTCGAGAAAAATACTCGGTACCTTCCAAGTTAAAGGTGAACTGCAAGAGGCTGAAAATCAGATGTGTATTTTTAATTCATTTGCAAAGAATACATCAGGTACTGTTCTTCGTGATGATTACTGAAGAACTGTACTATATGTTTAATCTGTCTGTAAACTGATTAAACCAGTTCCCTACACACACACACGCAAAATGCATTGCAATATGAGCTCTACTGACACACAGTATTAGTCCACTTTGAGATTAACAGGAACAATCTTACACGCATGTATGCAGCCACACATCTGGCCTTCTGCACCACTTAGCATTCCCTTTTCTGAAATCAGTATCTTCTGTATATTTTTTCCTTTTCTTACCTGCTGCCCCTCAGCAATTTCTGGTAACTCATCTATGGGGAAGGAGGTGGGGCAGGAGAAGTGCCCATGCCACTCTGGTAGGACACCTCCTCACTTCCTTACCAGGCTGTACCTGCTGGGAGCACGGAACACTGCTCTGTACATTTCCTCTGAGAACTGGAAGGCAGAGTTCAGCCTCCTCCACTGACATGTGGCTTCTTCGTGTTTGGAGAAAGTGTTCAGAAATGCTCCTTTGACTCTTTGTTTTTCTTCTGAGAAGAAAAGTTTCAGGGAATAGAACTTCAGCTTCCCTTTTGGCTTCAGTATTTTGTGTCTCTGGATGTGAAAAGACTGCTGTATGTGTTCCAGCCATGTGTGTTGCCCCGTTTAAGGACTATTTGAAAGATCATATCCTAATGGGTGTAAGTGAGTAACAGCAAAATCAGAATAAAATGCCAGAAAGGGGTGGTACCTGTAATAATTGTACCTTCCTCTTTCTTGTGCAGTCATTCACAGTGCACGTTTCTTCCAGGATGCAATGAAACAGCTTATGAGGCCCATTGGTGTGCTGGAACCTCCTGTTCCAGCTGATACAAGTGGTTCTGTTTTTGTTCTCTTGGAGTAGCCAACATGTTTTAACCTTGACTGAGTAGCTAAAGGGCCCACAACATTTAATGAGGTAAAGAAAGCATATTTCTAGTGTTCCAGTAATTATGTAGGGCGCAGCCTGTGCCCTATATCATTTAAGAAGGGCTTTGCCATCCACTTTACTAATCCTGGGTATGAAAGACATGGAATGTGGTATCATGCATGTTCTGTAGAAACATCTATATGGCAAGAGTCAAATTCAGTGTTGCTTACATACTGTTCGGTAAATGAATACTGTTTAAAAAAAAGAAGTCAAATATGAAGCTACTACTACATTTCTTCTGGTTTCCTGATTTTATGCCTTCTGGTATACCTAAATCCTTTAAATGTGAGATACTGAATCAGCATTTTGTATGCTCAGATGTGATTGAAGCTGTTCAGAGGACAAGGATTCCATTTTGCTGTAAATTTCAAGGTTTCAGAATTTGTTTTCACTATTCAGAGGAATGAAAACAACCCCTTCAAACATTTTTGCAAATGGAAATTGTTATGAAATGTCTGTTCCTGGACCAAAAACCTGATCTTTTCAGCTCAAGTTCTTTCTCCTCTGGACATAAGTGACAAGGGAACCCCAGGCAAAAATCTTTCTCAAGAAATGTTTGTCAAAACTGATACATTGATACATTTTGGCTTTGATAAAGTGGCATATTTCATTTCAATGAAAATATTCTGACCAGCTCCAGATGTGATTCACTTATTCAAGCTAAGTAAATGATACACTGTGAGAGTCTGAATACACCAAAAATAATAGAATAATGTAGTGTTCTTTCAAATTGGCAGTGCTGCATCTGAATTCCTTTCTTTATCTGTGGGACAAATTCAAAAAAATATAAACAAATTCAAATAGCAGAAAGGATGTTAATGTCCATCCAGTATAATATCCTGGCAATATTGTCCATTTCCTTTAAAATCCTGAAGTCATAGGAAAGCAAGGTCTGAATCCAGCTTTGTTCTCTTCTGAAGAATGAGTGTGCCTAGAGCATCTGAGGAAATTCTGTGAAACCCGTTCTTAAAGTTCTGTAATAAAAGAGAAAGTAAAACTTCCCCAGATGGCCATTTCAGTACTAACAAGATTTCCTTATCTTTTAAAATGTTTTCTTACTATCTAACCTACATTCCCTCAATGAAGCCTCACATAATTAGTTTATGCTAAATTGTATTTTAAAGAACAATTGATCATTGTCCTCTTACCCAATTATCTGTATTTTCTAAAATTGCATTTTTTGAAAAGAAGACCAAAAGACATGATTTTATGGAATGGTTTCTGAATCATGCTTATATATCCCAATTAACCAAAAGCCTGGCCTTGGAAGGACATTGAGTTTTGAGATAAAAACTTCAACTGATTGGAATTCCCAAACACAGTCCCAAATTAGTTGTTTCAATAATTACATTAGCATATATTCCAGTATTCAAGTTATATTTTCTACATCAGGTTTCAGTTTTTGCACCAACTTGAGCTCCATTTCAATAAGAGGAAGGTAATCAAGTTATTCTCCACCTCACCAACTCTGATTGACATCATGATGTTAAGTGTTAAGTGAAGCTCTGACCACCTGTGTATGTCATGTAAGCATTTGGTTGGCACAGCCACCAAATGAAGAAAATGCAAGATGGCTAACTCCTTGTGAACTTCACACTTACCCCAGCATGGAAATCCCTGCCTGAACTACAGCTTTAAGTATCAGCTCTGGAATTTCCTGAGCTATCTGACAAAGTGCAGGTATCACAGCAATAGCCCCTGCCAAACCTTAGCAGTGATCCAAATGTCATTTCCTCCTCAGTGTGTTGAGAAGATTGGTATGTTATCAGCCTAAACTAGAGTTAAACCACAGAGACCCAGAGCAAAAGCGTGAGTATGAAAGCAACATGCTCATTTTTTTCTGTTAACAGCTTATTTGCTTTGTTTTCAAAACAAGAAAAGGCCAAAAATCGCTGCATTGATTTTATCTCAAAATCTCTTCCCAGAAAATGTGGCTGGGCCTTTGGTTAACAAGGCTCTATTAAGTCAGTCAAAGAAGATAACTTTCATAATTGATTTGAGATGTTTGCCTAATTAATGTAATTACAGTATCTACTTGATTCAGAAGTAAAACAATTCAGGTGCAGTTTTAGCACCAGCAGGAAACAAAGCCCAGTTCCCAATTTCTATTGGGAATAGCCTGTCCAAGCTCACATAGATCAGAAAATCTGATTCTTACATCTTACAGTTCTCTCTTCAAGAAGACTCTCGGGGCCAATGGAAACATATGAGGTTTCATGTCAGGTCATTAAATTGCCATGCTTTGTCCTTTGATTTAATTAAAATCTTCTTAGTTATGCAGACTTGCAGCCTTCTGTGCTGCAAGCTGAAATGTAAATGAATGAAAAGATGAATAGTTTAATATAATATCTGTAATAGAAAAGACAATTCTGTCCTCTTACCTGAGAAGCTAAAATTCAATAATCCATCTCTAAGTTCACATAAGCATCACCTCACAGCATTTAGATTAACTGCATGTTTAGACAGCTAGAAAATGTAATTTATAGTTTCTGTACTACAAATATTCCCTAAAAAAATTATCTTCTCTTTTTCTATCCACTGAATGTTGTTTAGAATGCTATATATTTTAAAGGACAGAACAACATCACACAGATCATTTTGATGTTTTCAGACATGGCCTAAGTAAGCACAAAAGCCAATTGATACTGTTCATAATTCAATATCCTCCTTTTTTATTCCTTTGGTGAATAGGAAAACAGTTAGTCCCCTGGCTACGGTCTACTTTTTAATATACTACTAATGATTTATTATGGTTGTCTCTCAGGAAGAAGAATAAGATTATTTTGCATTCTTCCTCTGCTGACTTCAGCAATATGAACAGACATTTTATTTTATTTCCACTGATACCACTAAGTTCTAAAATCTAAGAAAAACATGTGTATTCCTTGATACCACTGGAAACTAACATTCAACCCAGATGTCTGCGTTCTGCACTCTCGCATTCTCCATATGTATTCTGTTTTAAAAATCTCTGCTTTGTGTAGATGGTAACGTACTCAATTACTCTTGGAGTATTTAGCTCTTCTAGACATAACATCTGCAATTCAATTAAATGTTTCATCTATTTTCTTCATATCGTTCCAGGATATAAACCTTGATTCTGTTAATCCAGTGCTGATGCCTGTTTCATTCTGACAAGGACATTTTGTGATTCTTTGAAACAATACAATGCCTGAGAATGAAAAGAAAAGAGAATATTTTGACTTAAGAAAAGCTACTATGGAATCAGGTCGGTGATTGCTTCATAATCACAGCTTTTCCCTGGCAGACAATTAGGGAAGATCATATATATAGGATTTCTCTGAGGGCACTGAAATGCTTAGTTTCTGTTCCAGTTTTGAGCAAAAGAAAAATTAACAGCTCTACAGCTTACGTTTCTGTGAACGATTTGTTTTTTTTCATAGACTTTTAATATAATTTTGTAATAACTTCTGCAATAGCAAGTTGTAGCTTTCAAGTATGGATTTGCAGAAAGAGATCTTACGTGAATTACTGTGGAGCTGCCCCGCACTAAGCAACCTGCAAAAACAGCAGCCAATCCTTCCATAGATATGCCAAGAAATGCCTGCTTATCCCACATAAGTGTTTTTGCAGGCTATTCTGCATCACACTGAGTTATATATGACCTTGTCATAATGGTATCTAAACACATCCAGACATGAATTAAGTGACAGTATTAATATCTGCCTCATTTTCTTTCACCCTCTGTCATTGCTTTGTCGTGAAGACAGCATTGCTCACAGTGAAGGATATTTATGCCTCCTGGTGCATTCACTTTACATGTCCAGTGCTTGTACTAGCCCAGTTATCCTGAACTGCCCATCCTCCACATCCAAGCAGATCCCATTGCTGCAGGAGGTGGTCCTCATCTATTGGTCTGAGAGCTGCTGGAGAAGTAACACAGAGCCGTGGTCCACCTCTCAGGCCTGGGCCTCCTCTCCAAACCAACCTTGAATACCAAGTGGCTTAGTTACAAGTTCTGCGCCCCAAAACTGTGTGTGTCCTTTGTCTGAAATAAGTGCTTTCTTCCCAGCCCTACTTTTTTTCCCTCTATTCACTTG
>JAOWBP010000001.1:25269733-25282956 GCA_028571105.1 Tragopan temminckii | reverse complement strand
GGGAAGCATATCTGCAGTTTCCTTTCAAATGCACAAGGCTTGATTCTCCTCTCACAATGGCATAAATTGTGAAGAACTCTGCTCAAATCAACGAATGTAAAGACATGTAAAATGGGGTGAGAGAAGAGCCCAGCCTCTGCTTTCTATTTTTAAGCGAGCCTGGTTTAACCAAAAACTGTTTAGTGTGCCACTGTGACTTCATGCTGTAGATATCAGTTGCTATACTTGTTTCTCTTCATACATAATGTTTCATTTTCATATATAATATATTACAGCTAGAACTCATAATAATGACGCACATTTCTTTAATACCAGAGTACTACTACATCAAGTTTTGTAGTTAATAACTAGTATACTGGTAAAGTACTTACCTTGCTAGGATTAGACCCTGCAAAGAGTCTGCAGCATAGCTGTATTTCAGTGCAAGTCCCAAAGGAAAGAAGGCTGGATTGACTACAGCCATACAACTTTAACTTCCTTTGTGGTTTTCTACTGCTGTAGTTCTCATCTGTGAATCACGTTCCTTGTTATCCAGCTTCAAGATACTCGTTCTTCATAAACAAACCTCTTTCAGCTGTTGCTTTTCCTGTGCTTGAGAATCATTTGGCTCCATTCTTATGTTTTGTACATACTCAAGAATTTATTTTAACTTCAAATTTTCCCTAAACTGCTAAGTACTTGGCAATAAACTTGGAATATCCACACAGTTTCTGCCATTGCCTACATTTTGGTGGTTGTTCACATTTGTTTATTTTTTGGCAATGGATTATGGACCTTAATTACCATCAGTAGTCAAATAACTGAATGAGATTATACAGCAGTGCTATAAAAACTGTTCACGCTGGCTATGATCTGTGCATGTGTGGATGTCTTTGAAAACAGTCACTTCATTCATTAACCAGTGCAACAGGCTCCAACCCTACCACGATTTAGTTTTTGAAATTAATGCAGTGTTCTCTACCTAACTGAAACATTGCTTTGACTGCTTCTTTTTACAGTTTAAAAAATAACATGAAGTAGCTGACTCCTGTAATGTTTTTTAACTTGGAGTAGATCTAACGGCTTCTTTGAATTTGTTGCTTGAATGGCAAATTGCCGGTGTGGAAAAGGAAGTCTCTTTAAGCCTGAAGAACATGGTAGGCTGAGTGTATCACTTAGTCTTTATCTCTGATGTGACTGCGATGTGAGTGAAAACCCTATCATGTTTAGCCTCTTCTGTTGCTCAGTCCTTAAGCTTTCCTCTCCGGCTTTAATCTGTGCCCTTCATTCTCCCCAAGACAATAGTTTGCTTAACCGATGTGTAATGGTGTTTATACATCAGCATATCAGTGAAGTATCAGGTGTAGACAATGCAGCAGAAACATGCTGTGCTACACAGGGTGTTGCAGAGCTATCATTTGCATGGCTTCACAGCCGCAGAAGATCTTCATGACCAGTTTCTACCTTCTTGAAAACAAAGGGTTTTTCCCTCATCTCTGCTAAGTTTTGTGTTACTCAGCCCAGGGAGAATGAATTCTGGGTACTTGCTCACTTAATTCATCATAGTGAATTTGTTGTAGCTTAACTGTGTCACTTCTGAGGTCTGACACTGAGGTAGCATGGGAATGGCAGCTAAAGCAGGGTGTGTGGATCAGTGCTGCTGAGATGAGAGTCACCATGGCTCTGCGCAGTAGTGCTTGTCCACGGCTGATGTGAGGAATGATGACAGGGCAGGTGCATATGCTTGACATACGATTGTCAATCAGACATGCTCTTATTTAAGAGCCCATACCTCTCATGATTGTTTTGATAGAGTAGTTGTCAGTGTGGAAGAGGGAATTGGCAGATGTGTGCTGAATGTTGACCCAGCAGCAGGTTTTGTACATTACTAATCTGATGGCTTTGAGATGTTTTTCATGGTAACTACAGTGCATAGCTGGAAGAAAAAGTAGTTTTGGTAGTATCTTCAAAGTATAAGCTCTGCTATACAAAAGTTGTCTTTGAGTACATGATGGGGAAGCAGGGAGGTCCATGGCTAGAGTATGAGAGAGTGGGAAAATCAGTCCATTTGATGCAGGTGGATGTAGAGATGCAGAGATTTAAGCCTTAAATATTTGCCAAGCAATCTGAAGCACCTTACCAACTTCAAGAGTGAGGCATCTTCCATTGGAAACGTACAGCGTTGCATCCAGATTTGAATTTGTCAACTACTGCAACCAGTCGCATAGAAACGTTGATGACTGAAGCCTCTGAAGACTTCAGCGATACTCTGCTGTGTAGGGAAATGAGTTACAAAAGACTTGACCTCATGATATTAAGGTGTATTTGGAGAGATACAGAGCCTGAACTTATTTGAGCAGTTGTTTCCACAAGTATAAGAGTTGATGGTGCAATACTTCTGCAAGACAGTCTGCTCTGGAAGCAGCAGTTAGCTTAAAGTAAATTTTGAAAAGCAGTCTTTTTGGTAATGACAGACCCATTTGCTTGCAGTCTTGGTTTGTATGTAGATATCCTAATAATCTGTGACCATTGGATAGGTTATTATCAATCTATTCCAAGCATCATGAAAAAATAGTTTTTTAGCATACCGATGCTGTTGGACAGGATACAGATGTTGTGTTGCAATGAGCACAAATGCAGGGGATCAGGAGCATATGGCACTGCTTACTCAGTCTTTCTGTTCAGATAGATGTCCATGTCATGGTATTCAAAGTAGGGAAGTGTTTAAAATGCTGCTAGAATATGTGCCTATACAGGACAAAAGACATTCATGATTGGGGGGAATAAAGCCATGTTAAAAACAAACGCTAGCAGGCTTTATGATCTTTCGGGCTACTGGTTAGCACTGCTTCCAAGCTTCATCTTGGGGAGCAGCTCCAGAACTGAGATGTTCCCGTGGCTGCGAAGCCAGTCAGAGCTGGATGTGCATCACCAGCATGGCTGCCTGAGGTGAAAGGTGATCCCAGAAGGCGCGGCCAGCCATGCTGACCTGAGGAAGATCACTTGAAACTGCGCGGGTGTCAAATGCGTAGAACGAATGATAGTGCTGCATGCTTTTGCTTAAATACTGAGATGCAGGGCTCGTGTTTTAACTACTTGTCTTTGTAAAGGAAGCCAGGCTTCTCTCGCAGTGCCTCTGTGGGGTCTCGAAGCCGAGCGGGTGGCGGCCCTCACGGAGCAGCGGGACGCCGCTGGGTGGCACTGGAGAGCCGGCGGCGGGCAGGGTGCCGCGGGGCCGGCTGCTGCGGGGCGGCGCTGTGCGGGAGGTCCCACTGGAAGCGCCGGGTGCGGGGCAAGAAGGGCGGCCGTGCTGCTTTCAGAGCACTTCGTCACACGGCGTTGCTTTAGGACGTCTTTAAAGGGTCTGCTCCGTGACACCGAGAACAAAATAAATGCTTTTTTTTGTTGTTGCTGTTCTTCAAATTATTGTAATTCTACTTGCAGAGTAAAATAAATGAATTTAAAGGCCAGACGGTGCTCTGACAATGCAAAAGAGTCCTTATTTTTCCCCTTTCTCTGCTGTTTGCGTCTCTATCAATCTGCTGCTTTCCAAAAACTGCTGCAACCGAAATGAAATGGGCTTAAAGGTCCTGGCCGATGCGCTCAGAAACCTGCCTGCACGAGCACCTCGACAGCGATACCTTCCCTCGTTTCCCTGCCTGCAGTAGGTGCAGCTGTTCTCTGAGTGATCTGAGCGCACAGGATGAAATGAGCGCTCAGATTCATGGAAGATGGAAGGCAAGAATCCAAAATGGCAGTGGACTGTGTGAGGCACTGCGCTCCTCTGCAGCAGGAGCAGCAGCCTTTACTTGCCAGGCCTTTCCCTAGCCAGCCCTCAGAGGAGGATTGCCGCCTGCCGTGGTGGCTGTGTTGTGTGGATGTGAGTGCTCTGGGTGGATGGAGGGAGCACAGCCTGATAACAGCCGCTCCACAAACACAAGAGACAATGGAGGAAAACCAAACGCTTTGAAATCTGTCTACAGGACCCTGGTAAGCTGCCCCGACTAGTTTAACTAGGCCCAGGAGAGGAGGAAGAAATGGGCTTTGCTGAATACCTCAAGGAGCACTTCCTTATCTCTCATTCCTAGAGAGCCTTTGCGATGAAGTGAGCCTGTCCTGCAGATACGGCAGTAAGATAGGCCTACCTGAAATGGCAGGAGAGGTGCATCTGATTGGGTTAAGCATTCATGGGTCCCTGTGTACATACTGTTAACGTTAGATAATGAAGAGGCTGATTGGAATCAGCTCATTGGCCATTCTTTCAAAGGAAAGACAGGTAGGTGCTAAATTCAGGTCTGAGTAACCCTTCTTGGCATACGTGCTGTGGCTGTCATAGGTTCACTCCACTGCCCTTGAAAAGAGAAGGAACACCTTAGAACGTTGGGAAGCAACTGGATGTTTCCAGTGGTGCAGACTGACCCTTGGGCAGGAGAGGGATGCAGCTCAACTAGCAAATGGGAGAAAAGGCACCAGCTGTGCAGCACACAGCCAGATCTGCACATGTGGAGGGATCAAAGCTGCTGAAAGCTGAACCCTGTGCTCTGTGCATAGTGATCCTCCTTCACTTCAGTCGGAGTAGTCCAGCTGCATAAGTGTTACATATGGGCAAAATATTCCCAAGTATTCAGAAAATCTTACACAAAAAAGAAGTGGGAAGGAGTTGCTGGCACAACTCGAGCGTTTGGCCAACCTCACCAAAATATTGTTTAAAAGTAAAGCGGTGGTTTTCTTGGAATGTTAGGCATATGGTTTGAGTGTTTTTAGCTTAATCCTTGTGTTACGCTCGTCACGTGTTAAGTGTTACTGACTTTATAGCTTTTGTGACAGGAATGTAAGACAGAGGTGCTAGTAATGGATTGTCTGAGTGGCAGGCATCAAAGCTACTATCAAACAGATCAGAAAGCATTTTTGTCTTCTGCAAATACTGGTTAGTGCTACACCAAATAAAGACCTGCCCTCCACGTGTGTATCCTTCTTCCCACAAGAGAAACAAAACATTCTTCTGGGTTTTTTTTGTTCTTTGAATTCAATCTTGGGAAAGGAAACTCTCAGTAGTAAATAATTAGGTTAGGAGTTAGCAGGATGGACTTAAATGAAAGTGCCTCCTTTAGCAATTTCTCTTCCATCTTAATTGTACAATGGACTTTCTCAGCATTGCTTCCTGGTATTCATCCAACCCTGAGTACCTGTAACAATTAACATTCTCCCACATGGCTCACAAACCCTTGGTCAGTGTTTAACGGTGTGTTTGTGTGTGGCAGCAGCTTAACCTCTCCTTGAGGAACCTTTCTGTCCTCATTCTTCCTGTCTTCCTTGTCCTTTCCCCACCGTGGCTTGTGTATTCAATTTAAATACAGACTTGAAATACTAGCATCACATAGCAAGAGCAGCATCTCCTCTGTCTTCAAAAGAAGCTTTAATTGCATCAAAATACCAGTTTTTAATTGTGTATCTGTAGTAGTCCTTATCTAATCTGCTGTTCACACCTGCATATCAATTTGTTATAGTCATAAGTTGCTGATAGGAGCATGCTGTTCCACTCTCTTAGTAGAAAAAATGAAGTGATTTCTGGGTCTCCTCTAAGGCTTCTCTGCTGTTGTCTTCACATTCTGGATTTGAGCAGAGTAGTGCCATAGTGGTTGCCTCTCAGCTGGAGCTTGGCTCTATGGTGCTTTATTCTGGCACAAAAGGCTGCCCAGTGTGACCTTGTGCCATGAGCAGAGCTGAAAGATGCCGTGAAATGGGGTGTAACTGGTGCCTCTCCCACATTGTAAGGCTGTCTTAAAAGCTGAAGAGGTGGATGGAGTATTTGCCTTGCAGGCTTCTAAGCACCCTGATGTTGCACTCTTACGCAGTGTCTTGGAGACACCGTGAACATGCTTTTAAAGCAATTTCTAACTTTGCGAGATGGGTGTGAATAAACATCAAGATCTTGTTATGAAGAGAGGAGCCTTGGCAACAGTGTAGTAGTACTGGTATAGAAACAAGAAGGTATTAACAAGATATAGGGATATGAAAGCAAGAGCTAGCTATGAAATACATATTGCCCAGTGCATAGCTTCACTGTTGGGTGACAGGAAGCTAGACTTTTAGTGCTGTGCTACTTGCAGAGCTTACTCGTGTGGAATGGGTACAGGTGGTCTCAGTCTGCAAAGTAGTTGTAACCTAGTGGTAGCAGTAGCTAAAAAAAAAAACAAACCACCATTCCCATCCGCCTCTAGTGAGAAAATGAAAACGGTCAGCAGTGAAGTTCTTGTGTGCTTTTGGAATATGGGAGCTGTCTCTCCTACGTGACAGCTTTCACTCCCGATTGCTCAGCCCTGGTGATAGCTTTATTATGCAATCATGAGGCATTAAAATTGCTGTAGAGGAGTGCTCAATGTTGTGTTATTGCTCTTGGAAAGGAAAACAAGCCTGAAATGTTTGAATATGTAGTTGCATCTGCGATATCAGTCCTTTGAACTTCAGTGGTTAGAGCACTTCAGAATTTGGTAGCGCATGTTGTTTGTGATGATCTTCTTGATCTTGAGATATCTACTTGGACTGCTCAGAAAGGTGACTTCAAGGATCAAAGTTACATGTATTCTACACCAAAAGAGATAATTACTGGAAATAATTTTGTTCGTGAGAGTGACTGACAAATAGATTGAAATCTTCAGAACAAGGGAGGAATGGGAACGACCCTTACTTTTTAAGCAGTTTTTCTAAGAATAAAAAATGTTAATGGATAACTAAGTGTTTTAACAAACATGCTTTGCATTTAAAAATACAAACATTTTTATTTGAAGCTCAGAATATGATAAATCTTACTGGAAGTACTAAGTGTTTCGTCTGCCTGACCGTTTCCTACCAATTAAAAAACTGGACGTATATTGGATTGATAAGGTGTAACCCTGGAACTGCTTCCTGTACATGATCTTTTAAAATTCTTTTCTTATCACGTTCTAATCATGTCTGGCAACGTGACACACGCCTTCAGGGGATGACAGACTGTGGTCATGTGGGATTTTTGTTTTCAAGTCTTCTGGCATAAATTTTGGGAAGCTTATGTTGATCAGGTAACACTTCTGCTTCTGGGTGGATTGTGTGCTGTCTGCACGCCCACATGTATTATGCATGAGTAGTGCAGGAGCACAGAAAGTTGACAGTATGGACAACAGTCTTCAGCTGATATTCCATACTTCAATATTTATACTGTAACTAGAGCAAGCTAAGGTTCAGCAGGATTACTAGTTCAAGGAAAGCCTAGTGATATAAATGTAATTGTCCTCATCTCAGTATTGCTTCAATCTCAAAAAAAGAATCAAAGCAGACAAGTGTAGTTCTGCTGTCCTCTGTGTAAATTCAGACCAGTAAGCCTTGCCAGGCTCCAGAAGGGCCTTTGTAAAGCTCCAGCATTGCTGGAATCCCAGAGTCAGTAACATGTCTGTGCAGCTCTGCCAGTGCTACCTGATGTTGGGTTCTTGTTGCCCACTAGTCCTGTGGCAAGTTGACAGTGAGTGGATTTCATGAAGATATAATCTAGTGCTAGTAAAAAGTAAGCCCATTGTTTCAACTGTCTTTATAGAACCACTTGTTTGTGAATGTCACTATTGTCCTTCTCCCCCCCCCCCCATGCTTCAGGTATCAAATGTCTTTCCTGGAAGCTATGTTAAGAGTGAAAGTAGTAGGGTTGGTCAGTGGGAAACTCTTTTTTTATTCTGTGGAGTACTCTTCATAATATGTGCTGGTTTTTGTCTCTGTTAACCTCTTCTGATAACCTTTTTCTGTTCCTGATACTCTTTTCCTTGAAAATTTGATGCCTGTAATAGAAGTTTAGATTTTTCCAAAGGCTTCTTCCCCTTCACAGAAATGTCAGAGATGTTTTTATCGTATTTGACTAAACAAGGCTGCTCAAGCAAGTTCAGGAGGGTTCACGTTACACAGGTGACTATTGCTGAACACTTCTGCACAGCAACAGCTCTGTTTCATAAATTTAGCCTAAAATATTCACTGCCTAATTCAGACAGTCTCAGGTGCTGCTGTTTTTGCTTATTTTCTGTTTGCTTTTATAGGGCTGAATTAATTTGATAGACATAATTTGTGAGTTTTATCTGTAAAGCCATCATATGGAGCATCAAGGCAGCTTCTGGACAAAAACTTCAGAGGAGTTGTAGTACTTCTGGGAGCTTCACTCGGGAAATGAAAATCTGAGAACACTGAGAAGGTATTTTGTGTTTCACTCTTAGCTCTTGAAATGTTTTAAGGGAAAATCTTGGGCAAATCTACCTTGTATAAAAATAATTAGATTTGTAAGTTTCTTTCTTAAGTCTCATCTACATCTACAGTACTGCACATGTTCTCTCCTGCCACAAGTTAACTTGGTCCGGACTAGTAGAGTAGACTGGGTCTACTCTTTTCCCATTCAAGATCTTGAGCTCAGTGTTGGATAGAGAAATGTTCATTCTGAAGAAGCCACTCAGGATCACAGTAGCTTAACATTCAAATGTAAAAATGCAGGAGATAAAGATTAACTAATAGAGAATCTGGAGATAAAGTAAGTCTTATCTACTTCTCAAACTGTTTTTTGTTTTGGGGGGGAGGTTTTTTGAACAAAAACAGGCCTACAGAACCTGATATGGAGAGGGTACTGATGGCAGGGTAGCTCTGAGCTAAGTGGGAATTGTGTACCTCAGGGGTAACTTAGCAAGAGTGTTGTACTCATCAGGAAGGAAAGCTATTGTAAGTCTCTGAAATGTGAGCAGTAATTCTACATTTGTATCTCATAGTGGATATAAGTTTGTTTATTTTTAATATGAAAAGCAAATACAGTTATCATTATGCTTGAAATGGCATAAATTCATTTTAACGGAGAACAGCAGTTTGTAGCACTTCAAGCATGATCTCACCAAACCAAAACACCATGCTGGGTGGAGGAATTTGATCACAATTGTAAAACATCAGTTTTTGTACCCACAGATCATTATAAAACTGAATTTTGGACCATTATACTCATTTTACCACTTACCTTAAATTAACTGACAGTAAGTAAGCCAATGTCTCTTTATAGATTGTATATTCATAAACTAGAATATTTTTAATAGATCATGATATAATTGAAAGAATTGGGATAATAGAAAAATATAATTTTTCCTTCCCTTGGATGTGCAGTGAATCTTTAATGGTACCATACGGCATCACAGTCAGTTACAGAGTACATTTATAAATACTGTTTACATAGTTTCCATAGTTCTTAGACTCTTACTTGCTAATGTAGCTGGCTGAATGGTTGTCTGCAAATGGCACTTGAGTGAAAATATCTTCCATGTGCTGTGAGGAGATGATTAAGAGTCAACTGGGATAGGATTTCTTTCAAAAATGGCTTCTTAAATATTAATTTAAAAGCCATATTCATGAAATATAGGCAGTTGTTCTCCACTGAATTTGGTGTCATGTTGCTGTAAGGATGGACAGTTGAGCTCTGTCATGCTCAAGAGGCACAGCAATCATGGAGGACAGCAGACCCTTCTCATCTACATGGCTGTGAAATGGGTCAGGGCTTTGTTCTCAGAATGTTTTCAAGAATGGGAAAGAACCACTTAAGAATGCAAATCTACAGTCAGTGATTCCAAAAGGAAATGCAAATAAAAAGTTAGAAGATTGTCATCTCCAAAATCTCTCCATGGTTGGAGATGAGGCTCAGGAACTGGTTGTTCTAAAGGAATACAAATCCTTACTTACAACTGAACTCGAACCTCCAGGTTCAATTTGTTGTACATGCAAAATGTGTGCATCATGCCCCTCATGAGTTGCTTGAAGTTGCACACTCATGTCTTTCAGAGAAGACTTCTGATTGTGATTTCCTTCCAGGTGATTTGGGAGTAATGAGGAAGTTTTGATAACTTTCAGGCTTCAAAGAAAAAGCAAAGCTCTGAAATCGCAGATGCCCAAAGATATCCACAGAAATTTAGTGGAAGTTTGTTTCGATGTGGGTTATCACAAAGACTGTCCCTAAGTTCCCATGGCTGTTCTGGAGATCTGAAGACAGTTCAAGAAGTGTTCAGAATGTCTGAGTGTAACTGCTGGCCGTGTTGTTGGTGAGGGCTGATGGGGCTGATAGGTATGCTGGTGATGCAGTTGAAAGCATATGCTTCTTAGGATGCACAAATCCATGCTCTGGAGTAAACTTGTTACTTTTCTGTGCTATAGTCCAGCATGCAAGCCTACCACTGTTTGGACAGATTACATTATCATAGGTAAATAATTAAAATGTCTTTATTTTTTCTATGAATTGTTAATCACTGCTTAATTCTTCTTCATAGGTTGAGCATTCAGATACTTAGGCTGGATGTAGGAAGTCTACTGTGCTGTAAAACACAGGTACTCTTTACTAATCCAAACAGTGAACTCATCTTTGTCTCTCCTCACTTCCCTATCCCAATGTGCAAAAGAGGAGAAAGATCCAGAATGTCAATCTGAATGTGAAAGAACAACTGTTTGACGTAGATATGACAATAGCACTTTGAGAACAGTTGAGAGAAAAGTGCTTGTGTAGGCTCAGCTTCAGTTGGCTCAGTGCACTATTTAGATAAGCGTGGCTGTGGTCTGTCTTGCAGTGGTGTTACTGCTTGTCTGACCTCATGGTGAACTAACTTAAATAATCAAATCAACAGGATATTTCTTTTTTTTCCTTTTTGTGAAGTTCACTTTCTGCTTGTTTAAGCTCTTGAATGGCTGTATCATGAGATCAACTGTGTGCCAGTGCTGCTATAAGGAGGCTGTGTAGTAGCACAGAAGAAAGATATAATCCCAAACATAAATGGGTTTAAGCTGTTCTTACACTGCATCTATAAAGCCCCTGGTTATTGATCTTGTTCATCTTGCTTTGTCTCTTTCTGCAGGTACACCCTATTTCGTGTCTTGAAATAGCTAGAAAGGCTGCTACCCATGGCTGCCACTCTTAGTGGTCATTTCTAGGGGTTAGAGCCCTTCACCTCCTTGTCATCTCTGCCAAAACTGACTGTCCCTTCCCAGCAGAGGACCTCATACATCTTGGCCACATCAGTGAGCACTGCAGTCTAAATCATAGACAGCAAGGAGACTGAATCCACTTTCCTGGACATCCAGCTGAAGTGGCTGAGATGCATGTGTGTTCTGGAGAGGTGGCATTTGGCATAGGATGGGTTAAACAGCTAAAGGCAGTATCTTTTTCAAGTTGCCTCAGCTAAACTTAACATTAGAATATGTTTGTCCCTTCTTGGACATCCAGGGAAACTTCACTGCAGCCTTACACACTGCAGTGCTTAAGAAAGCTTATGAACAGGAGAGATACTGACTTTTTAGATGGTCTGATAGTAGTAGGACAAAGGGGGACAGTTTTAAGTTAAAAGATGAGAGATTCAGGTTAGATGTTGGTAAGAAATTCCTTATTCAAGCGGTGGTGAGGCACTGGAACAGACTGCCCAGAGAAACTGTGGATGTACCCCATCCCTGGAAGCGTTCAAGTGCAGGAAAAACTTCTTTAAAGAAACGATACTTAAGCACTGGAATAGGCTCCCCAGGGAGGTGGTTGAGTCACCATCCCTGAATGTGGTGCACATTTGGATGTGGTGCTCAGGGATACGATTTAGTGGAGGGTTGTTAGAGTTAGGGTAGTTTGGTTAGTTCGTGGTTGGACTTGATGATCTGAAAGGTCTTTTCCAATCATCTGAGCAATTCTATGGTCCTAAGACCAGGTAGGATGGTGCCCTGGGCAGCCTGATCTAGTGGGTAGTAATCCTGCCCATGGCAGGGGTGTTGTAATTGAATAGTCTTCATGGTCCTTTCAAATCCTTGTTTTCCTGTAGACGAAATCCAAGAACTTCTTTTTCTTAGTGCCTTTCTTTAATGTATGGTGGTTAGTAAGGTATAATTAATTCCAGTTTAAAAAAAAAAAAAAATCAACTAAATTAGTCTGTGTGTAGTCATTGGTGTGTTCAGTTGACTGTTTTCCATTTAATCTCCTGAGGTTTTTTTCTAAGGCACAGTAGCTTGTTTTTTGAAAGCACCAGGAAGACTCCAGCACTTGACTTTGCTTTTAAAAGAGATTTTAGATTTGCGTGTCTCAGTAGTGTCATGAATGATCTTGATTCACCTAAAGATCAAAAAGGACATCAGCAAGAGATTTAGGAATGCTCTGCAATAATCATCAACCTCTGAAAACTGCTAGAACTTGTTAGGTCTTGAATGTTAGTCTGTCTTCAGAGTGATTGTGCTGTGTGCTTCTGTAAACATCTGCATGTTCTGTCATTAGTTTGATCATTTGGTCTGTCTCATACTCACAAACTCAAAATCAAGTCTGGTGTTTACAAAAAACTTCTCATATACATCCCATACACATAAGCAGAAAAACAAGAAAGCTTAACAAAGCTAACTGCATTCTTGCTGTGCCCAGTGCTGTGTTCTTAATGGGGATTTCAGAGGTCCCAGATGTGGGGGTTTGCAGAGAAATGCAGTTCCAAATTGCATGTTGCTTACTCACAGCATTACTAGTTTTCAGTGCTGTCGTTTATGGGTTCCTCCAGATGTGGGGGCTTGCAGAGAAATGCAGTGCCAAATTGCATGTTGCTTACTCACAGCATTACTGGGTTTCAGTGCTGTCATTTATGGGTTCCTCCAGGAAGAGAAGTGAGTGTTTCAGAGTATTAAAATGAAGTAACTGTTGTTTAGAGGATGGTGCTCTGACACAAATTTATATTTTTATAGATACCTATGTAAAATATTTTGTTACCAGTTCAGGTTGGTGGTCTAATGGCTGAGTTATCAAAACATTCCTACAGCAACTTGAACTTTTTAAAATACTCTGAAGAGACTTGCATTTTTAAATGCTGGTGTATTCATTCAGAGGGCAAACTTCTTGATTCCAGTGTGTTACTGTCACAAAAACTAGTAATAGCAAACTTCTTATTTTTTGTAATTAAACAAATTAAACCAGGTTGAGGTGAGTTGTGGCCACCAAGTAGTTGCGAAAAATTCTCCAGTTAATGTACTCTGCTCCTAGGGAAGGAAGGTCCTTGTTGCAAGCTGTGTCATGAGCCAGCCCCACTGTGCTTCGGTAAAGAAGCTAACAGTATAGTAGGTGTAGAAATCAGTTTGTCTGAAGTGATACTCCCAGCTAAGTGAAGATGGGCTGGTGTAGAAACTTTGTATTGCCAGCATTGGGTGCTGTTCTTATGTTACTTTGCTTTAATTTGCATATGTAGACTAGAAATCATAAAAAAAAAAAA